>OY992877.1:220295836-220423336 GCA_963921405.1 Cepaea hortensis
AAACCAGCCCACCCTTCCATTGCACGCTACACATAAACCAGCCCACCCTTCCATTGCTGGCGTACACATGAACCAGCCCACCTTTCTATTGCAGGCGTACACATGAACCAGCCCACCCTTCCATTGCAGGCTATACATAAACCAGCCCACCCTTCCATTGCTGGCGTACACATGAACCAGCCCACCTTTCTATTGCAGGCGTACACATGAACCAGCCCACCCTTCCATTGCAGGCGTACACATGAACCAGCCCATCCTTTCATTGCAGGCGTACACATGAACCAGCCCATCCTTTCATTGCAGGCGTACACATGAACCAGCCCACCCTTCCATTGCACGCTACACATAAACCAGCCCACCCTTCCATTGCACGCTACACATAAACCAGCCCACCCTTCCATTGCTGGCGTACACATAAACCAGCCCACCCTTCCATTGCTGGCGTACACATAAACCAGCCCACCCTTCCATTGCACGCTACACATAAACCAGCCCACCCTTCCATTGCTGGCGTACACATGAACCAGCCCACCTTTCTATTGCAGGCGTACACATGAACCAGCCCACCCTTCCATTGCAGGCTATACATAAACCAGCCCACCCTTCCATTGCTGGCGTACACATGAACCAGCCCACCTTTCTATTGCAGGCGTACACATGAACCAGCCCACCCTTCCATTGCAGGCGTACACATGAACCAGCCCATCCTTTCATTGCAGGCGTACACATGAACCAGCCCATCCTTTCATTGCAGGCGTACACATGAACCAGCCCACCCTTCCATTGCAGGCGTACACATGAACCAGCCCATCCTTTCATTGCAGGCGTACACATGAACCAGCCCATCCTTTCATTGCAGGCGTACACATGAACCAGCCCACCCTTCCATTGCAGGCGTACACATGAACCAGCCCATCCTTTCATTGCAGGCGTACACATGAACCAGCCCATCCTTTCATTGCAGGCGTACACATGAACCAGCCCACCCTTCCATTGCAGGCGTACACACGAACCAGTACACATGCGTACACATTTATTTACATGAGAGTCTGTAGTTGTATCTCAGCATTGTGACGTTGGGACACCTGCGACACCACAATAATGTCGGCCAACAAGTCTAGTCTTAGATCACTAACAATCATTCCACAATCACTGGCCTCAGATCACTAACAATCATTCCACAATCACTGGCCTCAGATCACTAACAATAATTCCACAATTACTGGCCTCAGATGACTAACAATCATTCCACAATCACTGGCCTCAGATGACTAACAATCACTCCACAATCACTGGCCTCAGATCACTAACAATCATTCCACAATCACTGGCCTCAGATCACTAACAATTATTCCACAATCACAATCGTTCCAAAATCACTGCTCTTAGATCACAAATTCATTCCACTATCAATGGTCTCAGATCACTAACAATCATTCCACAATCACTGGCCCAAGATCACTAACAATCAAGCCAGTATCTCTGGTCTCAGATCACAAACATTCATTCCACAATCACTGGTCTCAGATCACAAACAATCATTCCACAATCACTGGTCTCAGATTAGTAACAATCATTCCACAATCACTTGTCTCAGATCAGTAACAATCATTTCACAATCACTGGTCTCAGATCAGTAACAATCATTCCACAATCACTGGTGGCAGACCAGTAACAGCCATTCCACAATGACTGGCCTCAGATCACTGACAATCATTCATAATCACTGGCTTCATGTCACTAACAATCATTCCACAATCATTGATCCCAGGCTACAGGCGACATTCTAAAGTCTGCGTGGAGAGCTTACGGTAACCAGGGCGACGTGTGGACCAACGCCCGGCTGGGCATCCCGCAGGAGCTAGCCATGGCTGGGTACCAGGTACACCCGTGACCCACGGTGTAGTGTTGTATCTGTGTGAAGTATTGTCTTCTGTGTGAAGTATTGTCTTCTGTGTGAAGTATTGTCTTCTGTGTGAAGTATTGTCTTCTATGTGAAGTAATAAAGTATTGTCATCTTTATGAAGTATTGTCTTCTATGTGAAGTATTGTCTTCTATGTGAAGTATTGTCTTCTATGTGAAGTATTGTCTTCTATGTGAAGTATTGTCTTCTATGTGAAGTATCGTCCTCTATGTGAAGTATTGTCTTCTATGTGAAGTATCGTCCTCTATGTGAAGTATCGTCCTCTATGTGAAGTATTGTCCTTTATGTGAAGTATCGTCCTCTATGTGAAGTATTGTCTTCTATGTGAAGTATTGTCTTCTATGTGAAGTATCGTCCTCTATGTGAAGTATTGCCTTCTATGTGAAGTATTGTCTTCTATGTGAAGTATTGTCTTCTATGTGAAGTATTGTCTTCTATGTGAAGTATCGTCTTGTGTGAAGTATTGTCTTCTATGTGAAGTATTGTCTTCTATGTGAAGTATTGTCTTCTATGTGAAGTATTGTCCTCTATGTGAAGTATTGTCTTCTGTGTGAAGTATTGTCTTCTGTGTGAAGTATCGTCTTCTATGTGAAGTATTGTCTTCTGTGTGAAGAATTGTCTTCTATGTGAAATATTGCCTTCTTTGTGAAGTTTAGTTTAGTCGTTGGATCAACATCACGGCACACGGTTTAACCCATAAGTGCTCCGTTTTCCTCCTAACTCAAACCTGAGTCTGGAGAAACTCAGCTCAATGCACGAACTCCGTTGCATCGGCGAGGATCCTGAAATACTTTGGGTAGATTTTTAACTCGAAATTTTGCCCGGGCAGCGCCGTTAGGCTACTCTTTTTCGATTTCCAACTGCCAAGGAATTTTTTACGTGCGCAACAATACACACGGGCGTCCGATCTCACTACCTAGAGACAACAATACACACGGGCGTCCGATCTCACTACCCAGAGACAACAATACACACGGGCGTCCGATCTCACTACCCAGAGACAACAATACACACGGGCGTCCGATCTCACTACCCAGAGACAACAATACACACGGGCGTCCGATCTCACTACCCAGAGACAACAATACACACGGGCGTCCGATCTCACTACCCAGAGACAACAATACACACGGGCGTCCGATCTCACTACCCAGAGACAACAATACACACGGGCGTCCGATCTCACTACCCAGAGACAACAATACACACGGGCGTCCGATCTCACTACCCAGAGACAACAATACACACGGGCGTCCGATCTCACTACCCAGAGACAACAACACACACGGGCGTCCGATCTCACTACCCAGAGACAACAACACACACGGGCGTCCGATCTCACTACCCAGAGACAACAACACACACGGGCGTCCGATCTCACTACCCAGAGACAACAATACACACGGGCATCCGATCTCACTACCCAGAGACAACAATACACACGGGCGTCCCATTTCACTACCCAGAGACAACAATACACACGGGCGTCCCATCTCACTACCCAGAGACAACAATACACACGGGCGTCCGATCTCACTACCTAGAGACAACAATACACACGGGCGTCCCATCTCACTACCCAGAGACAACAATACACACGGGCGTCCCATCTCACTACCCAGAGACAACAATACACACGGGCGTCCCATCTCACTACCCAGAGACAACAATACACACGGGCGTCCCATCTCACTACCCAGAGACAACAATACACACGGGCGTCCGATCTCACTACCCAGAGACAACAATACACACGGGCGTCCGATCTCACTACCCAGAGACAACAATACACACGGGCGTCCCATCTCACTACCCAGAGACAACAATACACACGGGCGTCCGATCTCACTACCCAGAGACAACAATACACACGGGCGTCCGATCTCACTACCCAGAGACAACAATACACACGGGCGTCCGATCTCACTACCCAGAGACAACAATACACACGGGCGTCCGATCTCACTACCCAGAGACAACAATACACACGGGCGTCCCATCTCACTACCCAGAGACAACAATACACACGGGCGTCCCATCTCACTACCCAGAGACAACAATACACACGGGCGTCCGATCTCACTACCTAGAGACAACAATACACACGGGCGTCCGATCTCACTACCCAGAGACAACAATACACACGGGCGTCCCATCTCACTACCCAGAGACAACAATACACACGGGCGTCCCATCTCACTACCCAGAGACAACAATACACACGGGCGTCCGATCTCACTACCTAGAGACAACAATACACACGGGCGTCCGATCTCACTACCCAGAGACAACAATACACACGGGCGTCCGATCTCACTACCCAGAGACAACAATACACACGGGCGTCCGATCTCACTACCCAGAGACAACAATACACACGGGCGTCCGATCTCACTACCCAGAGACAACAATACACACGGGCGTCCGATCTCACTACCCAGAGACAACAATACACACGGGCGTCCGATCTCACTACCCAGAGACAACAATACACACGGGCGTCCGATCTCACTAGCCAGAGACAACAATACACACGGGCGTCCGATCTCACTACCCAGAGACAACAATACACACGGGCGTCCGATCTCACTACCCAGAGACAACAATACACACGGGCGTCCGATCTCACTACCCAGAGACAACAATACACACGGGCGTCCGATCTCACTACCCAGAGACAACAATACACACGGGCGTCCGATCTCACTACCCAGAGACAACAATACACACGGGCGTCCGATCTCACTACCCAGAGACAACAATACACACGGGCGTCCGATCTCACTACCCAGAGACAACAATACACACGGGCGTCCGATCTCACTACCCAGAGACAACAATACACACGGGCGTCCGATCTCACTACCCAGAGACAACAATACACACGGGCGTCCGATCTCACTACCTAGAGACAACAATACACACGGGCGTCCCATCTCACTACCCAGAGACAACAATACACACGGGCGTCCGATCTCACTACCCAGAGACAACAATACACACGGGCGTCCGATCTCACTACCCAGAGACAACAATACACACGGGCGTCCGATCTCACTACCCAGAGACAACAATACACACGGGCGTCCGATCTCACTACCCAGAGACAACAATACACACGGGCGTCCGATCTCACTACCCAGAGACAACAATACACACGGGCGTCCGATCTCACTACCCAGAGACAACAATACACACGGGCGTCCGATCTCACTAGCCAGAGACAACAATACACACGGGCGTCCGATCTCACTACCCTGAGACAACAATACACACGGGCGTCCGATCTCACTACCCAGAGACAACAATACACACGGGCGTCCGATCTCACTACCCAGAGACAACAATACACACGGGCGTCCGATCTCACTACCCAGAGACAACAATACACACGGGCGTCCGATCTCACTACCCAGAGACAACAATACACACGGGCGTCCGATCTCACTACCCAGAGACAACAATACACACGGGCGTCCGATCTCACTACCCAGAGACAACAATACACACGGGCGTCCGATCTCACTACCCAGAGACAACAATACACACGGGCGTCCGATCTCACTACCCAGAGACAACAATACACACGGGCGTCCGATCTCACTAGCCAGAGACAACAATACACACGGGCGTCCGATCTCACTACCCAGAGACAACAATACACACGGGCGTCCGATCTCACTACCCAGAGATACAATACACACGGGCGTCCCATCTCACTACCCAGAGACAACAACACACACGGGCGTCCGATCTCACTACCCAGAGACAACAATACACACGGGCGTCCGATCTCACTACCCAGAGACAACAATACACACGGGCGTCCGATCTCACTACCCAGAGACAACAATACACACGGGCGTCCGATCTCACTACCCAGAGACAACAATACACACGCGCAACAATACACACGGGCGTCCGATCTCACTACCCAGAGACAACAATACACACGCGCAACAATACACACGGGCGTCCGATCTCACTACCCAGAGACAACAATACACACGCGCAACAATACACACGGGCGTCCGATCTCACTACCCAGAGACAACAATACACACGGGCGTCCGATCTCACTACCCAGAGACAACAATACACACGGGCGTCCGATCTCACTACCCAGAGACAACAATACACACGGGCGTCCGATCTCACTACCCAGAGACAACAATACACACGCGCAACAATACACACGGGCGTCCGATCTCACTACCCAGAGACAACAATACACACGCGCAACAATACACACGGGCGTCCGATCTCACTACCCAGAGACAACAATACACACGGGCGTCCCATCTCACTACCCAGAGACAACAACACACACGGGCGTCCGATCTCACTACCCAGAGACAACAATACACACGGGCGTCCGATCTCACTACCCAGAGACAACAATACACACGGGCGTCCGATCTCACTACCCAGAGACAACAATACACACGGGCGTCCGATCTCACTACCCAGAGACAACAATACACACGGGCGTCCGATCTCACTACCCAGAGACAACAATACACACGCGCAACAATACACACGGGCGTCCGATCTCACTACCCAGAGACAACAATACACACGCGCAACAATACACACGGGCGTCCGATCTCACTACCCAGAGACAACAATACACACGCGCAACAATACACACGGGCGTCCGATCTCACTACCCAGAGACAACAATACACACGGGCGTCCGATCTCACTACCCAGAGACAACAATACACACGGGCGTCCGATCTCACTACCCAGAGACAACAATACACACGGGCGTCCGATCTCACTACCCAGAGACAACAATACACACGGGCGTCCGATCTCACTACCCAGAGACAACAATACACACGGGCGTCCGATCTCACTACCCAGAGACAACAATACACACGGGCGTCTGATCTCACTACCCAGAGACAACAATACACACGGCGTCCGATCTCACTACCCAGAGACAACAATACACACGGGCGTCCGATCTCACTACCCAGAGACAACAATACACACGGGCGTCCGATCTCACTACCCAGAGACAACAATACACACGGGCGTCCGATCTCACTACCAGAGACAACAATACGACACGGGCGTCCCATCTCACTACCCAGAGACAACAATACACACGGGCGTCCGATCTCACTACCCAGAGACAACAATACACACGGCGCCCGATCTCACTACCCAGAGACAACAATACACACGGGCGTCCCGATCTCACTACCCAGAGACAACAATACACACGGGCGTCCGATCTCACTACCCAGAGACAACAATACACACGGGCGTCCCATCTCACTACCCAGAGACAACAATACACACGGGCGTCCGATCTCACTACCCAGAGACAACAATACACACGGGCGTCCGATCTCACTACCCAGAGACAACAATACACACGGGCGTCCGATCTCACTACCCAGAGACAACAATACACACGGGCGTCCGATCTCACTACCCAGAGACAACAATACACACGGGCGTCCCATCTCACTACCCAGAGACAACAATACACACGGGCGTCCGATCTCACTACCCAGAGACAACAATACACACGGCGTCCGATCTCACTACCCAGAGACAACAATACACACGGGCGTCCGATCTCACTACCCAGAGACAACAATACACACGGGCGTCCGATCTCACTACCCAGAGACAACAATACACACGGGCGTCCGATCTCACTACCCAGAGACAACAATACACACGGGCGTCCCATCTCACTACCCAGAGACAACAATACACACGGACGTCCGATCTCACTACCCAGAGACAACAATACACACGGGCGTCCCATCTCACTACCCAGAGACAACAATACACACGGGCGTCTGATCTCACTACCCAGAGACAACAATACACACGGGCGTCCGATCTCACTACCCAGAGACAACAATACACACGGGCGTCCGATCTCACTACCCAGAGACAACAATACACACGGGCGTCCGATCTCACTACCCAGAGACAACAATACACACGGGCGTCCGATCTCACTACCCAGAGACAACAATACACACGGGCGTCCGATCTCACTACCCAGAGACAACAATACACACGGGCGTCCGATCTCACTACCCAGAGACAACAATACACACGGGCGTCCCATCTCACTACCCAGAGACAACAATACACACGGGCGTCCGATCTCACTACCCAGAGACAACAATACACACGGGCGTCCGATCTCACTACCCAGAGACAACAATACACACGGGCGTCCGATCTCACTACCCAGAGACAACAATACACACGGGCGTCCGATCTCACTACCCAGAGACAACAATACACACGGGCGTCCGATCTCACTACCCAGAGACAACAATACACACGGGCGTCCGATCTGACTACCCAGAGACAACAATACACACGGGAGTCCCATCTCACTACCCAGAGACAACAATACACACGGGCGTCCGATCTCACTACCCAGAGACAACAATACACACGGGCGTCCGATCTCACTACCCAGAGACAACAATACACACGGGCGTCCCATCTCACTACCCAGAGACAACAATACACACGGGCGTCCGATCTCACTACCCAGAGACAACAATACACACGGGCGTCCGATCTCACTACCCAGAGACAACAATACACACGGGCGTCCGATCTCACTACCCAGAGACAACAATACACACGGGCGTCCGATCTCACTACCCAGAGACAACAATACACACGGGCGTCCGATCTCACTAGCCAGAGACAACAATACACACGGGCGTCCCATCTCACTACCCAGAGACAACAATACACACGGGCGTCCGATCTCACTACCCAGAGACAACAATACACACGGGCGTCCGATCTCACTACCCAGAGACAACAATACACACGGGCGTCCGATCTCACTACCCAGAGACAACAATACACACGGGCGTCCGATCTCACTACCCAGAGACAACAATACACACGGGCGTCCGATCTCACTACCCAGAGACAACAATACACACGGGCGTCCGATCTCACTACCCAGAGACAACAATACACACGGGCGTCCCATCTCACTACCCAGAGACAACAATACACACGGGCGTCCCATCTCACTACCCAGAGACAACAATACACACGGGCGTCCGATCTCACTAGCCAGAGACAACAATACACACGGGCGTCCGATCTCACTACCAGAGACAACAATACACACGGGCGTCCCATCTCACTACCCAGAGACAACAATACACACGGGCGTCCGATCTCACTACCCAGAGACAACAATACACACGGGCGTCCGATCTCACTACCCAGAGACAACAATACACACGGGCGTCCGATCTCACTACCCAGAGACAACAATACACACGGGCGTCCGATCTCACTACCCAGAGACAACAATACACACGGGCGTCCGATCTCACTACCCAGAGACAACAATACACACGGGCGTCCGATCTCACTACCCAGAGACAACAATACACACGGGCGTCCGATCTCACTACCCAGAGACAACAATACACACGGGCGTCCGATCTCACTACCCAGAGACAACAATACACACGGGCGTCCGATCTCACTACCCAGAGACAACAATACACACGGGCGTCCGATCTCACTACCCAGAGACAACAATACACACGGGCGTCCGATCTCACTACCCAGAGACAACAATACACACGGGCGTCCGATCTCACTACCCAGAGACAACAATACACACGGGCGTCCGATCTCACTACCCAGAGACAACAATACACACGGGCGTCCGATCTCACTACCCAGAGACAACAATACACACGGGCGTCCGATCTCACTACCCAGAGACAACAATACACACGGGCGTCCGATCTCACTACCCAGAGACAACAATACACACGGGCGTCCGATCTCACTACCCAGAGACAACAATACACACGGGCGTCTGATCTCACTGCCCAGAGACAACAATACACACGGGCGTCCGATCTCACTACCCAGAGACAACAATACACACGGGCGTCCGATCTCACTACCCAGAGACAACAATACACACGGGCGTCCGATCTCACTACCCAGAGACAACAATACACACGGGCGTCCGATCTCACTACCTAGAGACAACAATACACACGGGCGTCCGATCTCACTACCCAGAGACAACAATACACACGGGCGTCCGATCTCACTACCCAGAGACAACAATACACACGGGCGTCCGATCTCACTACCCAGAGACAACAATACACACGGGCGTCCGATCTCACTACCCAGAGACAACAATACACACGGGCGTCCCATCTCACTACCCAGAGACAACAATACACACGGGCGTCCGATCTCACTACCCAGAGACAACAATACACACGGGCGTCCGATCTCACTACCCAGAGACAACAATACACACGCGCAACAATACACACGGGCGTCCGATCTCACTACCCAGAGACAACAATACACACGCGCAACAATACACACGGGCGTCCGATCTCACTACCCAGAGACAACAATACACACGGGCGTCCGATCTCACTACCCAGAGACAACAATACACACGGGCGTCCGATCTCACTACCCAGAGACAACAATACACACGGGCGTCCGATCTCACTAGCCAGAGACAACAATACACACGGGCGTCCCATCTCACTACCCAGAGACAACAATACACACGGGCGTCCGATCTCACTACCCAGAGACAACAATACACACGGGCGTCCGATCTCACTACCCAGAGACAACAATACACACGGGCGTCCGATCTCACTACCCAGAGACAACAATACACACGGGCGTCCGATCTCACTAGCCAGAGACAACAATACACACGGGCGTCCGATCTCACTACCCAGAGACAACAATACACACGGGCGTCCGATCTCACTAGCCAGAGACAACAATACACACGGGCGTCCGATCTCACTACCCAGAGACAACAATACACACGGGCGTCCGATCTCACTACCCAGAGACAACAATACACACGGGCGTCCGATCTCACTACCCAGAGACAACAATACACACGGGCGTCCGATCTCACTACCCAGAGACAACAATACACACGGGCGTCCGATCTCACTACCCAGAGACAACAATACACACGGGCGTCCGATCTCACTACCCAGAGACAACAATACACACGGGCGTCCGATCTCACTACCCAGAGACAACAATACACACGGGCTTCCGATCTCACTACACAGAGACAACAATACACACGGGCGTCCGATCTCACTACCCAGAGACAACAATACACACGGGCGTCCGATCTCACTACCCAGAGACAACAATACACACGGGCGTCCGATCTCACTACCCAGAGACAACAATACACACGGGCGTCCGATCTCACTACCCAGAGACAACAATACACACGGGCGTCCGATCTCACTACCCAGAGACAACAATACACACGGGCGTCCGATCTCACTACCCAGAGACAACAATACACACGGGCGTCCGATCTCACTACCCAGAGACAACAATACACACGGGCGTCCGATCTCACTACCCAGAGACAACAATACACACGGGCGTCCGATCTCACTACCCAGAGACAACATTACACACGGGCGTCCGATCTCACTACCCAGAGACGAACAATACACACGGGCGTCCGATCTCACTACCCAGAGACAACAATACACACGGGCGTCCGATCTCACTACCCAGAGACGAACAATACACACGGGCGTCCCATCTCACTACCCAGAGACAACAATACACACGGGCGTCCGATCTCACTACCCAGAGACAACAATACACACGGGCGTCCGATCTCACTACCCAGAGACAACAATACACACGGGCGTCCGATCTCACTACCCAGAGACAACAATACACACGGGCGTCCGATCTCACTACCCAGAGACAACAATACACACGGGCGTCCGATCTCACTACCCAGAGACAACAATACACACGGGCGTCCGATCTCACTACCCAGAGACAACAATACACACGGGCGTCCATCTCACTACCCAGAGACAACAATACACACGGGCGTCCGATCTCACTAGCCAGAGACAACAATACACACGGGCGTCCGATCTCACTACCCAGAGACAACAATACACACGGGCGTCCGATCTCACTACCCAGAGACGAACAATACACACGGGCGTCCGATCTCACTACCCAGAGACAACAATACACACGGGCGTCCGATCTCACTACCCAGAGACGAACAATACACACGGGCGTCCGATCTCACTACCCAGAGACAACAATACACACGGGCGTCCGATCTCACTACCCAGAGACAACAATACACACGGGCGTCCGATCTCACTACCCAGAGACAACAATACACACGGGCGTCCGATCTCACTACCCAGAGACAACAATACACACGGGCGTCCGATCTCACTACCCAGAGACAACAATACACACGGGCGTCCGATCTCACTACCCAGAGACAACAATACACACGGGCGTCCGATCTCACTACCCAGAGACAACAATACACACGGGCGTCCGATCTCACTACCCAGAGACAACAATACACACGGGCGTCCGATCTCACTACCCAGAGACAACAATACACACGGGCGTCCGATCTCACTACTCAGAGACAACAATACACACGGGCGTCCGATCTCACTAGCCAGAGACAACAATACACACGGGCGTCCCATCTCACTACTCAGAGACAACAATACACACGGGCGTCCGATCTCACTACCCAGAGACAACAATACACACGGGCGTCCGATCTCACTACCCAGAGACAACAATACACACGGGCGTCCGATCTCACTACCCAGAGACAACAATACACACGGGCGTCCGATCTCACTACTCAGAGACAACAATACACACGGGCGTCCGATCTCACTACCCAGAGACAACAATACACACGGGCGTCCCATCTCACTACCCAGAGACAACAATACACACGGGCGTCCGATCTCACTACCCAGAGACAACAATACACACGGGCGTCCGATCTCACTACCCAGAGACAACAATACACACGGGCGTCCCATCTCACTACCCAGAGACAACAATACACACGGGCGTCCGATCTCACTACCCAGAGACAACAATACACACGGGCGTCCGATCTCACTACCCAGAGACAACAATACACACGGGCGTCCGATCTCACTACCCAGAGACAACAATACACACGGGCGTCCCATCTCACTACCCAGAGACAACAATACACACGGGCGTCCGATCTCACTACCCAGAGACAACAATACACACGGGCGTCCGATCTCACTACCCAGAGACAACAATACACACGGGCGTCCGATCTCACTACCCAGAGACAACAATACACACGGGCGTCCGATCTCACTACCCAGAGACAACAATACACACGGGCGTCCGATCTCACTACCCAGAGACAACAATACACACGGGCGTCCCATCTCACTACCCAGAGACAACAATACACACGGGCGTCCGATCTCACTACCCAGAGACAACAATACACACGGGCGTCCGATCTCACTACCCAGAGACAACAATACACACGGGCGTCCGATCTCACTACCCAGAGACAACAATACACACGGGAGTCCCATCTCACTACCCAGAGACAACAATACACACGGGCGTCCGATCTCACTACCCAGAGACAACAATACACACGGGCGTCCGATCTCACTACCCAGAGACAACAATACACACGGGCGTCCGATCTCACTACCCAGAGACAACAATACACACGGGCGTCCGATCTCACTACCCAGAGACAACAATACACACGGGCGTCCGATCTCACTACCCAGAGACAACAATACACACGGGCGTCCGATCTCACTACCCAGAGACAACAATACACACGGGCGTCCGATCTCACTACCCAGAGACAACAATACACACGGGCGTCCGATCTCACTACCCAGAGACAACAATACACACGGGCGTCCCATCTCACTACCCAGAGACAACAATACACACGGACGTCCGATCTCACTACCTAGAGACAACAATACACACGGGCGTCCGATCTCACTACCCAGAGACAACAATACACACGGGCGTCTGATCTCACTACCCAGAGACAACAATACACACGGGCGTCCCATCTCACTACCCAGAGACAACAATACACACGGGCGTCCGATCTCACTACCCAGAGACAACAATACACACGGGCGTCCGATCTCACTACCCAGAGACAACAATACACACGGGCGTCCGATCTCACTACCCAGAGACAACAATACACACGGGCGTCCGATCTCACTTCCCAGAGACAACAATACACACGGGCGTCCCATCTCACTACCCAGAGACAACAATACACACGGGCGTCCCATCTCACTACCCAGAGACAACAATACACACGGGCGTCCCATCTCACTACCCAGAGACAACAATACACACGGGCGTCCCATCTCACTACCCAGAGACAACAATACACACGGGCGTCCCATCTCACTACCCAGAGACAACAATACACACGGGCGTCCGATCTCACTACCCAGAGACAACAATACACACGGGCGTCCGATCTCACTACCCAGAGACAACAATACACACGGGCGTCCCATCTCACTACCCAGAGACAACAATACACACGGGCGTCCGATCTCACTACCCAGAGACAACAATACACACGGGCGTCCGATCTCACTACCCAGAGACAACAATACACACGGGCGTCCGATCTCACTAGCCAGAGACAACAATACACACGGGCGTCCGATCTCACTACCCAGAGACAACAATACACACGGGCGTCCGATCTCACTACCCAGAGACAACAATACACACGGGCGTCCGATCTCACTACCCAGAGACAACAATACACACGGGCGTCCGATCTCACTACCCAGAGACAACAATACACACGGGCGTCCGATCTCACTACCCAGAGACAACAATACACACGGGCGTCCGATCTCACTACCCAGAGACAACAATACACACGGGCGTCCGATCTCACTACCCAGAGACAACAATACACACGGGCGTCCGATCTCACTACCCAGAGACAACAATACACACGGGCGTCCGATCTCACTACCCAGAGACAACAATACACACGGGCGTCCGATCTCACTACCCAGAGACAACAATACACACGGGCGTCCGATCTCACTACCCAGAGACAACAATACACACAGGCGTCCGATCTCACTACCCAGAGACAACAATACACACGGGCGTCCGATCTCACTACCCAGAGACAACAATACACACGGGCGTCCGATCTCACTACCCAGAGACAACAATACACACGGGCGTCCGATCTCACTACCCAGAGACAACAATACACACGGGCGTCCGATCTCACTACCCAGAGACCAGGGGACATTTTATTACTGGAAGTACAGGAGGATTTTTAAAATAAATCCCGGTCCTCACCGGGGCCTGAACCCGGGACCTCCAGCACTCGAGACGGACACCATACTTCGAGACCACTCATCCCCCGTTCTTCTGTGTGAAGTATTGTCTCCAATGTGAAGTATTGTCTGTAATGTGGCGTATTGTCTTATTTGAGAAGTATTATATTTTATATGATGTACTATCTTATATAGCCGGCTTCGTGGCTTAGAGGTTATGACTTTTCTCCGTAATCTCGTATTCTCTAGTAGGTAACGTGATGACGGTGAGAATCAGCAGTGGTTCGAATCGCATCGGTAACTTACGGGGTATGTGAGCCGGCCGCTCAGAAAGCAATGGCAAACTACTGATCGTAATCTTGCCAAGAAATCAACATACAGCTGAAAGATGCTGGTGGTGACAGCGATGTCTTGTAAAGGATATGCAAAAAAAAAAAAAAAAAAAAAATATCTTATATGTGAAGTCTTACATCTGTCTGAAGTCAACATCTGATGACAGTTCTGGTCGACCCATATTAACACACAATAACGAGTCCAAACGTGCAGCATCGGGCATGACAGCTCCTGCAGGCGAGTTGTGCTAGACATGACAGCTCCTGCAGGCTAGTAGTGCTATACATGACAGTTCCTGCAGGCGAGTTGTGCTATACATGACAGTTCCTGCAGGCGAGTTGTGCTATACATAACAGTTCCTGCAGGCTAGTAGTGCTATACATGACAGTTCCTGCAGGCTAGTAGTGATATACATGACAGTTCCTGCAGGCGGGTTGTGCTATACGTGACAGTTCCTGCAGGCGAGTTGTGCTATACATGACAGTTCCTGCAGGCTAGTAGTGCTATACATGACAGTTCCTGCAGGCTAGTAGTGATATACATGACAGTTCCTGCAGGCGAGTTGTGCTATACATGACAGTTCCTGCAGGCGAGTTGTGCTATACATGACAGTTCCTGCAGGCTAGTAGTGCTATACATGACAGTTCCTGCAGGCTAGTAGTCCTATACATGACAGTTCCTGCAGGCTAGTAGTGCTAGACATGACAGTTCCTGCAGGCGAGTTGTGCTATACATGACAGTTCCTGCAGGCGAGTTGTGCTATACATGACAGTTCCTGCAGGCTAGTAGTGCTATACATGACAGTTCCTGCAGGCTAGTAATGCTATACATGACAGTTCCTGCAGGCTAGTAGTGCTAGATGCCAATAGGTAATTTCTCCCATTGACTGATAAACAACTCGTTACGCTTTGAACAATGTGACGAATGATTAAGCGACTCCAAATGAAAACAATACTCACTCTTTTATTTCGAGTCGAGCGGAACAAATAACAGCGAACAGTTATCGGGTGTTATTAAACTGCCCCCGAGATGTAGGAGCGGCGTTTAATTAGTAAATGTTTCACACGAAACTACCTGCCTTGCCCCAATGTCCTCTTTGAGGTGCAAACCTGCCATTTCACAGTTCAGAGTTGCAGCGCGTCTAGGGTTTTCGAGTCCTGTCTTAAGTATCCATTTGCCAATCGATCTTTCCTCCTGAATTCTCTTCGCCTAAGCTCGGAATCAGTCGCATACAGCGCTTCACACACGGCTCTCTGGAAGACACGTCCTTTCCTTTCGAATCACACACAGAGAAAGTCCTTTGTTGTTCTGTGACGCTGTATTCGTTTCCAATGGTATCTTCCTTTCCTATTTGTCCATTTTTGTGCAGAACTGGGAAAATCCCATTCATGACTTTGGTGGAGTGTACCGTCATATGGCATAATTCCCCCTCCTAGATAAAAAAAAAAATGTTTTCATTTTTTTTTTATATGGATATATGTAGTACTTTGCAAATATATGCATTAACCTTTAACAACGAAACCTGGAAAATTCCTAGTCTTCCCCTTTTTCTACTCTAAAAAAAAAATAATAATGTCATATGACGGGCACGCCCACCTGGCTAATACCCCATTAGACGTCGTGTGGCTGATCATGGTAGATCATACCAACTAATAACCATATTAGTCCCTACCTTGTCTTAATAGACAAGTGTGTCCTCACTCTAGGTACTACCATGAGTTTTGGACGAGAGTAATAATGGGTTTCCCAGTATTCCATGTTGGTCGTTGTTGTTGTTCCTCCATATATTCCATGTATATTTATATGTTGGTAGGGTAAACGTAACTATCCATGTCTTGCGAGACTTTATGGAGCCATTTGCTATGTACGACTGTCCAATACTTGTGTGTATATCTTTAAACCATCAGCCGATTCCGTAGATTTTAATGGATCGATTGGCAAAATAGTTCGCTTTGCCAAAATTAATTCAGCTGAAAACCACTCACTCCATCACAAAGTAATTATTTCAATGTTACTCAATGAACAATTGAATAATAATTATCAATATACATATTCTAGAGTACTGACTTATCTACGTAACTTATTAATATAACAAATTAACTCAAACTAATTAACTAAGTAATTCTAATTAACTAAGTAATTGTTCAATTGGAATTAATTAATAAAATTACACAACACAATCTACAAATACTTGACCGCAGTTTTCCACGTAAAATAATGACGGTCAAAACATCCATGCAATGTGCAGGACATATTATTGGACCATTGCATCCGTGTATATGTCTCTGTCAATAAATGTAAATTCACCACATATGTATCTATTTGATTATATATGTATTACTAACAGTATTAATTTAAAGTCACCGATTGTATCAACATCATTTATTAATTAGGTGCTATTTGATTGAACTTTATTAAATTTGTCAAATATTTTATAATAATAATAATAATAATAATAATAATAAACTATAACTGAATAACTTATAACATATATCAGTCTTACTGTATATTCTATAATCGACTGAGAATGTCCGCAAGATTATTATCCTTTCCAGGGATGTGACAGATATCGAATTCATAATCTTGTAACAGTAAAGACCATCTGTGAATTCTAGAGTTCTTAGGATGACCAGATTTGAAAATCTGTAGGGGTTTGTTATCAGAAAGAACAAGAAATTTCCTACCAAGTAGATATCTGGAAAATTTCTCAATACTTTCAATTAATGCTAATGCTTCAAGTTCGGTAATAGCATAATTCCTCTGTGTCTCTGATAACTTTTTACTGAAGTAAAGAATTGGATGTAATTTTCCTTCATATAATTGGAGTAATACACCTGAAATAGCGTGTAAACTCGCATCTGTCTGTAATACGAAATCTTGTGTGACATCAGGTAATTTCAGAATAGGATAATCACTGAACAATGTTTTTATCTGCTGTAATAGTTTATCGTGGTCATCTGTCCAAACTATTTTTGTAGGCTGACCTTTCTTTAATAGTTCAGAAAATGTTGCTGTCATATCAGCAAAATTAGGAATGAACTTTTGATAATAATTAATCAGCCCTAATATACTCCTTAATTCCTTTTTTGATGTTGGAGGTTTGATATTCAGAATTTTAGTAACTACCATTGGATCAGTTTTCCTAAATCCGTTAGAAATTCTATGACCAAGGAATTGTATCTCAGTAAAACCTATTTCAACTTTACTTGGTTTAGCTTTCAATCCGTGTTGTTGTATTCTCTGAAATACCTGTTTAAGGATTTTAACATGTGTGTCAATATCTGAAGTATGCACACAAATATCATCCATATATGTCGCTACATTGGAAATTCCATGTAGTAGTCTTCTCATCATACGCATAAATGTGCTTGGTGCATTTTGTAGCCCAAATGGAAGATATGCCCATTCATATAGACCTAATGGTGTACTGAACGCTGTAATATGCATTGACTCTTCATCCATGGGAATTTGCCAATATCCCTTGGTGAGATCAATTTTCGAAAAGAGTTTCGAGTTTGCCATGCCCTCGATTAACTCATCAATGTTTGGCATTGGTTCTGCGTCTAATAATGTTAATGCATTTACTTTTCTATAATCCACGCATAAACGTAATGAACCATCTTTCTTTTTCACAATTACTACCGGAGAACAGTAGTTTGAAATAGATTTTCTTATAATCCCCGTTTTATCTAGTTCTCAAATCTCTGCAGTAACTTTCTCTAGGTAATGTATTGGGAATGGATAAGGTTTCACTTTAACTGGGACATTCGAGAGTAAAGTTATCCTATGTTTGATAAGTGATGTTTGTCCCAGTTTGTCGGAAAATATTGTACTAAACTCTTTTATTGCTGCAATAAGTTTTTCTTTGTCTTGGGTCGATAGATTCTGGCATATTTGTATAGATTGCCAACTACTCTCATTATTAACTATCGGTGTTGGAATCTGTTGTTTGATAGCGTCTTCTTGCTGTTCATTAATAACCCAACAAGCTGCTGCTATTCTATGTGGGATCTGCTTCGTTACTTGTGATGTATTGTTATCCCGTGGGATATATGGTTTTAACATGTTTATGTGAAATATTTTATGATTTCCATTTACATCTATCCTATAATCTACATCACCAATTTTCTTGATAACTTTAAATGGACCTTGCCATGACGTAACTAGACAGTCTCGAGGATCAGGTAATAATAACCAAACCTCTTCTTCTTCTTTCAAGACTATTGTCTTGGCGTTCCTATTATCGTACTGTCTGTACTTTTCTCCAGCTTTTCCTAGTGCAGATTTTGCGATCTGACAAGCTGTAATGATTTTGTCTCTCAACTGTGTAACTATTTCGTATGCTTCTCTTTTAGGATAATCATATGTCTTATTCGTAAGCATATCGTTATATAATAATAACGGACCACGCGGATTTGCTCCATATACTAATTCAAATGGAGAAAATCCTGTACTGGATTGTGGTACCTCTCGGTACGCAAATAGTACAGCTGATAGTAAAATATCCCAATCTTTTGGTCTATCCGCTGCTACTTTTGCTAGAGTTCGCTTAAGGACTCCATTATAATTTTCGTTGACCCCATTTGTCATTGGGTGCCAAGGAGAACTAAATACTTGTGGAATACCAATTATTTTCATTGCTTCTTGAGTAGCTGTTGATATGAATTGACTACCTCTATCAGATAGTATGCAACTTGGGAATCCAATTCTACTAAAAATTGATAACAATGAATCTAATATGGATCTACTCGTGATGTGTTTGAGAGGAATAGCCTCTGACCAACGAGTACACAGATCAATCATGGTTAAAATAAACCTATTACCTCGATCAGTAGTAGTGTTCAATGGACCTACAATATCTATAGCAATTTTCTGAAATGGTCGTGATGCTAAATCGGTTTTCTGAACGTGTGCTTTCGGATGTTTGCCTTTTTGTGTGGTCATTTGACATAATGTACATGAGCGTACATGTTTTGTAATGTCTTTGGTAAACCCAGGCCAATAAAATTGTGTTAGTAATCTGCTGGTGGTTTTTGCGATACCCATATGACCTGCAAATGGTGAATCATGAGCGAATTTCAGTGCTTCTACCCGATATTTTGTTGGGAGTACTGTTTGTATGTAGTGTGTTGTACCCCTATTGTATCGTCTTGACAAAATATTATTGTCTAAAAAAAAATTCCAATTTCCACGTTTAGCTTGTTTAGACGGTTCTTGTACGTTTTTAAAACATGTTTGTAATGTTGGATCTTGTTTTTGTTCACCCGGTAAGTCTGTTGTCAGTCTGATATTGTTTTGTGTATTGTCAATGTCTGTCTGAGAAGGTTGATCACTGTTCTTTCGATCTTGAGCTCTTGTAACTGCATTCGTTCGCGCGTGTTCAATCTCCCATTGCATTGCCTCTTCATGAGTGAACTGATTTGCATTGGGTATATTCCCAATTAGTAGACCAGCACAAGGGTTAGGTAATACTGCTGCATTTATTGTGCCTTCAAAGTATGGTGATTGTATTGTAATTGTGGCTATTTTATATCTTTCGATTGTTCCTCCAAAAGTTCTGCAGTCAACTGTTTCACCTGTATAGTCTTCTGTTTTTATCAGTCTTTTATCAACTCCAACAATTGAAGCTCCTGAATCACGGATACAGGTAGTAGGTTCACCATTCACCCATGCCTGGTGAACTTTTATTTTGCCATTTTGAATATTAGCGGCATTGGCTTCATGGATTGTCTCGACTGATTCGTCAATAGGACTGTCTGTTAAAGTCTTGTCAGTCTTGTCATCATACTGTTGTATGATAGCTGCGTGTGTCTCTTCTAGGTCATCCGAGTCCCTACTCGAAAATACGTATGCGGTACTCGCTTCCTTCCAAGAATTCTTCATTGGACAAGACCTGCTAGTGTGTCCGTATGCCCGACACGAGAAACATTTGATGCTTCTTTTGAATGAGTCATACTTATTTCTTTTCCTCGCTGTGATGTCACGGAGATAATCTGTATACCCAGGGTGTCGATCGCACATTTCCAAATGTCCATGAGATAATTTGCAGTATTGACATCTGGATAGGTGTCCTTTTCTTGGTCTGTCTCCTTCTCTGTTAGAGTACTGGTATGGACTATTTCTATTTTTATTACTGCTAAATTTTCTGAACTTGCCATTGCCTTTTTGGAATCTAGCACTTGCTCCTATTATCAGTTCTGGCTGTGTACAATTTGCGAATATGTCTCGATGTGCATTGAAATATGATTCTCCCCTCGTTTCCATTTCCTTAAGATCTTTGCATTTATTCTCCACTAGAAATACAGACATGGCCTCTGGTACTGCAGATAGTAGTCTATCTCTAATTATTAAGTCTCGAATTTTATTGTAATCAGACCCAATATCAGCGGCTTTAGTCCATTTATCAAAAGATGAGGTTAAAGATGAGATCGATTGGCAAATGGATACTTTAGACAGGACTCGAAAACCCTAGACGCGCTGCAACTCTGAACTGTGAAATGGCAGGTTTGCACCTCAAAGAGGACATTGGGGCAAGGCAGGTAGTTTCATGTGAAACATTTACTAATTAAACGCCGCTCCTACATCTCGGGGGCAGTTTAATAACACCCAATAACTGTTCGCTGTTATTTGTTCCGCTCGACTCGAAATAAAAGAGTGAGTATTGTTTTCATTTGGAGTCGCTTAATCATTCGTCACATTGTTTAAAGCGTAACGAGTTGTTTATCAGTCAATGGGAGAAATTACCTATTGGCATGAAGATGGGGGTTCGTCCGGGAATCAGTCGCATACAGCGCTTCACACACGGCTCTCTGGAAGACACGTCCTTTCCTTTCGAATCACACACAGAGAAAGTCCTTTGTTGTTCTGTGACGCTGTATTCGTTTCCAATTGTATCTTCCTTTCCTATTTGTCCATTTGTGTGCAGAACTGGGAAAATCCCATTCATGACTTTGGTGGAGTGTACCGTCATATGACAGTTCCTGCAGGCGAGTTGTGCTATACATGACAGTTCCTGCAGGCTAGTAGTGCATTCATTTATTGTATGAAGACACAACACGTCCTATATTCTTACATTCATTTATTGTATGAAGACACAACACGTCCTATATTCTTACATTCATTTATTGTATGAAGACACAACACGTCCTATATCCTTGCATTCATTTATTGTATGAAGACACAACACGTCCTATATTCTTACATTCATTTATTGTATGAAGACACAACACGTCCTATATTCTTACATTTATTTATTGTATGAAGACACAACACGTCCTATATTCTTACATTCATTTATTGTATGAAGACACAACACGTCCTATATTCTTACATTCATTTATTGTATGAAGACACAACACGTCCTATATCCTTGCATTCATTTATTGTATGAAGACACAACATGTCCTATATTCTTAAATTCATTTATTGTATGAAGACACAACATGTCCTATATTCTTACATTCATTTATTGTATGAAGACACAACACGTCCTATATCCTTGCATTCATTTATTGTATGAAGACACAATACGTCCTATATTCTTGCATTCATTTATTGTATGAAGACAAAAGCTCGTCCTATATTCTTACATTCATTTATTGTATGAAGACACAGCTCGTCCTATATTCTTACATTCACTAATAGTATCTTGACTCATTATATCCTTATATTCACTGATTATACCTAGATGCGTCATGACATCAGTTCGTTGATGTTCTCTCCCCCCCCCCCCACAGATTATACCTAGACGCGTCATGACGTCAGTTCGTTGATGTTCTCTCCCACCTCCACCCCTCCCCTCCCACAGATTATATCTAGACGCGTCATGACGTCATTTCGTTAATTGACGTCAATCCACAGATTGTACCTAGTCCATATATCCATATATCCACAGATTGTACCTAGTCCATATACCCATATATCCACAGATTGTATCTAGACACATTATATCCATATATCCACAGATTGTATCCATATATCCACAGATTGTATCTAGACACATTATACCCATATATCCACAGATTGTATCTAGACACATTATATCCATATATCCACACATTGTATCTAGACACATTGTATCCATATATCCACAGATTGTATCTAGACGCGTCATGACTTCAGTTCGTTGGTGCTATCTCCTTCCACAGATCGCCTTTGAGGGTATTACAGAGAATGGCTACCTGGGCGATATCTCCATTGATGACGTCAGCGTCACAGACGGACCGTGTCCAGTGGACGGTAAGATAACGGCAGTCGCTGTACAGGTCAACTCCACGAGGCTTGCCAAGAACATCAGAGCCTTCACTAGGAAACTCAGCAGACGACAGAAAGTGCATGCTCCCTAACAACTGCCACCTGGAGGCAGTGCCGTGTTGTTTATACACACAGTCGGACGTATATCGACAACTGGCGGCTGATATCTTAGATTATGTTATACCTGTCATGTTTACACACACAGTCGGACATATCGACAACTGGAGGCTGATATCTTATGTTATGTTACAACTGTCTTGTGTTGTTTACACACACAGTCGGACATATCGACAACTGGCGGCTGATATCTTAGATTATGTTATAACTGTCATGTTTACACACACAGTCGGACATATCGACAACTGGCGGCTGATATCTTAGATTATGTTATACCTGTCATGTTTACACACACAGTCTGACATATATCGACAACTGGAGGCTGATATCTTATGTTATGTTATAACTGCCTTGTTCACACACACAGTCGGGCATATATCGACAAATGGAGGCTGATATCTTATGTTATGTTATAACTGTCTTGTTCACACACACAGTCGGACATATATCGACAACTGGCGGCTGATATCTTATGTTATGTTATAACTGTCATGTGTTGTTTACACACACAGTCGGGCATATATCGACAACTGGCAGTTGATATCTTATGTTATGGTATAACTGTCATGTTTACACATACAGTCGGGCATACATCGACAACTGGCGGCTGATATCTTATGTTATGTTATAACTGTCATGTGTTGTTTACACATACAGTCGGGCATATATCGACAACTGGCGGCTGATATCTTAGATTATGTTATAACTGCCATGTGTTGTTTACACATACAGTCGGGCTTATATCGACAACTGGAGGCTGATATCTTATGTTATGTTATAACTGTCATGTTTACATACACAGTCGGACATATATCGACAACTGGCGGCTGATATCTTATGTTATGTTATAACTGTCTTGTTCACACATACAGTCGGGCATATATCGACAACTGGCGGCTGATATCTTATGTTATGTTATAACTGTCTTGTTCACACACACAGTCGGGCATATATCGACAACTGGCGGCTGATATCTTATGTTATGTTATAACTGTCTTGTTCACACACACACAGTCGGGCATATATCGACAACTGGCGGCTGATATCTTATGTTATGTTATAACTGTCTTGTTCACACACACAGTCGGGCATATATCGACAACTGGCGGCTGATATCTTATGTTATGTTATAACTGTCTTGTTCACACACACACAGTCGGACATATATCGACAACTGGCGGCTGATATCTTATGTTATGTTATAACTGTCTTGTTCACACACACAGTCGGGCATATATCGACAACTGGCGGCTGATATCTTATGTTATGTTATAACTGTCTTGTTCACACACACAGTCGGGCATATATCGACAACTGGCGGCTGATATCTTATGTTATGTTATAACTGTCTTGTTCACACACACAGTCGGGCATATATCGACAACTGGCGGCTGATATCTTATGTTATGTTATAACTGTCTTGTTCACACACACAGTCGGGCATATATCGACAACTGGCGGCTGATATCTTATGTTATGTTATAACTGTCTTGTTCACACACACAGTCGGGCATATATCGACAACTGGCGGCTGATATCTTATGTTATGTTATAACTGTCTTGTTCACACACACACAGTCGGGCATATATCGACAACTGGCGGCTGATATCTTATGTTATGTTATAACTGTCTTGTTCACACACACAGTCGGGCATATATCGACAACTGGCGGCTGATATCTTATGTTATGTTATAACTGTCTTGTTCACACACACACAGTCGGACATATATCGACAACTGGCGGCTGATATCTTATGTTATGTTATAACTGTCTTGTTCACACACACAGTCGGGCATATATCGACAACTGGCGGCTGATATCTTATGTTATGTTATAACTGTCTTGTTCACACACACAGTCGGGCATATATCGACAACTGGCGGCTGATATCTTATGTTATGTTATAACTGTCTTGTTCACACACACAGTCGGGCATATATCGACAACTGGCGGCTGATATCTTATGTTATGTTATAACTGTCTTGTTCACACACACAGTCGGGCATATATCGACAACTGGCGGCTGATATCTTATGTTATGTTATAACTGTCTTGTTCACACACACAGTCGGGCGTATATCGACAACTGGCTGCTGATATCTTATGTTATGTTATAACTGTCTTGTTCACACACACAGTCGGGCGTATATCGACAACTGGCTGCTGATATCTTATGTTATGTTATAACTGTCTTGTTCACACACACAGTCGGGCATATATCGACAACTGGCTGCTGATATCTTATGTTATGTTATAACTGTCTTGTTCACACACACAGTCGGGCATATATCGACAACTGGCTGCTGATATCTTATGTTATGTTATAACTGTCTTGTTCACACACACAGTCGGGCATATATCGACAACTGGCGGCTGATATCTTATGTTATGTTATAACTGTCTTGTTCACACACACAGTCGGGCGTATATCGACAACTGGCTGCTGATATCTTATGTTATGTTATAACTGTCTTGTTCACACACACAGTCGGGCGTATATCGACAACTGGCTGCTGATATCTTATGTTATGTTATAACTGTCTTGTTCACACACACAGTCGGGCATATATCGACAACTGGCTGCTGATATCTTATGTTATGTTATAACTGTCTTGTTCACACACACAGTCGGGCATATATCGACAACTGGCTGCTGATATCTTATGTTATGTTATAACTGTCTTGTTCACACACACAGTCGGGCGTATATCGACAACTGGCTGCTGATATCTTATGTTATGTTATAACTGTCTTGTTCACACACACAGTCGGACATATATCGACAACTGGCTGCTGATATCTTATGTTATGTTATAACTGTCTTGTTCACACACACAGTCGGGCGTATATCGACAACTGGCTGCTGATATCTTATGTTATGTTATAACTGTCTTGTTCACACACACAGTCGGGCGTATATCGACAACTGGCTGCTGATATCTTATGTTATGTTATAACTGTCTTGTTCACACACACAGTCGGGCGTATATCGACAACTGGCTGCTGATATCTTATGTTATGTTATAACTGTCTTGTTCACACACACAGTCGGGCATATATCGACAACTGGCTGCTGATATCTTATGTTATGTTATAACTGTCTTGTTCACACACACAGTCGGGCATATATCGACAACTGGCTGCTGATATCTTATGTTATGTTATAACTGTCTTGTTCACACACACAGTCGGGCGTATATCGACAACTGGCTGCTGATATCTTATGTTATGTTATAACTGTCTTGTTCACACACACAGTCGGACATATATCGACAACTGGCTGCTGATATCTTATGTTATGTTATAACTGTCTTGTTCACACACACAGTCGGGCGTATATCGACAACTGGCTGCTGATATCTTATGTTATGTTATAACTGTCTTGTTCACACACACAGTCGGGCGTATATCGACAACTGGCTGCTGATATCTTATGTTATGTTATAACTGTCTTGTTCACACACACAGTCGGGCGTATATCGACAACTGGCTGCTGATATCTTATGTTATGTTATATGTTGTTATGTTGTTTGTCCATCAAGAATGATGATGACCATTCATTTCATCCAGTGGGGTTGAAGGTGTGGAGCCGTGGGTTCTAAGATGGCTGATAAGGCCTATTTTGGCTCGAAATGTTCTTTGACAATGTGGGCAAAGAATGCTTGACGTCTCTGGAGGAGGATTTCCTGCAGTGGTTTTTCTGTCCTGCCTTTTCTTCACAGCTCTTGCAGTCCTGGTTGCTTCACATATGACTGCACCTTTGCGCAATGATGCACGCCACGAATTTCGGTCTCTGGCTGCAGCCTCCCAGGTGTCATGATGAATTCCAAAAGCATTCAGTGAAATTTTCAGAGTGTCTTTAAAACGTTTCCTCTGGCCACCTTGGGAGCGTTTACCACAACGCAGTTCGCTGTAAAAAAATTCGTTTAGGGAGCCTGTGATCTGGCATGCGAGTCAAGTGACCAGCCCAGCGAATCTGATTCTTCATCAGTATAGTGTGGATACTGGGCATGGATGCTCTTTCTAGGACTTCAGTGTCTGGAATCTTGTCTTGCCATTTAATCTTCAGAAGCTTCCTTAAGCAGACTGTGTGGAAGTGGTTTAATTTCCTAGCGTGTCGCTGATAAACAGTCCAGGTTTCACAAGCATATAGCAGTGTGGATAATACAACTGCTTTGTAGACTTTTAGCTTTGTTTGCAGGCTTATTCCATTTCTGTCCCATACATTCTTGTACAGTCTGCCAAAGGCCGCGCTGGCCTTGGAGATTCTTGCATTCACTTCGTCATCGATTGTGGCAGCTTGTGACACGGTGCTGCCAAGATAGGTGAATTTGTCCACAACACTTAGTCTATGATCATTCACTTTGATATTCGGCACAGTGTGATTATTCCCTGGAGCTGGCTGGTACATAACTACAGTCTTCTCCAAGTTGATATTGAGCCCAAAGTTGGCACAGGCATGTGAGAAAACTGAAACATTATGTTGCATGTCCGCCTCTGAGTTGGCGTATAGAGCGCAATCATCAGCAAACAGGAGCTCTCTGACGGTGCCGCTGTTAATTTTGGTTTTAGCTTTCAGCCTTCTGAGATTGAGTAACTTTCCATCCATACGGTAGTTGATGTCTATTCCAATGTCGTCGTTCTCGAAGGCATTCATCAACATGGCTGAAAACATGAGGCTGAACAGTGTTGGTGCCAGGACACATCCTTGCTTCACTCCATTGGTGACAGGAAAGGGTTCAGACAGTTCACCATTTTCCTGTACTCTTGCCTGCATGCCGCCATGAAATAGCCGCACTATTTGGACAAACTTTCGTGGACAGCCATATTTTGCCATAATCTTCCACAGTCCTTCTCTGCTGACTGTATCAAAAGCCTTGGTAAGGTCAATGAAAGTGGAGAACATTTCGCAGTTCTGTTCCTGACATTTCTCTTGCAGCTGCCTTGCAGCGAAAATCATGTCAACAGTTCCACGTTCTTTTCTGAAGCCACATTGACTCTCAGGAAGAAGACCTTGATCGAGATGGGCTGTGAGGCGATTGAGAAGAATTCTGGCGAGTATCTTCCCTGCAATTGAAAGCAAGGAGATGCCTTGGTGGTTGTCACAGGATTGGCGGTTTCCTTCCTTTTCGTTTGTAGTTATGTTATAACTGTCTTGTTCACACACACAGTCGGACATATATCGACAACTGGTAGATGATATCTTATGTTATGTTATAACTGACGTGTGAAGTAACTGTATATTAACAATTGTTTATTTTGAATGACGCCAGACAGCTATGTTAGTTTGTCACATATCTATGAGTTACAAAATGTTGCTTACTTTAGAGTGATTCTAAGTTGAAGAGTTCTAAATGTTGTGGAGAGGACAATAACACAGAAACCAACGAGTGTATCTGCAGCCATAATTGTCGCACAATATTGTCTCTATCTACTGTAATGATTGTAGCACGATGTGGTATCTATTTACTACCAAGAAATCAACACAGAACACTGAGAAAACATCCTGACATAACCATAAGAAAAGCAAAACATCGAAAAGTAATCACACAATAAAACTGTAACACACACACACAGACACACACACACACACACACACACACACACACATGCACGCACGTATGCACGCACGCACGCACACAATATATATATATATATATATATATATATATAAAATCGACAACCACTGGAGATGACACAGCCATTGAAATTAGAAAGCATTTAAACAACCAGAGAAGCGACACAACCAGTCAAACTGATACAATCACTGTAATCGATGGATCCAACGGAACCGAGGAAACCACTGAGACTTAAAGAAGCTAACAGAATATGTGAAACACATACAAAGAAAAAGATAACAACCAAAGAAATCAACACAAAAGAAAACGACAAATCCAAAGAAACCTGCAAATGCATCAACAAATTTTTTTAAAGAAGTAGTTGTAAACACCTTCATAATTCCTAAGAAAATATATTTAGCTACACTGTTAGATCCCGGTAACAGACAATCACACACGTAAACAGACACAACAGGTATATAATTTTCACAAAACATTGCACAGCATACAACAAGAAAGACTCATACAAGAAAAGAAACACAGCGGAATATCACTACAAGATTTACACACAAGACTACAAGCATTAAGAATCAACCATATAGGCCACATCATCAAGCTTTCAGGTCAACACTCACTAACATTATACTACATTGTAATTAGATTACACCCTCTTAGGGACAGCACATCACATTATTACGGCACACTACCCCATTTGTACAGATCATGTATGCAAGCAATACAAGGCAACGAACATTTAACACAACAGACCAGAAACAGAAGAACACATTTACTATGCGTGTCCTACAATCACAGCCACACAGACTGCATTACAACAACTACTATAAACACACACAAACAAGAACACGGACCTATACAAAACAATCCTCCTAACCTACAACTATAACAGACGAATCATTCATTGTCACCAACACATTACACGGCATACAGGACAAAACACTCAAACAAGAAAAGAAACACGGCGGAATATCACGACAAGACATACAGACAAAGATACAAGCATTTAGAATCAGGCCTGTGGTTAGCATCATCATCTACCCAGAACAACACAAACTACAAACTAGCATTATACTGTATAGCATACAAGATACCAAAACTCGGATCAATACATAACACATTATACTACATAGCACACAAGATACAAAAAACTCAGAAAAATACATAACACAGAAGCACATTATGATGGCCTATTACCGAATTTCTACAGCACATGCATGAAAGCAATACAAGAAAATGAACACTAATTTAAAGAAACAACACACAAGATATACAGATATTTAATTAGTAAACAAGCGCCATAAATACAACTCAGGATTAAAAGCTGACACACACTTTTTCCAATATACACAACAACTACCGACTGCTTGTCAACATGACACCTACAGTACAAGTAGAAACATACAGATCCAGACAGATAGCCTAATGTCAATTATACAGAAGAACATATTTACTATACATGTCAAACAATCACACAGACTGCATGCACTACAACAATTAATACATGTACACACAGGCAAATAGATATTTACCGAGCACTCTTTCTCATCACAATACCTAAAGACACAAAATAACACACACACACACACACACACACACACACACACACACACACACACACACACACACACACATGCTTGCTCACCATAGCCTTATCCCACTACAGATATATAATCTGGAAATGTCGTAAGCTGACCCAAATAAACCATGCCGGCATATTTCCTTCTTTAATACTTTGTTCCTCCAAAATGTGCCTAATTTTTTTTGAAATAAAACGCGAACTCTACAACGTCTTAGTTAAGGACGATTGAGAGGCGTTGATTTTCTCACACACTAACACAAGACGGCCATTATTCACGCCAAAGAAGACAAACTGAATAAAACAAGGGAAACAGAAAAAATCAAAGGAGCGAGTTTGTGACATCATCACCTCTCACTCCTCACCACTAGCCACAGAAGATGGAAAGACACCCGTCCACTCCCCCATGCTCACACCCACACCACTGAAAATGGCCACAGAAGATGAAAAGAAACCCGCCCACCCCCTCATGCTCATACCCCACACAGTTGGAGGTCTGACTTCAAGAAATAGAATGACATTCACCAAGGTAGCAATGTATGCACAGTTTGAGGTCTAGGTTTAAGGTTATATGATATAAATGGCAAATAACAGAGGGCCAAGTATAGACCCTTGAGGTACTCCAATATTAATGGTAATGGTTTGAGATAAAGATTTATTGTGTGATATTACTTCATTTCTGTCTAATAAAAATGATTTGATTAATGTCACTATATTAAAGCATACTTTCATTGTTTCTAGCTTTTTAATTAGAATATTATGATCTATCATATCGAATGCTTTTCTAAAGTCTATAAACATCGCTCCACACAGAGTATTGTTGTTAACATTTTGATGCCAGTTTTCTATCATGTTTGTTAGGGACAAGAATATTTTGGCTGAAACCCTGACTAACTGTCAACTATTAGCTTGTGGTGAACTAAGTGTTCTAGTGTTGTTTTGTGAATGTGCTTTTCTAGTGGATTGGATAGTGGGGATGATATGAAAATTGGCCTATAGTTACTCATGAGACTATCTTCTTTGGACCCATTTTTTTTTTTTAAATGGGGATACACTTTTGCGATTTTAAAGGCTGATGGGAAGTGACCTTTGGTAAGACATTGATTATATATAAAAGTTAGTGACTCGCAGATCGACGGTGCAGCATAGGGGAGGATACGATTACTGATTCCATCTAGTCCTGATGAGTTTTTGTTTTTTAGGTTACTGAGATGAGTAAATACTTCAGTGGTCGTCATTAGCGGTATGTTAGAGGGAATGTCTCTATAGCTTTTTTTTTCACAAAATGATGATAATAAAGATATGTCATGAGGAGAGTCGTATTGCAGCATTCAATTGGTTTATGTCGGATTGAAAGAAACTACTGAATTGATCACATGTAACCTGATTTGATGGTAATGTTTGTGATGACTTGTGTTTGTCAAGGTATTAATTGCTTTCCATATATCTTTAGTGTTGGTTTTATCTATTACTAAGTTCTTAAAATATTTTTTCTTTTCCTTTCGAATAACATATTGAACATATTGTTTCTCAGACTACGGTACGTGGTTAGATCTCTATTTTTATGTGCCCTGTCCCGGTCTCTCATAATTTCAACTACCTCCTGTATGATCCACGGGGGCTTTGAATGATGTTTAACACGAACTTCCTTAAATGAAACATGCTTATCAAATATACTTAGAAAGGTCTTCAGCCAGTGGTCCAGCGCATCATCTGGGTCAGGAAGCTGGTAAACATAGTCCAGAGATGAGTTGAGCAAGTCGTGTAAAAAGACATCTTGACTGAAATTTTTATAATTTCTATATTTTATACTTATGTGTTTGTGTTTCGGAGTTTTTGTACCTCTTTTCGACCACGTGCAACAAACCGGGTAGTGATCGCTCATTCCAATAATAGGTACAGTACATTCAGTGATATTGTCAGCATATGTAGTATAAATGTGATCTATAAGTGTTGCAGATGATTGTGTTATTCTAGTGGCTTGTTTGACTAATTGGTAAAGTTATATGACTCTATTATATTTTCCCATGTTTTGTTTGATTTGTTAGTGTCTATGTTGAAGTCTCCTAGCAGTATGATTTCTCTCGCATTACTAAAGACTACATCCATCACAGTGGTAAATTTTTCATACCAGATGTTTCTTACATTGGGGTTTCGATAAAGATAGCCAACTACTAGGGGTATGCGATTTTGAAGTTTAACCTCAAGTCATACACACTCAATCTCACGGGTTTCAAAATCTAGCCTGCGGTGGACGTTCAGCGAATTAGAAATATAAACTGCAATACCCGCCTCTTGTTGAGACACTCACCAAGGTAGCAGTGTAGACACAGTTGGAGGTTATACGTCAAGAAACAGAAAGGGACACTCGCCAAGGTAGCACAGTTGGAGGTTTCACTTCAAGAAACAGAATGATTCATTCACCAAGGTAGCAATGTAGACACAAGTGGTGGTCTTAGTTCAAGAGACAGAATCAGACAATCACCAAGGTAGCAGTGTAGACACAGATGGTAGTCTCACGCCAAGAATAAACAAAAGAACGAACTTTATTTTCTAACAGTCACAAATCGGGTACACAGGCCCATCTTACATTCGGCCCTTCCAACCACTCATCTTTGGTTCATCAATTGTGCATGATACTTTCACTTAGGAAACAAAATTGTCAAATGGATTTTGTAAACATAAACAATACACATTACCATGTTATGAGACAGGCAGACACACGTACACACGCACATTCATAAACACACATACATACATACATACCTGCATATATACTAACATCATTTGCACAAACTCTCAGTCATGCACACACTCAGTAACACACAAATACACTGCATGCATGCAGACATACACACAAACATACACACGCACACACACACACACACACACACACACACACACACACACACATAATTGCAGCACCACTGTTAGGCTTCCCCGATTTCAAACTCCCCTTTATCGTCGAATACTCTGGACTTGGTTCATCAATCAATCAATCAGGTGCCGTCTCCACAATGAAGGTTGGCTGCAATGGATCTCCAACACTGTCTGTCTCTCGCCTTGACTGTACATTCTGTCAGGCTGATGTTCGTCCATCTCTTGGTGTTATCTTCCCACTTGTATGGTTGTCTACCTCTTGCTCGCTTGCCCCCAACCTTGCCTTCCAGTATGGTTTTTATAAGAGTATCATGTCTCTTAACGTGGCCAAAATATTTCACTTGTCTCCTCTTTATTTCTTTCATCAACTCTCTCTTCATTCCCAGTTTTTCTAGAACCTCTGCATTTGATTGTTTTTGTTTCCATGAAATACGACATATCCGTCTGTATATCCACATCTCCAGGGCTTCTATGTGACTTTCTAGTTGCTTGTTCAATGTCAAGGCTTCCGCGCCACACAGTAGCGTTGAATATACGCAGTATTGGACAATTCTCATATTTAATGCGATATTAATCACTCCAGATGTTAATACTGATTTCATGCCGTTGAAAACATTTTGGGCCATTCCTATTCTCTTTTTGATTTCTTGTTCATTTCTGCTATCATCTGTTATTACATGTCCAAGATAGAAGAATCTTGTTGCTTGTTCTAGTATCTGCCCGTTTACTGTGATGTTCATTGATGACCTTTACTTTTTACTGCTAATTATCATAGTTTTTGTTTTTTGGATGTTAATATCTAAGCCACATTCTGCACTATGCCTGTTTTACTTGTCCAACTAGATCTTGTAACTCTTGCTCACTTTCTGCTAGTAACACGGTATCGTCAGCATACCTAAGATTGTTTATGATTCTTCCATTGATGTTAAGTCCAGACATTTCAACTTGTTTAAAAATTCTTTCAGTGTATATGTTGAAGAGGCTTGTGGACAGTACACATCCCTGTCTTACTCCTCTTTTTTATCTCCAATTGCGACGAATAGTTATTTCCGCATCTAATAGACGCCACTTGTTCCCAGTACAAGTTACTAATGAGTTAACAGAAAAGTCCAGGGGATATCTATTAGGTTCACTGGTGGACGTAATCACGGACAAATGAATCTGACCATGTGGCACAAGGCAACACTTGGGGCAATTGAGCAAAGATGGATTGCGCAAATGTCAATGTTCAACTATACAATAAAACGCAAGCCTGGGCGAGCTAACGGTAACGCAGACTATCCACACACCTCTTTCCAATCTGGTCACACGGTGAGGTAGGATCAACCCACACATCCCTGTCCAATCTGGTCACACAGTGAGGTAGAATCAACCCACACATCCCTGTCCAATCTGGTCACACAGTTAGGTAGAATCAACCCACACATCCCTGTCCAATCTGGTCACACAGTGAGGTAGAATCAACCCACACATCCCTGTCCAATCTGGTCACACAGTGAGGTAGAATCAACCCACACATCCCTGTCCAATCTGGTCACACAGTGAGGTAGAATCAACCCACACATCCCTGTCTAATCTGGTCACACAGTGAGGTAGAATCAACTCACACATCCCTGTCCAATCTGGTCACACAGTGAGGTAGAATCAACCCACACATCCCTGTCCAATCTGGTCACACAGTGAGGTAGAAACAACCCACACATCCCTGTCCAATCTGGTCACACAGTGAGGTAGAATCAACCCACACATCCCTGTCCAATCTGGTCACACAGTGAGGTAGAATCAACTCACACATCCCTGTCCAATCTGGTCACTCAGTGAGGTAGAATCAACCCACACATCCTTGTCCAATCTAGTCACACAGTGAGGTAGAATCAACCCACACATCCCTGTCCAATCTGGTCACACAGTGAGGTAGAATCAACTCACACATCCCTGTCCAATCTGGTCACACAGTGAGGTAGAATCAACCCACACATCCCTGTCCAATCTAGTCACACAGTGAGGTAGAATCAACCCACACATCCCTGTCCAATCTGGTCACACAGTGAGGTAGAATCAACCCACACATCCCTGTCCAATCTGGTCACACAATGAGGTAGAATCAACCCACACATCCGTGTCCAATCTGGTCAACAGTGAGGTAGAATCAACCCACACACCTCTTTCCAATCTGGTCACGCAGTGAGGTAGAATCAACCCACACATCCCTGTCCAAACTGGTCACACAGTGAGGTAGAATCAACCCACACATCCCTGTCCAAACTGGTCACACAGTGAGGTAGGATCAACCCACACATCCCTGTCCAATCTGGTCACACAGTGAGGTAGGATCAACCCACACATCCCTGTCCTAACTGGTCACACAGTGAGGTAGGATCAACCCACACATCCGTGTCCAATCTGGTCACACAGTGAGGTAGAATCAACCCACACATCCCTGTCCAATCTGGTCACACAGTGAGGTAGAATCAACCCACACATCCCTGTCCAATCTGGTCACACAGTGAGGTAGAATCAACCCACACATACCTGTCCAATCTGGTCACACAGTGAGGTAGAATCAACCCACACATCCCTATCCAAACTAGTCACACAGTGAGGTAGAATCAACCCACACATCCCTGTCCAAACTGGTCACACAGTGAGGTAGAATCAACCCACACATCCTTGTCCAAACTGGTCACACAGTGAGGTAGAATCAACCCACATACCCCTGTCCAAACTGGTCACACAGTGAGGTAGAATCAACCCACACATCACTGTCCAATATGGTCACACAGTGAGGTAGAATCAACCCACACATCCCTGTCCAAACTGGTCACACAGTAAGGTAGGATCAACCCACACATCCCTGTCCAATCTGGTCACACAGAGAGGTAGAATCAACCCACACATCCCTGTCCAATCTGGTCACACAGTGAGGTAGAATCAACCCACACATCCCTGTCCAATCTGGTCACACAGTTAGGTAGAATCAACCCACACATCCCTGTCCAATCTGGTCACACAGTGAGGTAGAATCAACCCACACATCCCTGTCCAATCTGGTCACACAGTGAGGTAGAATCAACCCACACATCCCTGTCCAATCTGGTTACACAGTGAGGTAGAATCAAGCCACACATCCCAGTCCAATCTGGTTACACAGTGAGGTAGAATCAACCCACACATCCCACACACGGAGCATAATGGGGACGACCCGTTGCTGTGAAGTTGGAACCGCGACTAACTAACTAACTAACTAACTAACATCCCTGTCCAATCTAGTCACACAGTGAGGTAGAATCAACCCACACATCCCTGTCCAATCTGGTCACACAGTGAGGTAGAATCAACCCACACATCCCTGTCCAATCTGGTCACACAATGAGGTAGAATCAACCCACGCATCCGTGTCCAATCTGGTCACACAGTGAGGTAGAATCAACGCACACATCCCTGTCTAATCTGGTCACAGTGAGGTAGGATCAACCCACACATCTCTTTCCAATCTGGTCACACAGTGAGGTAGAATCAACCCACACATCCCTGTCCAATCTGGTCAAACAGTGAGGTAGAATCAACCCACACATCCCTGTCCAATCTGGTCACACAGTGAGGTAGAATCAACCCACACATCCCTGTCCAAACTGGTCACACGGTGAGGTAGAATCAACCCACACATATTCAGATTCTCACCCATAGGTTGCAACGCGTAGTCTGTACCAACGCCAGACAATTGCAGCCATACTCAACTCTGAGCAGTGTTAAACACGCTAGCTACAACGCGGCGTCTTCGACGACGCCTGAAAAGTCCAGCCAGGTTCAAGTCTGAGCGACGTTAAGCCGTTGTTGGTCAGTCAGGAGACAGCGTGCAATGTGTGTAGCACGCAAGGGGACTCCACCCCGACTGACGCGAATGCTGAACGGCTGGTCAGACAGGCCTTGGGAGAGCGTAGAGGACAGACGTTTGAATGCGGTGTGCTTTGAATTATATGTTTGAGCGTGATTCGAGAGCTAGCCTGTAAGAGTGTAAGTGTATTGCTGTATTGATGTATTGCTGTATTGATTGATTGCATGTATTGATTGTAATGATGAATTGTGATTGCGCGAGATATGCATTAATTGTGAAACGCGAGATGCGCGAATAAAGTGTTTGCATTGTGTCACATTGAGTTATTACGTGACACTATTTGTTATCTCACTTGTCAGCCAACGAGCCAGAGTCTTGCTACCGCAAGATCCTGACAAGTGCGAACGTGGGGTCTACGTCCTCAGTGGATTTGAACCAACTGTATTAGAAAAGTGCTGTGTTAAATAAGTGCGAACGTGATGGCATCCATCTTGAAAGTTAGTGTGAAATAGATGTGAACGGTAGTGAGTGTAAGCGGAAAGTTCGGAAAGGTTGTTAAGTGAGTGGTTGATTGCGGTGAAAAGACGACAGATCGACTAACAAAAATACTTGACTACATACAAACCTTCAAAACTTAAGTAACAGCGCATACACCACACTTTGTATTAGTCCTAATTTATTTTGTTCCAAAACAACAGGTTTTTGTGTCATCTATTCCTGTTGATTGTAAATTCCAAATTTTGCCGACCTGAAGTAAGATCCATTGTGTTTCCGGGCAGTAACGAACAGCCATTGTCCGACGCAGGTTTCAAGAAACACTTGAGTATACATTTTTCTTCTTAATACTTTGGTAGGCAGGTCGAGGCATAAGCTGTACTAGGAAATATTGTACAAAGCTTTGAAATCCATTTACTAACACCATAATCAATTTTCTGTGTATACATTTCATCAGACATATTTCATCATGTCTAGTTTAAATGATTTCATTGAAATGGGTTTAAAGCTGAAGTTGTCTGGTGAAGATTTGAATAACTGGAGTGAGAGAAGGTATGCAGAATATCTCCTATTACAGGAAAAAGCTAGGGAACGTGAGGATAGAGCTGCTGAAAGATCTTTAAAGCAGGCAGAATTAGATGCCAAAAAGGCAGAAGCTGAAAGAGAGAGTGCTTTAAAGCAGGCAGAATTAGACGCCAAAAAGGCAGACGCTGAAAGAGATAGTAATTTAAAGCAGGCTGAAATAACTGCAAAAACGAAACAAGCAGAGTCAGATGCTGCTTTGAAACTTAAACAAGCAGATTCAGATGCCGCTTTAAAACTTAAACAGATAGAAGCTGATACTGCTTTAAAACAATCTGAAATCATTGCCCAGAGTAAACGGGAAGAGTTGGAAACACAAATGAAAATTGAACAGCTGAAAGCTGAAACATCAACAGATAAGGATGTTAGAAAATCTGACGGATTAGACAAAGAAAATCAGTACAAGAAGTACCAGGGGATCGTTAAAAGTTTCACCATGGGCGACTATATAGCAGCCTTCACCCAAAACTTTGAATGCATTATGGAGCATTACCAGATCCCAGAGACTGATTGGAACATTATATACATGAGAAGTCTTGCTGGGGAACCTCTGAAAGTGATAGAGACCATCCCCAAAGATCTGAGAAAAGACTATCATTATATTAAGTCTAAAATCATGTCTCATTTCCTGTTAGATGAAGCAGGCTACAGAGAACAGTTTAGTAAATTGTCACCTAAACCTACACAAACGTTCTCTAACTACATCTCAGTAGTACAGGATATTTTTACAAAGTGGCTGTCAGCAGCCAAAGTGAATGAAAGTTTTGATAGATTGAAAGATCTTATCTTGAGAGATAAAATTATTACATCTCTCCCACCACCATTTTCGAAATTTCTATTGGAATGTCAGTGTGAGAGTGTAAAACAGATTGAGAGTCGTGGCTCCGGGTATTTTACAGCCAACAAACACTGTTTTACGAGTGGTTTGACAAGCACAGACTTTGTAGCAGCAGCTACATATAATAAATCAAAGTCAGTGCCCTACAACAAACAAAAACCCTATAAACAATCCTCTGAGAAATACTATCAATGCAGACATTGCAATTTAACACACAATGAAAATGAAATGTGTGATAAACATCCTGGTTACCTCACCTACTTGCAGAACTACATAAATAAGCAAGATAGGGAAAGAAAGAGCTATAAACGTAACACCAAATGCTTCATTTGCAAAGCATATGGCCATTGGCGCGAGGCGTGTAAGGGCAAGCAAATGACTAGAAAGGCTAATGCAGCCATGTTTGATAGCTCTTCCTCAGATGAGGAAACTGTTGAAAATCAACCTGTAAATGCTGCAAATTCTATTGATGTATTTCACCTTGAAAAATGTACCATATGTGATAGGTTTCATGAGGATGGCGTTTTAACATGCGGCCATTCCATACCGGTTACCAATGAGGAAGCCAACCTGGTCATTAACTCAAAAGGAAAACTAAACATCCACCATGGGTATGTTAATGGTAAAGCTGCCACCGTCTTACGGGACAGCGGGAGTACCCTTATTGGTTTGAAAAGGGACTTTATCTCACCATCAGAATATACTGGTAAACATGTTACATGCAGAACTTTCCCAGGTAACATCGAGAAATATCCTCTTGCATGGGCATATAGAGATACACCATTTCTTGCAGGAAAGGTCAAATGTGCAGCACTGACCAACCCGTGTTGTGATATTATAATTGGTAACCTTCCGGAGGTAAATGATATGCCACATGACAATATTACATCCACTGTCACTTGTAACATTGAGAATACCATGTCACCATCATCTTCAATCATTACTCATGAGGTATTACCACCTGTAAATGTATGCATGTATGCCAATTCGGTAACGGCAGCACATGAATGTAGTAGTCTGAATGTAACACCTACTTGTAATGTGATTGATAACCTTGATATTACAAATGCAGTAACCAGATCTGCTGCTCAAATGCAAGATCGAATCGATCAGACAGAGGCTTTACAAATGGTAAGCCCAGTTGTAACATCTCCTGAAACAACCAGAGAGAGCTTTATAACCGCCCAAAAAGACGATCGATCGTTGCAGAAATATTTTAAATTAATAGGCCAAAAACCACGCGTAACAAAGAACGCTAGATGGCATTTTGCTTTGAAGAATGGAATTCCGACACGGTACTATACCAAAGGTTCTAGCACGACAGAACAAACGGTGCTACCATCATAAAACCGCAAACAAGCGTTACATCTAGCGCACGACATACCATTTGCAGGGCATATGGCTTACGCTAAAACGAGAGCAAGGTTACTATCTCAGTTCTACTGGCCCAAATTCTGCTGCGATACCAAACAGTATTGCAGAAGTTGTGACATGTGCCAGAAGATTGTCAGAAAGGGTAAGCACCCACAAGCGGAACTGCAAATCACAGATTTGGCAAGCAGGCCGTTTCAAAAGATCTCGGTCGATATAGTTGGTCCTCTCAACCACATAACATCCAGAGGCAATAAGTATATTCTAACGACAATTGACCTCTGTAGTCGGTGTCCAGAAGCGATTCCGCTTAAAAATATAACTTCCAAGGACATCATGGAAGTCTTCTTTCATATTTTTGCGAGAGTAGGTTTCCCTGATACCATCCTCTCCGATCGGGGAAGTCAATTCATTTCATCAGCTACTCAAGCCTTTTCTAAAATGTTGGGGGTAAAGCAGTGTTTCAACAGCCCTACCATCCCCACTCGACGGGTATCATTGAAAAGATCAATAGGGATCTTAAGCACATGCTCTCAAAAGTTACCCAAGAACACCCTGAAGACTGGGATACAAATTTACCTGCTATTTTGTTTGCATACAGGGAAGTGCCCCATTCCAGCACTGGGTTCTCACCTATTGAAATTGTATATGGTGCCAAACCACGCGGCCCATTATCTATGTACCATTCCATGTTGATTGAAAGTGAAACTATACATAAACCCATTTCATCGTATGAACATGTAACATCATTGCGTGATAGGATAATGAAATCTTGTGTGTTAGCCAAAGAGGCACTGAAACAATCAGGTGATATCTACCGACAGTACGCTAACAAAGAAAACAGGACAATAACATTGACGCCAGGACAGGACGTTCTTCTTCTATTGCCAAGTGACAGACAGTTACTAACGGACTCATGGCAAGGACCGTTCAAAGTGTTACGACAAATTTCGACTGTAGATTACGAAATTGCAGTTAGGGACAAACACAAGATATTCCACATAAACATGCTTAAACCATATTACAACAGGGACGAGGACCAAGTAGAGACTACAAAAAGCACGACAATAGTGGACCAAACAGATGACGAGGATACTGACGAAATACCGACACCATCACTTGACCCGACAGCCAACCTGCATGACATAAAGGTCAATCCTAACCTGACACAGAGACAGACCGACAGTTGCAGACGATTGTTACAAGACTACAGTACTATTTTTTTCTGACAATCCAGGACAGACAGACTTAGTGCATCATCATATTATTGTGACATCTGACGCACCCATAAAATGCAGACCATATTCCATCCCCATACATTACACGGACAAACTTCATCAGGAAATTATTGACTTAGAAAAGAACAACATCATCAGACGATCACAATCACATATTTGTTCTCCCATCGTCATTGTGAAGAAAAAGGACAACACTATAAGACTCTGTGTGGACTATCGTAATCTCAACAGCATTACACAGTTGGATTTGGAACCAATGAGCAACTGTGAAGACATACTGACAGAACTGAAACACTCACGGTACTTCACAAAACTTGACATGACAAAAGGTTATCGGCAAATACCAGTACACACTGCCAGCAGACATCTGACAGCGTTTGCCACGCCTTGGGGACTATATGAATGGTGCAGATTGCCATTCGGTTTACTTAATTCTCCGGCGACCTTTGTAAGAATGACAAGACTCCTTTTGACAGACATTGCTAACATAATCTGGTACATGAACGACATTTGCATACATACAAAGAACATGACAGACCACATAATAGCATTACAGCAGACATTCGACAGAATCAGACAACACGGACTAAAAGTGAAACCATCTAAAGTCGAGATAGCATATCAGGAAATTTCATTTTTGGGCTACAAAATCTCAAATGGCTTTATGTCGACTGACAATAACATCATGTCTAGAATTCTAAAATTGTCGCTTCTGACAACAAAGAAATTGTTGCGAAGTGTCTTAGGTTTACTAAATTACTACAGACAATTCATTCCTCATTTTGCTGAACTGACCGAATTTTTCACTAATTTACTAACAAAGAAAGAACCTAATGTTATTGTGAATAGCGAATGCCTACGACCTGCATTCTCTAAAGTATTATCTTATTTTTCTAGTGAACCTATTCTCAAATTACCTGATCTGAACGTTATTTTCAGGTTAAGATGTGATGCGAGCTCCGTAGCGATTGGAGGGGTACTACTTCAGGAACCTGTTTATTACGTCAGCCGTAAGCTGAAAGCTACAGAACGGAATTACAGCACGCCGGAACTTGAAGCCCTTGCTTTAGTATTCTCAGTTCGGAAACTATCAAGATTCCTATTAGGAAAACATTTCATTGTTGAGACAGACAATAGCCCATTGACTATTATCACTCGAGGGTCACCAAGTAACCACAGAGTGGCAAGATGGTCACTTCTTTTTCAGGACTTTAGCTTCTATGTGAAGCACTAAGTGGCTCACAGAATTCATTGGCCGACCTTCTTTCGAGATGCCCATACGACTCAACCAATAGCCATATACCACCTGAGCACAATGCAGAGATTGTATAAACTGCAAAGTGTAAGTGCTCAGCACCACAGCCAAAGTTGAAAGTATTTCAGGAACGCTGTGCAAATGTATGTGATAGGGATTTAATCTCCCATTGTAAATATATTATGTATATTATATCATTATGCGAATGAATGTATAGAATATTTGTGAGAAATGTGATAGAATGTGTATGTCATTTTAAATATGTAATAAACATGTACGACGAGGGGCACAAAACAGTACTACAGGATCCAAGAACTTACTGTGCTTGAACAACTGCGAATATCCTGCGTACCTACACCACAGACTAGCCCACTGTATTTTAACCAGTATGAAGAGAGACTGTGACAGCCGTATCCCAGAAGAACACTGTAATCCACACCGAAGAAACCATCCAACAGCTGATTTCAAGAACTGGTTACTCCGTTTATTTACGTAACATCCAAACGAAACTACTGTATGGTATTGTCAACTTAAAACCACAGCTGTGTATTTCCATAAACATGTACGACGAGGGGCACAAAACAGTACTACAGGATCCAAGAACTTACTGTGCTTGAACAACTGCGAATATCCTGCGTACCTACACCACAGACTAGCCCACTGTATTTTAACCAGTATGAAGAGAGACTGTGACAGCCGTATCCCAGAAGAACACTGTAATCCACACCGAAGAAACCATCCAACAGCTGATTTCAAGAACTGGTTACTCCGTTTATTTACGTAACATCCAAACGAAACTACTGTATGGTATTGTCAACTTAAAACCACAGCTGTGTATTTCCGGTGTGTATGAATATTAATTTGAAAGATAGCAGACTATACTAGAATACTCACAAAACATTGACGTTTTACACCAATTTTGTGAGTCTAATATTTCCATACACGGAATTGTATATGAGGATTTTTTAAATATGTAATCTCAGCATCGGAACTTGATTTACTTGTTCACAACAGTGACATTGTGTTCACTTTTGTCAAGAAGTATCAAATTATGACACTAAGAAATGAATTTATAAATGTAATTTATTCTTTTGAAAGCATGGTAAAATTACCGTCCCGAACCTTTGTATTACCACCAAGGGACATAATCAAAAATGTGTGTAATGTGTAATATGTGTTAAATCTATCATCAAATTGCCTAATGGTTGACACGTCAGGATGACGTCAGTTGTACATGGAGAGAGTTACCAAAGCTGTAGACCTTCGTTAGACTCTCCGACTAAGTGAGGTTGGGGGTTTGAGGTTGGAACATCTTATAGGTAGATGTTCGCAGTTTGACCTGTTCTTTTCAATTTTTTTTAGTGGTTGTGAGGTAAGGGCGTGTATGCTGTAACTTACCGGACTTGCTGTGTCATATGACAGCTGAGGCGACTATCCATTCAAATGAGTGTACTTGATGTGTGTTGCATTAAGGCGATATTGGTGATCGTGCAGATATAACTTACCATTACCTGTATATGTGAATATGAACCAAAGAGTCACGTCAGACGACTTACATGGTTCGATTCTGACAGAGAAAATAATAAAGGTGTATAAAGAACATGAAAGGATCCCCTTTCATGGAAGGAAGGTGGGAGCATGTCAGATTCTCACCCATAGGTTGCAACGCGTCGTCTGTACCAACGCCAGACAATTGCAGCCATATTCAACTCTGAGCAGTGTTAAACACGTTAGCTACAACGCGGCGTCTTCGACGACGCCTGAGAAGTCCAGCCAGGCTCAAGTCTGAGCGATGTTAAGCCGTTGTTGGTCAGTCAGGAGACAGCGTGCAATGTGTGTAGCACGCAAGGGGACTCCACTCTGACTGACGCGAATGCTGAACGGCTGGTCAGACAGGCCTTGGGAGAGCGTAGAGGACAGAGGTTTGAATGCGGTGTGCTTTGAATTATATGTTTGAGCGTGATTCGAGAGCTAGCCTGTAAGAGTGTAAGTGTATTGCTGTATTGATGTATTGCTGTATTGATTGATTGCATGTATTGATTGTAATGATGAATTGTGATTGCGCGAGATATGCATTAATTGTGAAACGCGAGATGCGCGAATAAAGTGTTTGCATTGTGTCACATTGAGTTATTACGTGACACTATTTGTTATCTCACTTGTCAGCCAACGAGCCAGAGTCTTGCTACCGCAAGATCCTGACAATCAACCCACACATCCCTGTCCAATCTGGTCACACAGTGAGGTAGAATCAACCCACACATCCCTGTCCAAACTGGTCACACAGTGAGGTAAGATCAAACCTTTATGATTCAAGTCTCTCGTGGGTTCGAACAATACCGTTCGGTCTGTCATGCCCGCTCAACATTTTACTACAGTAATAGAACTGTCAGCAAACGGGCAGGTATGTGGGCCTGTCCTTCCCCTGTCAACCATACCTTCTGACGCTGCAGCTCAACTTCTGTGTCACTGTCTGCTGGCCTGTGTCTCTGTCTGCTGGACTGTGTCACTGTCTGCTGGACTGTGTCACTGTCTGCTGGACTGTGTAACTGTCTGCTGGACTGTGTCACTGTCTGCTGGTCTGTGTCTCTGTCTGCTGGTCTGTGTCACTGTCTGCTGGTCTGTGTCTCTGTCTGCTGGTCTGTGTCTCTGTCTGCTGGACTGTGTCACTGTCTGCTGGACTGTGTCTCTGTCTGCTGGTCTGTGTCTCTGTCTGCTGGACTGTGTCACTGTCTGCTGGACTGTGTAACTGTCTGCTGGTCTGTGTCTCTGTCTGCTGGACTGTGTCACTGTCTGCTGGACTGTGTCACTGTCTGCTGGACTGTGTCACTGTCTGCTGGACTGTGTAACTGTATGTAATTACCGACATTCTGCAATTCGGCTAGGACGTTGGTACCTATGATGCAGGGTGTCCTATTGTTAACACCTAATACGTTTTTCAAAACAAAAATACCGCATCTATTTCCACAATCGTTCCCTATTTGTACAATCAATCAATCATGTGCCATGCCGGAAAGCGTGGGCGGTCATGACTCGCCATTTCACTCGATCACCAGAGTCGTGGATCAGCTCAGCGTTCCTGTCTCGTCCATGCCATGTGGTCAAGCCATCCAGGTATTTTCCTCTCGGTCTTCCTCTTGGTCTGTTCCCTTCGATCTTGCCAGTTGTCACCAAGTTCTCCAATCCATTTCTTCTCATAACATGTCCAAAAAATTGTGATCTAATCAATTTACGAGTTTCATTTGTCTCCTGTAGTACTTGGTCATTGGTTTTCTATCTGTCCATGGTATTCTTTGCATTTTCCTCAGAAACCACATTTCTGCAGCCATCATATGTTTTTCAGATGTTTCACACCCATACAAAAGCACAGGTTCTATGTATCCCATTAACACTCTTTTTCTCATTTCAGTTGACATCTTTTTATTGGTCAGAATGTTTTTCATCTTGCTAAAGGCTACTTTCGCCATGGCGATTCTTGTTCTAATCTCTTCAAGGCATCTCCCATCAGATGTTATGACTGTTCCGAGATAATTGTATCGATTCACTTGTTGAAGAATATTCCCATTTACTTGTATATTACATTGTGGTACTTCGTTCTTCCTAGTGACTACCATAACTTGTGTCTTCTTACAATTTAGTTCTAACCTCAGCTGCTCACTGTGTGCAACAACTGCATCTAATAATTGTTGCAGATCCTGCGCATTGTCTGCAATCAATACTGTATCATCTGCATATCTAATGTTATTGATGTTTCGTCCTCCAATGCTGATTCCATTTATATCTTCTACATTTCTGAAAATATTTTCACAGTACATGGAAAAAAGATCTGGAAACATTACACATCCCTGTCTAACACCTCTCTTAATAGGCTGATATTGTCTCACTTCATTATCAATCCTTATGGCAGCTTGTTGTTTCCAATATCTGTTTTTATAAGTCTAATGTCTTTCCCATCAATTTGTAGATCTGCAAGCATATGTAACAGTACAGGTACAGGGATACTTATAACACGAGTCCTGGTGGTAACTTCTTAAAAAGCTTTATTTAACATAATAGGCCGATGAATAATACACAGACTACAAGGTATGATGTTCACTTCTCCGGACCTTAGCTGTAACTAACCTCCCCAAAAACCCTACGTCACGGCTTGAGCATCCTTAGTAACGTTCTTATAGGATGCTCAACCGTGCCCAAACCTTGCACATCAAACCTATTAACAGAGATGGTACTCACTCTGTTATACCTCCCTTTCTTTAAAAAGACTTTTCTTCAAAAGTCTTAACCCCTAACCCCCTTATTCTAAACATCCTTTCCCTCATCAAATCCTTAACCCCCACTATTCTTTCTCTAAGCCATCCCAAAGTAACTCTACCTTAAGTAACTACTTTCACTTCTACTAATTCTCCACTTGTCTCTTATCACTGTCCCATATAGCAAATCGATATGAAGTTATACTTCTTCTTCGTTTCTGACTCTTCAAAGTTTCATTACAAAAATATAGGTCATAAGAATGGTTCATAAAAATCGTTGGTATACACTTGGCATTATGAAACTTCTCATTCTTCCTCAACATTAACAACACAACACAGGATATACAGAAAGGATGGGGTTAGGAATAGAAAAAGAAGGGGTGCGCACCCAATTTATGAAGATATTAAGAAGTAGTCAAGAACAATCACATTTACCTCCCTTGCAAACGTAAAAACTTTTACAAAAGTTTTTCAAAAACACATCTTATGATTTATAAAGCTACATCTCTGTTCGTTATAAATTAAGTTGATCCAACATTTCTTCTATATACTCAATATTTGTACTTCCCATCCATACCCCTGCCCATATTTCACCTATCTCACGTCCAACCATGAAACCAATAACAATGTTCCTATTCCATGAACATTTTAAATTAATTAACGCTGTTTATCACAGCTCCTATATTTTCCCCCTCGGATCCCATGACAATCATCCTTGTTTATATATGTATCTAACCCTATACCAAACCATATGCACTGCCATTCACAGCCCCCTTAATATCTACTCTCCATCAACCAACCTCTTATATTTGTTTAACTATCACAGCCTCTTTAGACGTTAATCACGTGTATAATATGGCATCCAATCCATATACCTTTAATCCACGCTGACTTAATGCAGCTCCTATTTTAACTCCCCAGAACCCTCTTATTTGTGTAGGAACCCCGTCACTTAAGTATGGCATATGTTTCCAACACTATATGATTAACTTCTCTATTCTTCCACACCAATGCTGATTAGCACAGCAGTCTTCCTACCAGCACAAGGTACTCATATTTACCTTTAAGTCATTACTCATAAGGATAATGTGTCTCTCTTCTAGTCCTCAGTAGTTTATTAGCTATTTTCTGAACGAAGGGTTTTAAATAAAGCCCCCTGTATTGCCTTTATTCTAGACACAACCAACTAAACTTAAACTTAAACAATTTTCAACATATTTATAAACAAGGTAATTACTATTCAACACACAAGACAATTTAACTTAAATCATGAGTCAAGCAAAATAAAATCACAACAGGATATCATACCCCCCCCCCCCCCCCAGGTTTTTAAATATCATTTTTCTTTCCCCTCATATCAAATAAAGGTAATCAACTCATTCAAAGAAAAACATATTTCAAAATAATATGACATACATCCTATCCATTGTTAGTCACTTTTACGGACTAACAATAACTTATTTATCTATTAAGAAAACTCAACAAGTCAAATCATAAAATCAATTGGCAATAAAACTACAATAAAAATATGCCACACTCGAATTTACATCCATATTAGCTATCTTAATACCTAAATATATAGTGTCATGTCTACTCCTCAAGACAACTCATTATAAGTATCAATAAAACCATTTTCTATAACGCACGTGTAATACACAGCTAGCGAATTTCATCAACTATCACTTTCCTCTTTAAATCACAAAATTTACATCCTGCTATCTGCAGCATTTTCTATCAATTTATCTACCATGTTTCCATTTTCTCAGTAACTCCAGATTTCTCTGAATAAGTGCTATCTCCACATCAATGTCTTCTTCCTCTCGTAAAGAAATATTTTCCTCCATGCTACTATCTCTATTAGATTCTGACTTTTCATCCATTCCTTCTTCTTCATCTGTATGTCTATTGCTAGCAGCCGCTAATTTTTTCCTTTCTATATCCAATCTAATGTACATGCACCTACTGAAGAGAAAGAAGATGATATTAAAGAAGACTTTTATAATGATCTGGAAGATGTCATAGAAGAAACCACCAAACAGGACATCCTGATTGTGCTGGGAGACTTCAATGCAAAAATAGGTAGAGAGCAAACTAATAAAAAAGTGGCCGGTATGGAAAGCCTACATACAACTTCAAATGATAATGGATGGAGAGTCATCAACCTGGCAGAAGCCAAAGGACTGCAGATTAGCAGTACCAGACTACAAAGAAAGGATATACACAAACAAACTTGGAAATCATGTGACAAGAGAACCTATAATCAAATAGATCACATTTTAGTTAACAACAGAAATGCATCAAACATACAGCAAGTCAGAAGTTATAGAGGAGCTGAGTGCCACACTTCCTCGTTGGAGCAAAATTTAAAATAAAACTTAAGAGAGCTTTCTATACTAAATTACAAAGATTACATCCAACATATAACAGAGAAAAACTACAAGACATTACAGTCAAAGAGAAATTTACAGATGAAATAAAATGTAAACTTGAAACTCTGCAGAACCCTTCGGAGGAAAGCGTTGACCAAACTTGGTTGAACATCAAGAATACAATTCAATCTACCGCAGAAGAATGTCTCGGTGTGTTAACCACGCATAGAAAGAACAGATGGTTCAATCAAAAATGTGAAGAAGCAGTCATTAGGAAGAAGAATGCCAGACATGTATGGTTAAATAACATCAATAACATCCAAAAGGAAGAGCATTATAGAAATGAATGTAAAGAGGCTACAAAAATAGTCCGACAGCAGAAGCGAGAATATATGAGTAATATAATCAAAGATATGGAAACTAATCACCAGAAAAATGAATCCAGAAAATTTTTTAAAGAACTGAAGTCAATGAAACGAGGGCACCAACAAAACACATATGGTTTAAAAGACAATGGGAATATGATAAATACCAATGAGGAAATGTGCAACACATGGAAAGAATATTTTATTGAATTACTAAATTGTGAAGCTCCAAGTAACATTTTCCCACAGGAAGAGGTTCTAACATGCGAACCACAAATTGAAGAACCTACATTTGAAGAAATCCTATATGTAATCACACGACTTAAAAACAATAAGGCAACTGGGACTGATGGAATTGCTGCTGAATTTATAAAGGCAGGTGGCCATGCATTACATCTAAAGCTATACGAACTAATAATAAAAATCTGGAGGACAGAAAAATTACCCCATGACTGGAAAGAGTCATTATTGATACCTATCTTTAAGAAAGGAGACAAGTTCCAATGTGGAAATTATAGAGGAATATCACTACTGTCCACAAGCTATAAGATACTATCCGCAGTATTACTAAATAGACTAAAACCATATTCAGAAGACATATTAGGTGACTACCAGGCGGGTTTTAGACAAAACAGATCAACAATAGATCAGATATTTATCTTACGACAAATAGCCAAAAAACATTGGGAATATAAAAGAGATCTCCATAACATTTTTGTGGATTTTAAAAAGGCTTATGATAGTGTCCATAGGAATAGTCTATGGAATGCTATGCAGGAATTTGGAATACCAAGGAAGTTAATCAACATGACCAGACTATGCATGGAAGATACTTATAATATAGTAACATATAAAGGCAGGAAATCAGACCCCTTCCAAATAACATCTGGCTTGAAACAGGGTGATGCACTATCGCCTCTACTCTTCAATCTGGCTCTAGAGAAAGTTGTAAGGAAGATAAAGGAGGAATGTGATATTGGAGGAACATCCAAGCTGCTTGGTTATGCAGATGATATAGATATTATAGGGCAAAGTGAACAAAAGACATTGGAAATATTGACTCACTTAAAGGAAAAAGCCCAACAGATGGGGCTGGTTATCAACCAAGATAAGACAGGATATATGGTAATTTCAAGAGACGGAATGGCTAAAAACTCTGGCCACATACAAATAGATAATATGACCATTAAAAGAACGGAAACATACAAATACCTGGGTACAATCTTCAACGGCTCCAACATCATAAGGGAAGAAATACAAACTAGAATCAACTCTGGAGATAAGATATACTATGCACTACAACATCTACTAAAATCAAAGGCGCTATCTCGTAACACCAAAATCACAATATACAAAACACTGATCAGACCAGTTGTGCTGTATGGCTCTGAAACCTGGAGTACAACGAAAGGAGACGAAGCCTTGTTACAAACCTTTGAGAACAAAATTTTAAGACGCATCTTTGGACCCATTAGGGATACACAAAGTGGAGAGTGGAAAAGAAGAAGTAACAAAGACATTTATGATCTGTTTAAGTCCCCGCTAATCACTGGTATCATGAAGGCTAATAGACTACAATGGCTGGAGCATATAGAAAGAATGGAAGATAATAGGGAAACAAAACTCGCTTACACTCAGGAAATAAATGACCGTAGACCCCGAGGTAGACCAAGAAGACGGTGGAGAGATAATACATGTACAGACCTACAAGCACTTGGAATCAACGACTGGCAAGAGAAGGTCCACCAGAGAGACGAATGGAGACGGATTGTATTTGCAGCAAAGAACCTCAATGGCTCGGAAAGCTGAAGAAGAAGAAGATATCCAATCTAATTTGTCTATCATAGTTTCTTAACGACCTTTCTAGTAGTGGCATGTCATCGCCGCTTGATGAATGTTCTCTAATTTTTCTGTCTTTTCACCTCTCTTTCTCTCTGTCTTTCTATTCTCCTTTTCACTGCTTGTCTGGTATTTTTGAATGGAGCGTTTACCTCTTCTTCCATTGATTTAACAGTATCATAACAACCATCATACGTATTCCTCTCTTCTTTCATCAACGTTTTCGGTGTTGTCTGTTCATGAGTATCATCCTAAACTGGTGTTGTTATTAGTTGACTTTGTACCGGATCTTTTATAAAATCTGGGGGTATTGTAGCTCTTCTGACGATTTGTCCATCTGAGTATAAGTCGTCTGAATAATAATTATTATTATAATTATTGTTTCCCTTATCATCATTATCTCTTCTTAAGTGTTCTACGTGTGCCCTCGCTACATGTCCTGTGATTTGGTTCTTTATACTGTATGATACAGTACCTAACCTTTCTAAAATATAATAACCTGGAATCCAATGAGCATCAAATTTGGAGTTACTTCTATGCTTCTTATAATAAACTCTATCACCTACTTTGAATTCCTGTAATTGTGCATTTTCATTTCTGTACCTTTTTTGTCTTTCTCTAGCTTTAATTATATTGTTCTTTAACCTTACATGCGCTTTGTGCATTTCTTGTATAATAACTTCCTGAAAATCTTCCCCCATATATTTACGTCTTGGTTTTAACAGATTGTCAATAGGTAGTATAGGCTCTCTCCCGTGCAATAAATAAAATGGTGAAAACCCTGTGCTCTCATTTTGATTTGTGCGTATTGCGCTTAGTGCAGGTCCCAGGAATAGGTCCCAGTCTTTTTCATGTTCATCGACAATCTTTGCTATAATGTTATACAATGTTCTATGTTGTCTTTCGTTGTTAGCATTTGAAGAAGGTCTATAATACGAGGTCTTTATATGGTTTATATTCAAATCTTGTAATAACTTCTCAAATTTCTTGTTCACAAACTCTTTACCGTTATCTGTGAGTACGATCTGTGGGCAACTAAATCTTGGTATGAACTCCTGTAAAAAATATTAATGATGGTATCTGCTGTTTTATCTGGAATTGCATAAATTTCTGGCCATAAACTATAGCAATCTACAATATGTAGTAGATATAAATTCCCCGATAGTGTTCTAGGATGAGGACCTGATATATCTAAGCTCACTTTCTGCATTGGAAATTGTGGAATATCAGTATCTTGTAAGGGACATTTAATTGTTTTCATATTTCTTAATCTACATTTTTCACACGTATCTACGTATTTACAAGCAGTTTTAAATAAGTTTGGCCAATAATATTTATTCGTGAGTGCTTTCACTAACTTATCACGACCAAGATGACCATTTTCATCATGATATGCTTTTAAAATTTCACTTTCCAAATGTTTTGGAATATATTTCCTTAACTGTTCGTTTCTTTCATTCAAGTAATATAACTGACCGTCATCCTGCAAAACTAAATAATTCTTCTTATACTTGTTCTCACCCGTTTCTTTTAATTTCTGTTTTAATTCTAGAATTTTTGGATCTAATTCTTGTTCTTCTTTCATATTAAATTGCATTAAATGTGGGTCTTCTGCTCTAGGTTCTGATTCTTGATCCGACGGTAAACTCTCAAAATCTTCTCTATTTATTATAGCAGAATCTAATATATTTACTTGCCAGTTTCGGTCGTCTATTTCCGGTTCGCCTTCGTCTTCCGTGTTTCCTGATGTCTGTGGATACGGGATTCTGGACAATAAATCTGCACATGTATTGTTCCTACCTGGTACATACTCTATTCTAGTATCGTATCCCTGCAGATTCAACGCCCATGTCTGTATTTTTCTGTTCTGCACTGGAGCTTCTAATAAAGATTTTAAAGGCATGTGGTCAGTTCTAATAATGAAATTTGCGTTATGTAGATAATAATTAAGTTTCTGAAGAGCATAGTGGATAGCGTAAGCCTCCTTCTCAATAGTCGACCATTTACGCTGAGATTTGCTAAGTTTATGTGACAAAAAATATATTGGTCTTTCATTTTTAACTCCTGGGATCCCAGATTCTTTTCCTTCATATGGTTGAACCAAACATGCTCCTATAGCATTATCTGAAGCATCTGTATACAATATTAGCTGTTTATTCAAATCTGGATGTGTCAATAGTGGCACTACTGTTAAACTATTTTTTAAAAACTCAAACGCTTTTTGACATTCATCATCCCACTTAAATCTAGCGGATTTGCCAGTCAGATTAATAATAAGCTCTGCTATTTTTGAGAAACTTGGAATAAAACTACGATAATACCCACACGTACCGATAAACGCACGAACTTCTTTTACGTTAGTTGGAGGAGGTAGTTCTCTAATAACCTTTACCTTATCCTGATCTGGTTTAATTCCGTCTCTATTAATAATGTACCCCAAATACTTTGTTTCTGTTTTTAGAAATTCACATTTACTAAGTTTCAATTTAACATCATGTATTCTTAATCTATCAAATACTAATTTTACATGTTTCAGGTGATCTTGTATATCTCCTGCTGTGTAGATCAAAATGTCATCTATGTATGCCAATGCAAACTTTTGCATGCCCTCTAATACCTGATTTATTAACAACATATAGTGAGAAGGCGCCGTACGTACTCCAAAAGGCATTCGTAAGAATTCGTAAGAACCTGCGTGTGTACAAAAAGCACTCTTCTTTTGGGCACCTGGGGACATAGGTATACACCAAAATCCTGACCTTGCATCTAACGTAGTGAAGAAGGTAGACCAATTAAGTAAGCCTAAAATATCGTCAATCACCGGCAATGGGTACGCTACTTTCTTAGTGATTGTGTTCAACGCCCGATAATGGTAACAAAATCGATGTGAACCATCAGCCTTGGTCACGATGACGATCGGAGATGACCATTCCGACTTTGATCTTGTTATTATTCCTGCTTTCAGCATGTCTTCTATTGCTTTTTCGACAATTTTCCTATTCCTTAAAGGTGTTCTATACGGTTTTAAACTAATTGGTGGATGATCTCCAGTATCTATTTCCATCGTAACTGTTTTTGTTTTTCCCAATTCTAAGTCATTAATTGCAAAAACGTCTTGATTCTCTTTTATAAGTCGTTCTAATATTTCCTTATTTTCTGGTGGAGTTTTTAACTGTGCTAATAATTCTTGTTCTCTTGTTATTTTGTCTACTGAATGTATTTGAGATGTATGTCTTCTGAATGGATGGATCAATTCATCATTCTGCACTTTCCCTTTTCTTTCGCGACTATGTCTGTTATTAATTCTTTCTCTGGGAGTTTCTGAATAATTTATTCTCGTCATTTCTACTCTATCTGTTGCCAATATGCTATTACTATCATGTTCGACTTTGGCTATTACACATCCTCTGTACAATTTAATTTCTCTACCTGTGTTGTTAATAATCATTATTGGAAAAGTTAAGTTTTTATCTAATGTCATTATCCCCTCTGGAACCTCTAACCCAGGCTCATCAATCACCTCCCTTTGTATTTCAGTTATTCTAACTGTATGTCCTACCAAATAATATGGATTTCTTTTCACTTTCGCCTGTATCAGATTAACCGTTTGTGGTTTTAAAGTCGTAGACATTTTAACTCTAACCAGTGCTGATATGTGCATGTCTTCTTCTAAATCTACATACACATCCTTGAATTTTAATTTGTGCAGATTAAAAAAAAAGTCCTACCCCGTTTTTTATTAAGAAATCTCTACCTATAAGTACGTTCCTATTTAACTCTTTCACTACATGAAAAAGATGTCTTACGTTGATCCCTCCTAATTTGAGATTTATTATTGTTTGCCCAACTACTTGTAAATTTTGTCCTGTAACAGAGTGAAGATTATTATGACTCCTGAATATTTTGCAATTTCTCATTATTTTGTATAGAAAACTTTCTTTGATTACACTAACCTGAGCTCCCGAATCAATTAATGTACGAATTCTATACTTGCCTATCTCTATTATGCATGAACTGGGGTCCGTTTTATTTACTAAAAAATTTTTTATTTCACCCAGTTGAGAGCACTTTCTACTCGTCCTCCTATACTTGTCATTAAAATATTCTTTAAATCTTGGGACCTTATTATCTTCCCTCCTACCGCAGGTCCTATTCAATAGGTGGGACGCCGGTTTTCCTGCGTTCTTGGCCTTGTAAAGCTTCTGTGTCTGTCTTCAAAATTCCTATTTGATCTGTTATTGACATTTCTATTTTGTATATTCGGCTGAGCACGCCTATTATCACAGAACCTAAGAACGTGTCCGCGTTGGCCACAACCCCAACAGACTATATTTGTATTACCCACTGTTTCTCTTATAGGATTTCTCATTTGTCTTCTTCTTTCATAATCATTTTCATTGCCTTCCTGTAACATCTGTATTCCTCTTTCTCTATTCCATCTGAACCTTGTTTGTCCTATTTCCATGGGCTCTTCAATCCTGTCTTCTCGACTAGTTCCTATTTCTCGTCCTACCCTCAATCTAAATCTTCTTCTCAAATTCTCCTCCTGTACAGCTATATCTACAGCTTGTGACAACCTCTCAGGGTTTTCTCTCATCAATTTAAATTTAAGTCCATCTGACTTTATACCGTCTACAAAAATCCCGACCAACATCCGTTCTACTTCTTCCCCTCGTACGTTCTGTCCCAGGAATGCTTCCTCAGCTAGGTTGATCAATCTATCACTAAACAATTGTACAGTTTCCCCAGTGTTTTGCTTGGATTGTCTTAACACTGAAAACGCATGTTGTGGGTCCGTGATTTCAGCATACTTATGGGCTAAATCGTCCTTGAACTGTTCCCATGTCTCATCCACCCTAGCTTCTAATTTTCTTCGAATATGATCAGAAACCGGTTCTGTCGTGGCCTGATAAGCAAGTTTCATTTTTTCTTCATCTGATGCTGCCACCAAATATGCATGCTTCTCTATTGAAGTTATCCACTTCTTAAAATCTTTCGCCTCTCCGCTAAATTTAACAATTTCAGCTGCCATTCCTTGTTGTTTCATGACTGTGTTAAGTCTACCTATCGCCGTGCCTACTCCAGTCAAAACTTGTGTTAATGAACCCTGTTCTTCTGCCATTTTGAAATATGCTGAAATATCAATTCATATAAGCAAACTCACAGTTATAACAATTTAATTAACAATTATCAACGATTATATAGGCCCATTTAAACTAACCAAGGGACGTAAGCAACTGTTTACTATTCCTCTTACGAAGATTACGCGTTCAACTTAGAAATCAATTTTATCTAACAGTCAAAAGCCTCATATTGGTTAAACCTTAATTAATTACCGAATTAATTACCGTTAGATATATCGTCCCTTGATCCAACAGAAAAGTAGAACGTCAGCCGAGAACTATGTTTACCAAGTGTAGGCTCCACGTATAAAACAAGCGTCTCGTGTTCTTCTATTCCATCAGCAAGAGGACAACTCTGGAGTCTGTGTTTTCTGAAGCTGCTTATATCTCTCCAAACGACGACGCAATTTCAGGTAGTTAGATCATTCCTCGGACATCTCAGGCCTCTCTAGCGGGAGGAATGCTTCCACTTTCACCCATGGTCGGGCACACCATCCTTGAGCCTTCTTTTCACCCTAAACAGGGCCCTTCTAGTCGACTTGAAACAGCTCTAGCCTGATGAAGCGACTTAATTAGGTCTCCTCTTCAGCAGGTCGGCAACCCAGTTTGCCCAACCACTTCCAAAGAGACCAAAGCAACCAAATCGCATTCCTCCTGGCATCTCATTGTAATTTCAAGTTGGCTGGCTGTTTTAATTATGAGATTTCTTTGATCTAGTAGATAAGTGACCTTCAATCAGGCACGGTCAATGAACGGCTGTAATAACGGCAGGTTAAACTTCCCAGTATTTTGATGATAATCAAGTTACTTCAGGTGGTTATGATGAGAAACAGCCCATTATACTGACAACCAGGTTACTGTGATGGTTACTTGATACGTATGGCTTCAAATCAACCAGCCCGAATAATGCTTCATGTTGATTTTATTTTAATTGAAACTTTCAAGAAAAGTGGTCCGGTCTTGATCTTTTGATTCAAAAATTTTTTAAAAGTTTATTTATTCATACTTTCTTGTCGCAGCAAGCTGATAAAAATTTCCCATGAAAGTTCTCTGCTGGGCTATTTTGTTTTTGAGTACTTCTCGTTATGTGTCCGCGACATCCATGTTCAGAATCGAAATCCTGGTGTGCGGCGCCAAATCCGTACTGTAACAGTACAGGTACAGGGACACTTATAACACGAGTCCTGATGGTATCTTCTTAAAAAGCTTTATTTAACATAATAGGCCGATGAATAATACACAGACTACAAGGTATGATGTTCACTTCTCCGGACCTTAGCTGTAACTAACCTCCCCAAAAACCCTACGTCACGGCTTGAGCATCCTTAGTAACGTTCTTATAGGATGCTCAACCGTGCCCAAACCTTGCACATCAAACCTATTAACAGAGATGGTACTCACTCTGTTATACATATCCACCATGCTGACATGTCTAACTCTATCAAAAGCCTTTGTGTAGTCAATAAAGCAAAGATGTATATCCTTGTTTACTTCTATAGCACGTTCAATAACTGTTCAGGGTTCCAAATGTTGCTGTATGTAGCCGAGGCGCGGTGTTGGGGTGAGCGCCCAACATTGCTCAAATACCTCAATGGCTCGTGAATACATAACCTATGCAGCAAAAGTCCAACTCCTGGCCTTCACGTGGCGGGCCTGTTTAAACTAACAGGAGAAGGGGCGACGGCGAGTCTCTGGCGCCGGAAAATAACCAGTATGCTCTAGATGTGTATGCACGGACATGCATGCGCAGACAGGCGTGTGCGCGCGTACACATCTACACTCGAGTGAGACCACAGTCTGCTCTAGCAAAGAAAGGTGCTGAAGACGGAGGCAACCAGCCAAGAGGCGTACCACAGAAATCAGGATGCCACGCAATCACGCAAAATGGAATATGTCGACTACTGCTAATCGTTATGGTGCTCGCCCTGCTTTGGACCCCCAGGCAGGTGCAGTGCCGGGCCCTATGTCTCGAAAGGGTCCAACCCCAACTACTGGAGGTCCTTCTCAGATGTCCTGTGGAGCCAGGGGACATGAGAATAGGACGACTGGCCATACTAAACTAAGACTTAAAATAATGCACTGGAATGCGGAGGGAGTCAGCAACAAAAAAGTTGAATTAGAAAACATCCTGGACAAAGAGAAAGTAAGCATATGTTGCTTGCAAGAAACTCACCTCAATGAAAATATAGCCTTCAAAATCAGAGGCTACCAGTGTTACCGATCTGACCGAAAGAACAGGCGAAAAGGTGGGATACTGACCCTTGTAAGAAATAACATCATGGCTTCCCAAATCAAAGTCTACATGGAAGGGGCTGAGTATCAGACACTTAAACTTAAGACAGGTAATACAGATCTACATCTGATCAATTACTACTGTCCAAGTGACCGCCCACAGGCACTGGACACTCTACCACTAAAAGAAAAAATGATTGTGTGTGGCGATTTCAACAGCCACTCGCAGAGCTGGGGCTATGATCACATGGACCAGAGAGGAGAGAGACTGGAAGACTGGCAAGATGAGAATAGATTCATGTTGATTAACAAGCCGTCCGACCCACATACTTTCTACTCGAGATCATGGCACTCTTCAACTACACCTGACCTGGCTTTTCATTCACCAGACCTGGAGTGGAACATTACACGAACTATTGGGAAACAACTTGGTGGCAGTGACCATCGGCCAGTCTTTCTAACCGTAGAAAATGAGCTTGTAAGTGAAAGCAGCACCCTCTCGAGGTGGAACTACAAGAAAGCAGACTGGGCAATGTACAAGCATCGCACCAGCATACTGGTTAGAAACCTGAACACTGAGAAAGACATAAATAAAGCAGTTGAAGAGTTTGGGAAATGCATACTACAGGCAGCGCGAGAAACAGTACCAAGAGGAGCCCGTAAACAATATAAACCCTACTGGAGTAGTGAACTGGAACAGTTGCATAATGATGTTGAAGTGTGTAGAAAGCAAGCAGAGGCCACACCCAGCCAAGAGCACCACAATAAATTCCAGCATGCAAAAGCCAAATTTCAAAGGGCCAAGCTGCAGGCTAGACGGAAAAGCTGGCAGGAGAAAACGGAGTCTCTGAACTTTGAAAGAGACACAAGGAAATTGTGGAAGCTAATAAAACAGCTTAATGACGAGGGCACAGGGAGAAACTCAAAAATTGCACTACATAAAGATGGAAAAATCTTAACAAGAAAGCAAGCAGCTGACCATTTTGCGGACTCGTTCGCACAAGATAGCAATATCAAAATTAGTCCAGAGAATCAACAAGAGATTCGAGAGAAACGACAACATACAGGACAGAAGGAAATAGTACATGAGGTTCTGGAGGCACCCATCACAATCAGCGAACTGGAGCTAGCCATATCAAAACTGAAAATGAGAAAGTCACCAGGAGCTGATGGTATCTCCAATGAAATGATCAGGAACCTAGGAACAGAGGCCAAAACAAAGCTGTTGCAGATCTTCAATAACAGCTGGACCTTAGGCAGTGTTCCACAAGCCTGGAGAGAAGCAATCATGATACCCCTCCTAAAATCAGGGAAAGATGGTTCCATTGCCTCTAGCTACAGACCAATTAGCCTCACCAGCTGTCTCTGCAAAACACTGGAGCGCATCATCAATCACAGACTGCAGTGGTACATTGAAAGTAAAAGCATCCTTGTGCCACAGCAGGCTGGCTTTAGGCAGTGCTACTCTACGGAAGATCAGACAACCTACCTCTCTCAAGAAATTGAGGATGCATTCCAAGAGAAGAAGCTGGTGCTTGCGGCATGGATAGATCTGAAGAAAGCCTTTGACAAAGTCTGGAAAGAAGGTCTGATGAAGAAACTGAGAAACTGCAAAGTCAATGGAAGAATGTACAAATGGGTGAAAGCATACTTGCACAACAGAAGAGCCCGAGTACAGATAGACGGACTCAAGAGCAAGAAAGTACTACTGCGTCACGGTGTCCCCCAGGGCGGAGTCTTGTCCCCCACACTTTTTCTAATCTTCATCAATGATCTTGTTGCTCACCTACCGCATGGAATTAAAGCGGCAATGTACGCCGATGACCTGGTTCTATGGAGCACAAATGAATATGCATCAGTGGCCACCAGATTGCTACAAAGAGCTGTAGATACATTTGCTGCATGGGCAAATAGATGGTGTGTCAGCATAAACACTGACAAGTGCAGCACCACCCTATTTACCCTCTCTCCAAAACAAAAGGCAGGGATCATCCAGATAAATGGAACACCCCTAAGAGAAGATAAAGAACCAACATACCTTGGAGTAACATTTGATGGCAAGCTGACATGGAGAAAGCACATCAACAAAGCAGTAGCAAAAGCCAGAAGGAAAATAGCCATCCTGAGAAAGCTAAGTGGAACCACATGGGGAGCCAGTACGAAAATACTTAGCAAAGTTTACCAACAGAGCATACGACCACACCTGGAATATGGGTCAACTGCGTGGTGTTCAGCATCAAATACCACACTACAAGAGCTGGACAAGGTGCAAAATCAAGCACTTAGAGTCACCACAGGAGGGATGAGATCAACCCCTATAGTGGAAATGGAGAAGATGGGGAGGACACAGGCACTGAGTGAGCGCAGAGATACGAAAACGCTAATACAAGCAGAAAAGTTCCTCAGCTTGCCAGGCCACCCTATGAAGAACAGATTTGAAAACCTAGCTATGGGGCGGTTGAAAAGAAGTAGTTTTATCCACCAGGCCAAACGACTCTGCAGAGAAACCACTGATCTGCCCACAGTTGGTATCCCCCTAACAACTATTCCAGAGCGAACTCCATGGAAAGATGAGCATAGACTATCATTACAAATCCAGACAAAAGTGAGAGGAATATTTGACAAGGAAGAACAGAACAGTGTGCAGCGCAGAACAGCCACTCTCAGCTTCCTTGATGAAGAATACCCACAGGACCTCTGGATCCGAGTCTACACAGATGGGTCAGCACAAAATGCTGTTCGAAATGGAGGAGCGGGAGTGTACATAGAATACCCAAATAATACTAGGGACACAGCCAGAGTACCGACAGGAAAGTACTGCCATAACTATGATGCCGAAATTGAGGCAATCAAGATAGCAACAGAGAAATTACTAAATAACAGCAATGGTACACAACCTGTGGTGCTACTAACAGATGCAAAATCAGTACTCGAGGCGCTCCTCTCTGGGAAATTGCCAGTACTAAGGACACTACTTTCTGAACTTAGCAGTCAGCATAAAGTCACCATACAGTGGATACCATCCCACTGTGGAGTACCCGGAAACGACAGAGCTGATCAATTGGCTAAGGGAGGAGCCAAAGAGGAACAGCCTGATGTGCCCGTTACATACCACCAAAAGAAAAGAATGATCAAATCAGTCAGAAAGCCACCAAAACCTGCTCAAGATGACTACCACATTATGGACAGACCAGAACAAGTCATTATTCTGCGCCTCAGAACAGGACACAATAGATTACGCAACCACATGTATACAAAATTCAAGATTGGTGAAACAGCCATGTGCACATGTGGATTGGCGTCGCAGACAGCAGAGCACATACTCCAAGACTGCCCAAAATATAACATATCTAGGCAAACCTTCTGGCCTAGAGAGACGACGGTGGAAGATAAACTCTATGGACCACTGTGTGAACTGAAAAAAACAGTTCAATTCATGCAAGAGACGACATTGCAGATATAGACATATTTCAAGCGAACGAAAGAAGAAGAAGAATAACTGTTCACAGCATATACACAGCATTTACTGTACTCTTTCCTTCTACAAACCCGCATTGTTCTTCCCCTATTTCAGGTTGTATTTTCTTCCTCACTCTTTGCATGATAATTCTTAGCAAAATCTTTGTGATGTGACTCATTATACTAATTGTTCTATGTTGATCACATTCCAAGGCTCCTGATTTCTTTGGGATTGCAATAAATACAGTTACATAATTCAGGAGGTATATCTCCAGTATCATATAATGTGTTCAGCAGTCTAGTGACTTGATCTAGTCCAAATTCTTCTAAAGCTTTAATCATTTCTGTTGTGATGTTATCTGCACCGGGGGCCTTGCCAGCTTTCATATGCTTAAGAATATTTCGAACCTCCGTCTTCAAATTGGCGGTCCTTCATTATTAAATATAATATCATACTGTTCTGCTCTGTTATCCTGATAAAGGTTTTTCACATAATCTGTCCATACATATATAATCTGATCCTTTTCTATTATGATATTGCCATTTTTAGTTTTCAGACAGCATGTTGGTGTACTTGTTCTTTTATTAGTAAGTTCCTGAATTCTTTTGTGCACTAATTTGGTATTTTGGTGTTGTTTTTCAATTTCTAAGCACTTTTGCTCAAGCCATGCTTCTTTTGCCTCCTTACATAATGTTCTGACTTGTCTGTGAATTTCTTCATCATATTTGGCAGAATTTTTTTTTTTTGAGTCTTCTTGTTTCATTAGGTGTAAAATTTCTTCAGTCATCCATTTCTTACGACCCACCTTCTTTGATTTTGGAATAGCTGATTCTGCAGCCGAACTGATTGAATTCTTCAACATTTGCCATTGATCATCCACATCTTGGAATAGGATCTCTAGATCAGATATACCAAATCTGTTCTGTACTTCTGTGTTGAATTTGTTTTGTATTTCCTTGCCATTACTCAATGTACACAAATCATATTTAGTGCTTCCTGTTATATACTTGACTTTCTTCAACTTTATTCTCAATGTTCCTGTAAGTAATCTGTGATCACTATAACAATCAGCACTGGGAACTGTTTTTGCTATTGTTAGTGCGTTTCTAAATCTTCTGCTAATCAGAATATAGTCAATCTGGTTTCTAATCCTGTTATCAGGACTCCTCCATGTCCATAATCTTCTAGGGTGTTGCTTAAACCAGGCGTTTCCTACAATCATGTCCTGTTCTTTTGCCCACTCTACTAGTCTGTATCCTCTTTAATTTCTCTCTCCTAAACCATAGTTTCCTACTGTGTATCTATCGCCTTGATTTCCTACTTTTGCATTGACATCCTCTAATATGATGTTTATTTCTGAATTTTTATATTTCTTTAAGGCAGACTCTATGTCATAAAATTCCTCTACATTATTTGTACATACGAGCTAAAATATCCCAAATAAGGTATTGACCATGATTAGCAGAGGTTAACTTGACATATTTATCTTGATCTAATTTATAGTGATTGAACAGTTTGTTAAAGCAATCTTCCGTAATGTTAGACACTTGCGATCCAGTATCTAGAATACACCTCACAGTTTCTCCTGATATGTTAATGTCAAGTTCTGGGCTTCCGCCCATTATCTTGGTAATTGAGCCGTCCCATCTCACCACTGTAGCCTGGCTCCTGATTGTACGGGGACCTAGTTTAAATCTCGTACACACATTCTCTCAACATGTCCATTTTGGCTGCACCTCCTACAACGAGTCACCTTAGCCTGTCTCTGACCTCTCAAAAGTTGTGAGAGTTGCACCTTGATTTGTGCCATCTCCCTTTGAAGTGATTCTACTTAACTCATCGGCTCACGTAACACCCTACTGCTGTTGTCTGCAGGAACTTGTCTCTGCCTATTGTTGTTGTCTATTCGTTACCCCACTGTCTCTGGTCGTTGTTTCGGTTCTCATTCCTGGTTACAATATTGATGCCTTCTGCATGCGGAGCGGGCTTAGAACCTGTCCACCTAATAGAACAGTCTCGTGCAGCTAGGAATGAGATTGAAGGTTCGCTAATGAGTCTTTCTTTGATCATTTGACGAGGCCAGTCGTCCCTCAACTGGGCCACGAACTGATCACGCAACACGGCTTCTTGGAAGGTCGAGACATTATGTCTCTTCTTGGGCCAAAACGACCTCTTCAAATACTTGATGCAATTTGTGGGAAAAGTCGCTTAATGATTCTCGACTACCTTGTCGATTGGAAAAGAAGACGCCGTTAGCTCTTGTAGGCTTCTTTTATCACAGTAATATAGTTTCTAAAACTTCTGACATCTCTTCAGGGCGGTTCTCTGAAGTATGCCGCTTTATTTCTCTGCGAATGTTCTTTGTTATTGTGCCAATAATTAGGTCAGCCTTGTCGGCTGTCCTCATCTAACCAGCTCGCCATGCTGAAAAACATTTCACGCAGTATTCGTTAACAGTAGGACCATGCTGGTCGCCGAAAGTTCTGATGTTTTTTTTTTGGTAGGCACCATAATATATATATTATACTTTAACACTTCAGTTTGCGATGTTACTGGGTGGATATCGAAGTTTCCCGACACCGGGCCTGTCGTCCCTTCACCATTCTCTGCTAACACAGAAGAACGTGTGCTTCTGGTAGCGATATTTTTCTTCGTCGTAGCAAGTGTCCCACACACTGAGTCTCTTCGGAACATGGCTCACTGCGTCAACACTTCCTGGGTATTTTACGGCAATGTGGGTTTGTCAGTCGTACCTTCCACAAGAATCCCTAACAGAACAGACTTAATAGAAACTTCGCTTCTATTGACAGCTCAGACGATTTACCGACTAACTACAAGTTGGCCTAATTAAGCAAGAGTACTGAGACACAACTACTGAACTAACAGCAATGGACTACGAAACTGCACACAACAACTCTTTGTATGCGATTCTATCGTATACTGTAGCCATCACAATAACAAAGTGCACATTGGAAAATCCTGCTCGACGAGGCCAACTGTGATATGTGAAAAGGAGGAGAGAGAGAAAAAGAAGATGGGACAAGGGGCTGGTGAAGATAAAGTGCTAGAAATTCAAAAAGCTCCCATACCTAATACACAGACCGAGTTAGTTTATTCTTAGGCCTAACTGGCTGGTGGTCCAACTTAACAAAAACATACAGATTATACTAAGAAGAAGAGCTCCATCGGACAGATCTTGTCTACAGAATGCGACGAGGCCTTTAATAAACTTAGAGAAGCCCTAACCTCAACACCACTGCTAGGCTTTCCCGATTTTAAACTGCCCTTTATCATCGAATACAATGGACTTGGTGCCGTTTTGTCCCAGGTCCACAATGACACAAAGAGAGTACTTACTAACTTATACTAACCCTACCCACCATCCCTCGGAGAGAGACGCCAAGAGCAATTCGAAGTTGTAACTACTTTGTCTTAAGTGGGCTTTAACAGAAAAGTTCATGGGATATTCATTAGGTGCACAGATGGGCGTATTCACGGACAATATGAATCTGACCATGTGGTACAAGGCAAATCTTGGGGCAACTGAGCAAAGGTGGATTGCGCAAATGTCCATGTGCAACTACAAATAAAACACAAGCCTATGCCAGCTAACGGTAATTCTGACGATTGGTCTCGCTTTCCGCTGGGCGAACCGGAGGCGAGTGACGAGAGAGAAGGCAAGTGACATGCATTCCACCAGCTTTAGGTTTAGTTAGCACTGTTGACAACGTTTCAACAAAATGTATTGATGGTTATAATGTTGATGTTATAGGCAGAGTGGGAATGGTAGAAGCTGATAGAACAGCAGATGTTTTTAACGTTGTTCACACTGAAACATTGACATTTTACTCAACAAAGAAGATGGTGGGACTGCAACAAAATGATGTACATATTTGCAAAATGTTCGATGTTGTGTTAAATAGAACAATTGTGTCAAGTGTATCAGTGAGATGACTGCCAATACAAACAAGGAAGTGGGTGAGGCAGCACAAGAAATGATGTGTGATAAATGGATTGTTGTATAGGAAAATCAGAGGGCCAGGTGGGGCAGAAATGTTAAAGTTAGTAATACCAGAGACCCTGCCACCAAGAATCTTAAGAGTCAGTGCACAGCACGGGACATCAAGGTAGAGATAGGATGTTACAGATATTTAAAAGCAGGTGTTTCTGGTAGGTATCACCGCAAACATAGATACATTATGTAAAAGTTGTAATAGGTGCAATGTAGTAAAGTCACCGCATGTTAAAACTCGGGGACCCTCGGGTAATCTGTTTGACTCAAAATCATTTGAAGTAGTAGCCTTGGATTCTACTTTGCTAGAGAAGGACCCAACAGGGTATAAACATGTTCGAGTTATCACTGATGTATTTTCAAAGTTCACTATCGCCGTCCCAACAATGGACTGAAAAGCTTCCACCATAGCAAACATTCTAGTAGAGAAATGGTTCCTTTACATGGGTGTACCGCGGGGGATGCACTCCGACCAAGGCAGAAACTTTGAATCTGCTGTGACAGCGGAGTTGTGTAAAGCCTACAGCATGGAGAAGGGTTGCACATCAGCGCGGAATCCGAAAGAAAATGGCTAGAAGGATGAGCACTTTAATGGAATATTACATAATCTTCTTCGTCTAATCGAAGACAAGGAGAAGAAACGATGGTGTGATCATATAACAGAAGTGGTATGGGTGTATAATTCGACGCCTCATGCCTAAACAGGGTTTTCGCCTCATTACCTGATTTTTGAACGGAAACAAACGCCTACCTGTGGATTTCATCATAACCACCATCACCAATGATAGGGATGCAGGGGCAAATGCATATTTAGAGGGACATCTTTCTCTCGTTTACATGACACACAAATCCAGGCAAGCGAGCAGCTGAAGAAGCCAGCTGCTATTAGGAAAGAGAGAAGCGACAAAATGTCAACCTCTATATTATTGCAAGTTGGCGAATTTGTTAGGAGGAGGGTCCACCATACTGACCGGTCACAAATCCAAGACATGTGGTCTTCAGACAAATATGCAGCCGACAGAGCGTCAATCATGTCCGGAGGACCATACGCAATTAAAACGGTCGGAGGAGTCGGGTCGATGGTTAGAGTTGCAGGTCATGATCTGCGACGTTGTGCGGATGGAGGAGCAGAAGAGGCGTTGGAGACGACTTGGGACTATCAGCGTAAACGGATGTCGACGAAACAGACCAGGACATTTCTAACCAACCAGAGTGGTATATGTTCGAGCCTGGAGACATTACCAGGCGATGGTCTGAGATGATCAAGCGTCGTGAGAGGAGGTTACTAATGTTGATCTCAGAGTAGAAGGAACGTCCTGGGGATTGTCGGGGTAGCCGATATTTTTGGAGGATGAGATTGTGGCAGCTGGAAACTAACTTTCCTATAACCAAAGCAGATACTTATTTTAACGGCAAACAGAGTGCAACGCTAGGTTAATGCAGGTTGCCGACCTCATGAAACATAAAATGAAGTTATTTTTAATTTCCAAAGTTCAAGTGCTTAGAGCCTGGACGGCCTCGTGAACTGTCTGTCGGTCACCTTCAGTAGAACTTAGAGGTAAGGGTAGTCGGCAATCCCAGTTAGAAAATGTTAGCTTCCACGAAGGGATTGTTTTAACCCGTGGCCAACAATGGAGGAACACAAGATGTTTCATGTTGATATGTTTTAACCCGTGGCGAACAATGGAGGACCACAAGATGTTTCATGTCCATATGAAGTGGACACTCCTACTGCCCTGCATTCTCCTACGGGAACGTTCACTGAAGCAAAGTCTCATTTCATGAACAACTCAAACATCTCACATGAACAACCCACACACATCTCACATGGACAACTCACACACATCTCACACGAACAACTCACACACATCTCACATGAACAACTCACACACATCTCACATGAACAACCCACACACATCTAACATGAACAACTCACACACATCTCACATGAACAAGTTAACAACACACATCTCACATGAACAACTCACACACATCTCACATGAACAACTCACACACATCTCACATGAACAAATCACACACATCTCACATGAACAACTCACACACATCTCACATGAACAACTCACACACATCTCACATGAACAACTCACACACATCTCACATGAACAAGTTAACAACACACATCTCACATGAACAACTCACACACATCTCACATGAACAACTCACATGAACAAGTTAACAACACACATCTCACACGAACAACTCACACACATCTCACATGAACAACCCACACACATCTCACATGAACAACCCACACACATCTCACACGAACAACTCACACACATCTCACATGAACAACCCACACACATCTCACGTGAACAACTCACACACATCTCACATGAACAACTCACACACATCTCATATGAACAACTCACACACTTCTCATATGAACAACTCACACACATCTCATATGAACAACTCACACACATCTCACATGAACAAGTTAACAACACACATCTCACATGAACAACTCACACACATCTCACATGAACAACTCACATGAACAAGTTAACAACACACATCTCACACGAACAACTCACACACATCTCACACGAACAACTCACACACATCTCACATGAATTGCTCACACACATCTCACATGAACAACTCACACACATCTCATATGAGCAACTCACACACATCTCACACGAACAACTCACACACATCTCACATGAATTGCTCACACACATCTCACATGAACAACTCACACACATCTCACATGAATTGCTCACACACATCTCACATGAACAACTCACACACATCTCACATGAATTGCTCACACACATCTCACATGAACAACTCACACACATCTCACATGAATTGCTCACACACAGCTAAACACACAATGACCATTATCTGCACGACTATTGTGCCTGCTGTACCAGACACAAGCTATACACACGTCGACCAGTAGAGTTGTAAACACGACAACTTTGGCGCATTTTTGTTGTCAGTTACGAGATTTACTGTCGAATAATAAGCCAATGTCAACAAGTAAACATGTCTCAGAATAAAAGAATCGCCAGACACGAAGGTGGTTCAGGATTACCGGAGAAAATCAAGCCGACGGTAGCAGAGAAACGACATTCCGCCTTTCAGGAGGGAAGCATCGTCCGCATCAAGTTAACCAAGTTTTTGTAAGCCGAGCGCATTTCATTTATTTAGTTTCTCCACATTCCTCTAGCTGAAGTCATTTAACCTCATCATCGCCGGTATTATTAGCTGTTACGTGATGAGAATAGTCGTAATATATGATTATATTAAATCATATGTATTGATAGATAATAGATAACAGCGCGCCGTCGGCGGCGAACGTTTTGCTGAACTGATAGATCAGAATGATGTCTCATGATATGATCGTGTTTTTCAAATTGAGTATTTACTGATAAGACTACCACAGATAGATAGGCCTTTAAAAACCAAATCCAGCGGTACCCCAATGATGCCTGTATGTCACTTCTAAGCGGAGATATTCACATTTGAGTGTCCAGATCTTGAACCAAAAAGTTTTCAGAATCAGAGTGACTATTATACACAAAATTTTGTGAATAATACGAGCCGCTATACTATACACAAACATGTGTGGCTGGTCACGTGATGTCTACTTCCTTTTGACTACATTATAAATGTTTACGGAACTATCATTGTGTTCTCGGTAGTGTAGTGGTTAGTATCTCCGCCTGTCACGCGGGAGGCTGGGGTTTGACTCCCCGCCAGCATTAAAATTTTTTTTTTTAAATCAATCAATCAGGTGCCGTCTCCACAATGAAGGTTGGCTGCAATGGATCTCCAACACTGTCTGTCTTTTGCTTTGACTGCATTCTGTCAGGCTGATGTTCGTCCACCTCTTGGTGTTATCTTCCCGCTTGTTTCGTTGTCTACCTCTTGCTCGCTTGCCCTCAACCTGCCCTCCAGTATGGTTTTTATAAGAGTATCATGTTTTTTAACGTGGTCAAAATATTTCACTTGTCTCCTCTTTTATTTCTTTCATCAACTCTCTTCATTCCCAGTTTTTCTAGAACCTCTGCATTTGATTGTTTTTGTTTCCATGAAATACGACCTTTTCGTCTGTATATCCACATCTCCAGGGCTTCTAAGTGACCTTCTAGTTGCTTGTTTTAGGAACTAAAATATATATCACTGTACATAGTGTGTCCTTTTCGACAAATATTGTCTTTGTGAGTTTTGAAGAAAAAGAACTTGCAAAAAAAAAAGACAGACAAGAAGAGAGAATAATAGTCTTCAAATTTTTGTGTATAGCAGCTCCTACTATTCACAAAATGTGCGAAATAATCACGTGACCAGCCACACATTTTTGTGTATAACGGCTCGTACTATTCAAAAAATTTTGTGAATAGCGGCTCCCTATCAGAATTTTGCTAACTGCGCAGCTCTCCTTTGTGTCCCAATATCTCGGCTTACAATTGACATACAGGCTTCATTGAGGTACCGATGGATTTGGTATTTCAAGACTTATGTAGCTGTGGTGGTACTCATTAGTAAATACCCAATTTGAAAAGGGAAAGTTTATTCGCAATTGAATTGCAAATAAATGAAGTGTCTATTCGCATTCGAATTGCATATAATACTGAGCATTTGATAGAGTAGATACAAACAAGCTGTGGGACATCCTTAAACAATATGGAGTGAGTACACATCTAACAAACCAATGTAGAAGCTTATACAATTAAGCAGCCATGTGCGGGGAATGCCCAAGTCTGCCCTTGCCTGAAGTCTGAGTGGGTTTACCTGATGGTGAGGGACAATGGTAATAGGAAAAATAATCCACATGCAAAAATCAGTCCATTGCACTCTCCAGTAGTGGCAGCTATTAGTAGTAGCACGTATATTGGCTACGCTTCCATTCAAAGCGAATGAACAAACAACAAGAAGAAATTGAGATATCCAATAAACTTATCATGATATATTTGATATCTCTGTGTCGATCAATATGTTTCAATGAATTAATCCTGACACTGTGATGTATGGCTTGGTTTGGCAAATCAACAAAATGTTTTTTTTTTAAATTCCCGGGCATGTTTACGTTCAGTAGTTTGCCATTTCTTTCTGAACCACCGGCACTCAGTTCGAACGCGGTATGCAGGATTACGAAATGCATTCATAACCACTTCACTACAGACCCGGCGACTATTCATGTTTGTCTCAGAAGGTACAGTTAGTTGGATGTCTTTTACAGGACATCAAAATTAACCACAGCATTTATTCCAGAAGTTGTTGTTGTTGTTGTTGCCTTCCACTTATGCCGTTAGGCATCGTGGATGAGGTACATTTTCCAAGAAATAAATAATTACTATCAGTTACCAGTAAGTTAGCTAATTTTATCAAAATGCTGAAAAACCCAAAACAAACACACAAAAATATGTCTCGCCGGCGAGGAATCGAACCTCGTTCTCCCGTGTGACAGGCGGGTATACTTACCACTATGCTACTGATGACATGACAAAACCTTAACACAAATGTATAATATAGAACACATATCCCGATGACGTCACGTACTTCACGTGACCAGCCTTCGATTGCGAATAGACACTTCGTTTATTTGCACTTGGATTGCAAATAGACACTTCGATTTGAAAAAGCATAACCAAAGTAATGCAGCAGTAACATTTAAAAAGTTAGTCTTAAAAATTGATCAGGCATGATGTCGCCATGCAAGATTGTCTCAAACAGACCATAGACTGATATGAAAACTGACTTCAAAAATATGTTCCGTCATGTTGAATGATAAAAATATTTTAAAAGTATACAGATAAATTATTAATAATCTTTAAACTTGTATTCTCTTTAACTTGAATAGTTAAAATTACACTTTTTTGGGGTAAAAGGTATGCACGGCCTAGTCCGATCGATATTCGCGAAGCCGCCATCTTGGATTTCCATTCACAAAAACGAAACATCTCCACAGAAATATTTTTTATTCTACCACAAATCGAATATGATTGGCGATTAAACTCTAAAAATATATGCAAAAATGGATGCAGAATTTGAAAATTCATCTCAAATTATTCAAAGATTTACAAACACAGCGTTAGAAAATAAAATTACTTACCGTTTACCAAATAATTAAATTTATTTGAAAGTCACAATAATTTCAACCAGTCGCTATGCAGAGAATGTTAGACAGGTCTATTCTGCAGAAACTAAGATGGCGTTTGTTATTGTCACCTGATATTTGAATGAACGAATGATGTCAGAAGCATGCTTAGTCTTTACATAACCACTTTTGGGGACAAAATGGATCCTTCTGCGCAGGCGCGGTTGTCATAATCCCCCATAGTTGTGCTGCGGCGTCGCTACGCGCGCCAGGTAAACCACAGGTACCCTTCCACAGGTTGGTGGGTGAGCTAGAGTAACCGACAGCGGTCAAGCCAGTGCAAGTGTGATGCATGCAGTTCCCGCTGGACTCGATCCCACAAGGCAAGCGCTCAGGGAGAGAAACGCCAGACGAGGCTTGGGTTTCGGACCGGACAGACGTATGAGAGAGGCTTGTATTCGTTGCTGTGCCTGAATGCTGATTGCTAATAGATCTTGTGAGAGGATGGAAGACTGTGAGGCTGTGGTTTGAGTCTGTGAGTGCATTGTTTCATCGACTGGATGTGTTAGTGTATTCACATCATGTCGAAGTAGAGTGTGTTGCGTATAGAGTGTAAATAAACTATTGAACTTCGTGTTACTGTGTGTCCAGTCAAATCATTCTGTGACTGTGTATGTCTCGCATATGTTAGGTTAAGCGAGCCAGATTCATCATTCAATATAAGAACCTGACATGTGTGAACGTGGGTAGCTCGTCCTTGTCGAATTTAAACCATATATGTGATCATTAATAACTTGTTACGATAGGAAATGGATGTGTAGATGTCTATAGCTCGCTCTTGTTGATTTATTTCAGCCAAACGTAGAAACGTGATAGCTGTTGTCTAGTCTTAAATAAATCATAAGTGAGCATAGTAATTAAACTTAAAATTGTGATCATATGTAATTTGTCCACGTGGAATGTTAAATATGATGTTGATGTCCTTACTAAAGTTGATCATTTGATTTGTTTGTAAGTGATGTACCATCATAATTACTGAACGTTTAAACATGGCTAACTTGTCTTCGTGAAACTAGTTGGGTAGCGCGTGGAAGCAGAAAGTTCAGGAAAGAAAGATACTTGTGGAAATTGTTGAACAGACGACATTACGACCAACAATAACACTTGACGACATACAAACCTAAACCAAAACTTAGTGACAAGCATACACCTCACAAACACACAGATTCTAAATTTTTTTCCTCCAAAAGTAAACAGGTTGTCGTGTGTCACCTGACACTGTTACCCGTAGAGGTCATTTGTTCGAACGGTAACGACCCTACAGTCTCTGGTCCTGTGTTCACCATTCTCCAGAGCACTTAAGTATTATCTTTTTCATATACTTTTGTATGCAAGTTTAGGCACGCGCTGTAAATTTAAAAATATTGTATAAATTGTTCAATTTACTAACACTTTATAACAACATTGCGTGTGTGTAAATTTATTTTCATTGAAGCATTCCATCATGTCGACTTTAAATGATTTCATTGAGATGGGTTTAAAGATGAAGTTAATGGGTGATGAGTTAACAAAATGGAGTGAAACAAAGTATTCAGAACATCTCCTAGCACAGGAAAAAGCTAGGGCCCGCGATGAAAGAGCGGCTGAAAGAGCTGCCAAACAAGCAGAATTGGAGTTAACTGCAAAAACTAAACAAGCAGAAACAGCTATGAGACAAGCAGAATTGGAATTAGCTGCAAAAACTAAACAAGCAGAAATAGATGCTGAATTGAAAAAAGCAGAAATCTCAGCTCAAAGTAAACGAGAAGAGCTTGAACTCCAACTGAAAATCAAACAGCTTGAAGCTGAAACTGCTGTTGAAAAAGAGTCTCGTAAATCTGAAAGACTGGAAAAAGAAAACCAGTACAAAAAGTACCAAGGGATTGTCAGAAACTATACCTCGGGAGACTGCATAGCAGCCTTTACCCAAAACTTTGAAACATTAATGGACCATTACCAGATTCCAGAAACGGAATGGAATGGAACATAATATACATGAAAAGTTTATCAGGGGAGCCTCTGAAAGTCATAGAGACCATTCATAAAGACCTCAGAAAAGATTATCAGTACATAAAGTCAAAAATTATGTCACATTTCCTGTTAGATGAAGCAGGCTACAGAGAACAATTTAGTAAGTTATCTCCAAAACCTACACAAACGTTCTCTGACTACATCTCTGTAGTACAGGATATTTTCAGTAAATGGCTGTCTGCGGCCAAGATTAATGAGAACTTTCATGAACTAAAAGATCTCATCCTCAGAGATAAAATCATCTCATCTCTTCCACCTCCATTTTCCAAATTTCTGCTAGAGTGTCAGTGTGAGAGTGTAGAACAGATAGAGAAGCGAGGTTCTGGCTATTTTACAGCCAATAAGCATTGTTTCGCCAGTGGGTTGAACGACTTAAGTTTTGTGGCAGCTGCTACACATGACAAACCAAGATCAGATCCCTACAATAGGCAACGATCATTCAAGCCTAATACTGAGAAATACCAGCAATGTCGATTTTGCAAATTTGAACACAACCAGACAGAGATGTGTGATAAGAACCCAGAATATTTAAAGTACTTGCAAAACTACGTAAATAAGCAAGACAAAGAGCGAAGAAGCTACAAACGCCTAACTAAATGCTTCCTCTGTAAGGTGTATGGTCACTGGCGCCAGTCTTGTTTAGGCAAACAGATGACCAAGAAAGCTAATGCAGCCATGTTCGATAGCTCTTCCTCAGAAGATGAAGAGGTTGAAGATCACCCTGTGAACTCAGCACAGACTATTGACATGTTTAAAGTAGAAAAATGTACCACCTGTAACCAATTTCACGAAGATGGCATTTTGACATGTGGCCACTCGATACCGATCACCAACGAAGAAGCTAACTTGGTGATTGATTCCAAGGGCAAGATTAACATCCACCAGGGATATGTTAATGGCAAATCAGCTACAGTCCTTCGGGACAGCGGCAGCACTCTTATCGGTGTAAAAAGACGTTTCATATTGCCTACAGACTATACAGGCAAGCACATAACATGCAGGACCTTCTCTGGAAACATTGAGAAGTATCCACTTGCATGGGCATACATTAACACCCCATTCATCACAGGAAGGGTAAAATGTGCAGCATTATCAAACCCATGTTGTGATGTTATTGTGGGAAACCTTCCTGACGTGAATGATATGCCTCATAACACCATAACATCGAATGCTAAGTGTGTTAATGATGATGTATTACCATCTCCATCTAACTGCAGTAGTGAGAATGTAATATCATTGAATGAATGCAATTTAACCAATGCTGTAATATCATCACATGAATCCATTGATGTAATTCATTCACCACCATGTCATGTTACCGATAACGTTAACACAGTGACTAGATCTGCGGCTAGAGTGCAAGATCAAATTGATCAAACTGAAGCACTACAAATGCTTAGCCCAGTGTTACTTCCTTCGAAAACCATGAAGGATAACTTAATAGAAGCCCAAAAGGCTGATCCATCATTGAGTAAATATCTTAATCTGATAGGCCAAAAGCCAAGGTTAACCAAAAATGCAAGATGGCATTTTGCTCTTAAAGATTGTATCCTCACAAGGTACTATACCAGAGGCAACCATACCACAGAGCAAACGGTACTGCCAGTTGACTACCGTAAACAGGCCTTGCATCTTGCACATGATATACCTTTTGCAGGGCATATGGCATGCAATTCTCATTGGACAAATGGCACCAATACTAAAGAACAAACATGTATCAATAACTACTAAGAAAGCACTTTACAACACAATCTTCCTACCAACTCTGTGCTACCAATGCCAAACCTGGACAATGACAGAAAAAGAGAAAAGAAAAATCACAACAACAGAAATGAGGTTCCTGAGAAGAATACTCAACGTATCAAGAAGAGATAAGATCAGAAATGAAGAAATCAGGACTAAAGTGGGGGTTAAAGCTGCTCTAGATTTTATTAGAAAGCAGCAAGTCAAATGGTTTGGCCATGCAAGTAGGCTACCAGTCAACAGCATGCCACAACAGGCAATGACGTACAGACCAGATGGAAACAGAGGAAGAGGCCGACCACGTAAACGCTGGACGGAGGGAATAACAGAATCCATGGGAATGTCGATATACGAAGCCCATAACCGGGCACTCTCACGAAGTTTATACTTCACCTCGACACCGCAAGGTACAAGAGGAACATGATGAGATGATGAGATGGCATATTCAAAAACCAGATCTAGATTGTTAACACAGTTTTATTGGCCAAAGTTCTGCAATGACACAAAACAATATTGTAGATCCTGTGACATCTGCCAAAAACTGGTGAAAAAGGGTAAACACCCACAGGCTGAATTACAGGTTACAGATTTAGCCAGTAGACCCTTTGAGAAGATCTCAGTTGACATTGTAGGTCCTCTAAATCACGTTACATCTAGAGGTAACAAATACATAATGACGACAATTGATCTTTGTAGTCGATGGCCAGAAGCGATTCCCCTAAAGAACATAACTGCCAAGGAAGTGATGGAAGTTTTCTTCCATATATTTTCAAGAGTAGGGTTCCTTGACACTATTCTATCTGATCGTGGAAGTCAATTTATAGCGACAGCAATGTAAGCTTTCACCAAAATGCTAGGTGTTAAGCAATGCTTTAACAGCCCATATCATCCCCACTCCACTGGGATTATAGAGACAATTAATGGGGACTTAAAGCATATGCTAGCTAAAGTCACAGAAGAACATCCCGAAGACTGGGATACCTATTTGCCTGCTATATTGTTTGCTTATCGTGAAGTTCCGCATGCCAGCACTGGTTTTTCACCATTTGAGCTTGTGTATGGTGCCAAACCACGCGGCCCATTATATATATATAACTTCATGTTAACTGAAACTACACCTGTAAATAGACCCATACCATCATACGAGCATGTAACATCATTGCGTGAAAGAATAATGAGATCCTGTATTATAGCTAAAGATGCACTTAAGAAATCTGGTGCAATCTACAGACAATACGCAAACAGAGGAAACAGGACAATAATGCTGACACCTGGACAGGACGTTCTTCTTCTTCTACCGAGCGACCGAAATTTACCAGCAGACTCATGGCAAGGACCGTTCAGGGTACTAAGACAGATTTCGACAGTTGACTATGAAATTGCAGTCAAAGACAAACATAAAATATTCCATGTCAACATGCTAAAACCATACTACAACAGAGACGAAGACCAAGACGAGACAGCAGCCAGCACCACCATAATTGACCATGAAGACGACGAAGAGACAGACGAAATACCAACACCAGCACTAGACACGACAGTGTTTACAAGACATTAAGATCAACCCTCAGTTAACACAAGCAGAGACTGACAGTTGCAGACAATTAATACAGGACTATAAGACCATCTTTTCTAACCAACCAGGACAGACAGACTTAGTACACCACCACATCACCTTGACATCCAGCACACCAATAAAATGCAGACCATACTCCATTCCCATACATTACAAAGAACAACTACATCAAGAAATTATAGATTTAGAAAAGAATCACATCATCAGAAGATCGCAGTCACATTTTTGCTCTCCAATAGTCCTAGTACGCAAAAAGGATAAAACAATAAGACTCTAAAGACAATAAGACTGTAGATTACAGACGGTTAAATAAGATTACACAGTTGGATTTAGAACCAATGACCAACTGTGAAGAACTACTGACAGAACTGACAGACTCTAGGTACTTTACGAAACTGGACATGACAAAAGGTTACTGGCAAATACCGGTAGACGAACAGAGCAGACATTTGACAGCATTTGCCACACCTTGGGGACTGTACGAATGGTGCAAATTACCATTCGGACTGGTAAATGCACCCGCAACATTCGTACGCATGACCAGACTATTACTGACAGACATAACGAATATCATCTCGTACATGGACAACATTTGTGTACACACAAAGACAATGACAGATCATATAACGACATTACAGAAGACGTTTGACCGCATTAGACAGCACGGACTGACAGTTAAACCTGCCAAGTTGACACAGCCAACCAAGAAATCTCCTTTTTGGGATATAAAATCTCTAATGGCTTTGTCACACCTGACGACAACATCGTGTCAAAGATTCTAAAACTGTCACTTCCGACTACGAAGAAACAAGTCAGAAGTGTGTTAGGACTACTGAATTACTACAGACAGTTCATACCAGATTTCGCTGAACTGACCGAAAGTTTTACTAACATACTAAAAAAAGAACACCCAAATAAGATTGTGAACAACGAATGCCTAAAACTTGCATTTGATAAAGTATTGTCCTATTTTTCCGAGAATACTTCAAAGAATCCTATTCTCAAATTGCCAAATTTGCATATTCCTTTCAGATTGCGCACAGATGCGAGCTCCGTGGCGATTGGGGTGGTATTATTACAGGAACATGATGCCATTCTGCACCCTGTATATTACCTAAGCGGAAAGCTTAAAGCAAGAGAACGGAAATGGTCCACACCTCAAAAAGAGGCCCTAGCTCTTGTTTTTGGCATCACAAAATTGTCCAGATTCCTCCTTGGGAGGCACTTTATTGTGGAAACAGATAATAGCCCTTTGACGATTATTACATCAGGTGCTCCGACCAACCACATGATAGCTCGATGGTCTCTTGTGCTCCAAGATTATAGTTTTGAAGTGCGGTTCATCCCAGGCAAGCTTAATACATAAGCCGATCTTTTGTCACGTTGTCCCGATGATACCCAGTAGCCACTCATTGTCTGAGTGCAGTGTGTCAAAACACTCAGACCATCACAGCCAATAATGAAGGTTTTTTCAGGGAAGCTGTGAAGTATGTGATAGGGACCAGATCCCAGTGTAAAAAATGCTATATTTTATAATATGATAATTGTGTTGTATAAGTGCGTAGTATGTGGTAGAAAGTGAACATTATTAATTGTAAATACGAACAGAGAACAGTGCCACAAGTGTTCATTACTTACCTCAAGTGAACAATTTAAGTTATCCGTGGTACCTGTCAACATGACGTATCCAGCGATATTTTAATCCGAGTGAGTCGTACGAGTGATTGAAACAAACTGTGACATTTAAACTACCTTAAAACAGTGTAATCCTGAAGTTTTCAATGAAACATCGAACACACAGGCTTGCTAGAACTACTTCACATTCCGATTATATCCATACGGAACAAGTGTGTTATTACCAGGTCATCGAACACACCAACTAGTGAAATCAACCTGACATTCTGAGTATTATTACATCCTTACGGAACATGTGTGTGAAGAACTTTCGTTTACATCAGCTTTGCGTGTGTACTTCCGGGAAGTTAGAAATTTATACCAAATTGTAGCAGACGATAAACAAAAATCCAAAAAACAATGACGCATGTAAAATATTTGTGAAACACAATTTCAAAATACGCGAATTGTGTATTACGATTTTTGTAGTATTGTAATCTGAGAATCATATCTTGATCAACTTGTTCACAGTAGCGACACTTATTTCGCTATTGTAAAGAAGCATCAAGCTATGACGCTGAGAAATAAATAGATAAATTAAATTTATTGTATGTGATACATGTTTAAATTATTTCCCTTTCAATTAATGGTTGTCTAAGATTACACCAAAGGGCAGTAAATCGAAATAGATGGTAATGTGTAAGGTATAAAAATAGCCGTTGTGTTGCCAGCTTGTTAACACTCCAAGAGGACATCAGCTGGGCATGCAGAAAATGGCTAATGTTGTAGACCAACATGAAAAGTCCCTGCCAAAGTAGGTAGGACTCTATTGTTGAAATCGCCCCATTCTGGGACGATTTACAGTTTAACCTGACGTCTTCGGACGTATTTGAATTTTTTTTAAATTTTGGTTGCGAGGTAGTTGCATGGAATGCTGGTGCTACCGGTCTGACTGGGTCAAAAATTGCAACATACGTCATCATCCATCGAGAGGATGAAACTTGGGAGGTGTTACTGTTTGACACCACTTGAGTTAGAATACATATATCATACATTACCCATGTATTTCAATTGAATCTATGCCAATGCATTAACGACAACTAATGGGATGATTCTGACAAGGTTAAAAGATTAACCCTAAAGTTACAGAGTGCTTACATAAAAGGTCATACCTTTTATGAAGGTGGGGTGGGCAGCATGTCATAATCCCCCATAGTTGTGCCGCGGCGTCGCTACGCGCGCCAGGCAAACCACAGGTTGGTGGGTGAGCTAGAGTAACCGACAGCGGTCAAGCCAGTGCAAGTGTGATGCACGCAGTTCCCGCGGGACTCGATCCCACAAGGCAAGCGCTCAGGGAGAGAAACGCCAGACGAGGCTTGGGTTTCGGACCGGACAGACGTTGTATGAGAGAGGCTTGTATTCGTTGCTGTGCCTGAATGCCGATTGCTAATAGATCTTGTGAGAGGATGGAAGACTGTGCGGCTGTGGTTTGAGTCTGTAAGTGCATTGTTTCATCGACTGGATGTGTTAGTGTATTCACATCATGTCGAAGTAGAGTGTGTTGCGTATAGAGTGTAAATAAACTATTGAACTTCGTGTTACCGTGTGTCCAGTCAAATCATTCTGTGACTGTGTATGTCTCGCATATGTTAGGTTAAGCGAGCCAGATTCATCATTCAATATAAGAACCTGACAGCGGTTTCTGGTTTCCAGTTTCGGGTTCCGGTTACGGATGAAAATGCCATAACTGCTACTTCTGAACCACTTCTTGTCGATCTTGTGATGCATTTACTATCTTAGATCTTCAAGGCCTGTCTTCAAACACCCACATTTGAACTGAAAGACGCAGACTCTGGCTCGAGAGGCTGTTTGACCTGTACTTAAGCACATGCTCAATGACAGGACAACACCACATCTGTCCTCACCTGGACACGTTTGAATTTTAACGTGGAAGCCGCTGTAGACTCGTGGCTAGACGCTCTTCTGGTCACGGCCTACGGTCGCGGGTTCGATGTGCATCCGGGCAGATTCTAAGTTGAACCATTGACCTGGCCTCCCAGTTGGACCCAGTCTACAATGTTTACTTTGAGATGTCATGGGAAATAAAGGCGGGCGGCACGGTACTGACTACATCATCCACAGAGTGCCGGCCAATTTTTCCATAAATAAATAAAGAAAGAAATAAAGGCGGGCGGCACGGTACTGACTACATCACCCACAGAGTGCCAGCCAATTTTTCCATAAATAAATAAAGAAAGAAATAAAGGCGGGCGGCACAGTACTGACTACATCACCCACGGAGTGCCGGCCGATTGTTCCATAAATAAATAAATAAAGGCAGGCGGCACGGTACTGACTACATCACCCACAGAGTGCCGGCCAATTTTTCCATAAATAAATAAAGAAAGAAATAAAGGCGGGCGGCACGGTACTGACTACATCAACCACAGAGTGCCGGCCGATTGTTCCATAAATAAATAAATAAAGGCGGGCGGCACGTTACTGACTACATCATCCATGGAGTGCCGGCCGATTGTTCCATAAATAAATAAATAAAGGCGAGCGGCACGGTGCTGACTACATCACCCACAGAGTGCGTGCACGCACGTGTGTGTGTTTTGGGTGTCAATGACTTCCACAAGAGTTTATGTCAAATATGTGTGTGGGTGGGTGGGTGTCAATGACTTCCACAAGAGTTTATGTCACATGTGTGTGTTTGTGGGGGGGGGGGGGTGTCAGTGACTTCCACAAGAGTTTATGTCAAATATATGTGTTTGTGTGTGCGTGCCTGTGTGTGTGTGTGTGCGCGCGTGTGTGTGTGCGTGTGTGTGGATGGGTGTGTAGGGGTTGGTGTCAATGACTTCCAGAAGAGTTTATGTCAAATGTGTGCGTGCGTGCGTGTGGGTGGGTGGTGGGTGTCAATGACTTCCACAAGAGTTTATGTCAAATGTGTTATTGAAATATTTGTTTGTCTGCAGGACGTATGATTCCATTGAATTCAAGACAGGCCCATGCTTGAATGTCATCATTGGACCAAATGGGACGGGAAAATCTGCTATTGTGTGTGCCATTTGTCTTGGGTTAGCAGGAAAAACAAACACCCTTGGTCGTGCTTCAGAGCTGAAAGATTTCATCAAATATGGCGCAGACAGAGCTTATATTGAAATTGAATTGTAAGTTTTAGAATGTTTATTGCAACATTATCACCCACAGTCTCTTGTATAGAATGTTGTTGTTTGTGTCTGAATCATGGACACCAACAGTGTCTTGTATAGAATGTTGTAGTTCTATGGCCACCATCATAACATAGACACGTCACTATCATAACACTGACAGGTCACCATCATAACATAGACAGGCCACCATCATAACATAGATAGGCCACCATCATAACATAGGCCACCATCATAACACAGACAGGTCACCAACATAACATAGACAGGCCACCATCATAACATAGACAGGCCACCATCATAACATAGACAGGTCACCATCATAACACAGACAGGTCACCAACATAACATAGGTCACCAACGTAACATAGACAGGTCACCATCATAACATAGACAAGTTACCATCATAACATAGACAGGTTACCATCATAGCATAGACAGGTTACCATCATAGCATAGACAGGTTACCATCATAGCATAGACACCTCTTGTCCGTATCACCAAGTCTCAGCGTCTCCCTACGTCAGAGTCACGATTCACCGTTTATCCCCAGTCTCCTAGATATCTGTAAGCTTTTGAGCTTCAGGATTCTCTACCTATATTAATGACGTCAACCGCGAGTATCTGCCTTATGGCAGTTACCATCATAACATAGACAGGTTACCATCATAGCATAGACAGGTCACCGTCATAACAGACAGGTCACCATCATAGCATAGACATGTCACCGTCATAACATAGACAGGTTACCATCATAACATAGACATATCACCGTCATAACATAGACATGTCACCAACATAACAGACAGGTCACCATCATAACAGACAGGTCACCATCATAGCATAGGGCCACCACCAGAAACTAAAACCACCAACAGAACATGAAGCTGCCAACATAAGATAGGCCCACCAATTTAATTGAATTGATCTTAATCTTCAAAGGGTAAGAAATTGGACCCGTAGGCCCGCCTTACATTCGGCCCTTCCAATCACTCATCTTTCGTTCATCAACAGTGCATGATTGTAGCGTAGCGTCAGCTACGATGATAAGGAATCTATCAAAGTGCTGCGGATAGACTTTCTACGAATAGAAAAATAGGTCACTGGAGAAGACAAGACTGAATAGCTCGTAATTCTAGACGGAGTAAAGGTCCCAGAACAAGTCTAATCTTCTGACAGTGTTCAGGCAGACAGGAATGGCGTACAACTATACTGGTGTGATACAAATAGTCTGCCAAGGTTGTCTAGCTACGTGCCTGAAATAAAAAGCTCGAGCCCCCAAAACTCTAATAACTCTCAATGACATGGAGAAAGACAGAGTAAAATATATAACAGAGACAAACTTTCATATCTTCTCACTCTACTATGACTAAGGTTAATTAGGTAACAACTAGAGTTTGTAAAATTAAAATCACATTAACATTTAATATATGATAACACTTTGGGTGCTCCACTGGAGGCAGCCCTGTACATGAAAAGGGATACACTTCCCTGTATCCTATTGCATATCTAATATTATGGGTGGAATCTACTAGACTGTCTAATCATTGACGACTCTTTGGCCTATAGTATATTTTGAGTTGATTGATGGTGGTGGTGGCCAACGGTAAGTTTGGCCACTTATCTTCTGGTTCTCCGGCTTACACAGTGCGTGTAAACCCTAGTTAGTAAGCATAAGTGAGATGGTGAGTGATGCTTCACAATGAGTCACACAGGTTAGCGCATCTAAAGCTTGGCGCTGAAGGTGTCAAATCTGTGAAATATATACAGCGAGAGCAGTTGACTCTTCTGTCGAGACATCGGTAAGCATCGGCCATGGATTGTTCCTGATGGCCGATTACATCTCATAACATTTTCAGAAACAAAATAGCATGAGCTATCTGTCCCTGCTCCCTATTATTCCCTATCCTAGGATCAATAGTAAAACACTGACCTAAGAAAACAGCTCAATAAAATCATTCTAAGCTTTCTTATAAGTGAATGTAATAAGTATTCAGTAATAATTAAACATAATCATATAATGCATATCATAATTATATTATTAAAATACAATAATTACAAAGTAATCTACAGGTAGATATGAATACAATCTATTAAACAGATTACCTATTATAGATATTTATGTTCAAATTCTGAAGCTATATTCCTAGCATATAATTAATAATGATTCTATATAACGTATATTTTAAAATACAGTTTATGTAATTATCATAATAGAATATGATAGGCTGAAAGTTAATGGAGTGGCAGGCAAGAACAGGACTGCGAATTGGTGAGAAATCACCAATAAAAATTAACGAACATGCCTAGGATCTACTACGCTAGTATTTGACATTTTTACGCGTGTTTAGTAAGATCTATTTTCGCGGCCTCGCAATATTATTACTAGGAACTGCCTCGTGTTATTCCTCAACTAACGGCTCGATTAGTATGGCCTAGTCTACTGCTATACGGACTAATCGAAAATTGGGTTCTATCCGACTTTATCAAGTTTACAACTATCTCAAATCGGCTACACCTCTCTAAACCTCATGGAAAGGTAATTTTCTACACAGTTACGTTTTACCCTTTACTCTGTGTGCTTAGTAAACTACCTGTACGAAGTATAATATACGCGATCGAGTTTAGTCGGTAGAATAATTATTATGGTAAATAATTAGGTAAAATAACCTATTATCAGCGGTTTCCAACTTTAACTACACACGGAAATCTCGGGTGCACACGGAAATATATTATATCGATACACATAACTATTCCTTACCCTTCTAATCTACTGACCGAACTTGTCAGGTACAAACACTGCTCTAGGTATCTTTCTAATATATTTTAAATATATTTATGGCCGTAATACGCGCCAAAGATAAAACTCTTAACACTTTAAAAGTATTTTATAGAGCCTAGCGACTAGCAGATTGTTCCTACACCGACGTCTAGATTGCGAAAGAACGAGTTTAGCTATTTTTCTCCTGACCGGAAGTGGTCGTGCCAGGGAGTTCGTTTCCTTTAATTTATCCGACCAAATTGTAAAATAGTCATAGCCAAATTTGTAGATTTGGCTGGGTACACTACTTTGTAAATTCAGCCTCTCCCCCAATCCTAGTATAACGTATTATTTCCCACTAGAGTAATAACATCAGTTAGCAGTAGATTTATGCTATAGCCATGGGCTATCTATACATAGAAAAATAGGAATAAAAACGAATATATATATATTCTTATATAATTACATAAGTGTTTTTAAGGGATTCTTCCCCAATTTAAGCAAAAGACGATGAGGAAGCTGGGGACTTCGTCACAATGATGCATTCACATAGGGAAAAAAACATGGTCAAATGAATGTTGTAAGCATAAACAATGCATATTCTAATGTTATGTACACATCTCCCCTCCCACACACACATCCCCCCTCCCACACACACACACACATCCCTCACCTACTTACACATCATCCACACATTCCCCACTCACCACACATCCCACACTCACCACACATCCCCCACTCATCCCTCCACTCACTCACAGATCCCACCACCAACCCAGACCTCTCACACCCACCCACACACATATCCCTTCTCCACCCACATGCATCTTTCCACCCACTTACACATATCCCACTCCACTCAAGCTCACCCACACACACATGCTCCACCAACCCACACACCCTCCAACCACACACATACCCCTCACACACGCACATCCCACACCAATACACACATATCCCTTACCCACTCACACATCAACCACCCATACCCACACATCTTTCCATCCACACATACATTTCCCCACCTACCCACACATTTCACAACCACCCACACACCCCAACAACCACATACACATCCCCCACCGACAGACATTCCCCCACCAACACACATATCTCACACGCAAACACACATCCCCCACCTGCCAACACCCACATACCCCCCACCTGCCACTACCCTCACATCCCACTACCCACCAACACCCACACAAACACACCAACCCAAACATACATCCTCCTCCCACACATCCCTCACCCACCCACACGCCCCATCCATACTCACGTCCCTCCACCCACCAACCCACTCATCTCTGCACCCACCTACACATCCCCCACAAACCCACACATCCCACACCTCCCCACCCACCCACTCACATCCCCACCCGCACAAATCTCCCCACCCAACATACTTCTCCCATACTCCAACACACCTCTCCCACCCATCCACACACCTCCACAATCCACACATACACTCCCTATCCACACATTCTCTCACCCACACACAAACACCGACCCACACACACACATCCCCAACCCACACACCTCTTCCATCCATATACACATCAGCCACACCTCCTAAACACATCCCCACATACCCCCACCCACACATCCACACCCCCACCCACCAGTACCCACCCACTCACACACATCCCTCGCCCACACTGACACCTCCACCGACCCACTCACATTTCCACCCAGAAACATCCCTCATCCACACACATATTCCCCCACCCACCAACACATCTCCACCCACCCACCCACACACAATTGCCCCACTCACACACAATTCCCCTACCCACACACTATTCCCCTACCCACACACACACATACTCCCACCCACAAACTCATCCCCCAACACAAACACAATCCTCACATCTAGACAAACACATAATTCCTCAAATAATCACTGAAGCTAATGTGAACAAACTCCCACACTTTACACACACCTACACTGGCGATTATCGTGAGCATTCTCACAAAAATGTAAAATATGGAGAGCAAATTATGCACATACATTGTGTAGCGTAAAAAAATAGTGATGCGATTCAATAAGTTGATTCCTAAAATTGTCATAAACATAAAATTGACATAAACATGATGGAATAAGCAGTGCACAAATTTTTGTCAGTATGTATTAGAAAATCAAGTGGCAGTAAAAATGATATGTATGATGAGTATACAGTATACCAACACAAAATAAGCTCATCAACACATGATACACCCACCAGTTGAGCTAAGAGCCGACATCACTGCACTCAGGACATTCCAATATGTGCTCTGTCCCCTTGTTCAACAGCCAGCGAAGAGTCATACTACTAATCGTTTCAACCACTATCTAGGCAAATGAGATAGCCAAGGATAGTAGGACATGGACACATCAGCATGGGATAACCAAGGATAGGAGGACATGGACAGATGGGATAGCCAACGATAGGAGGACATGTGCACATGGGATAGCCAAAGATAGGAGGGCATGTGCAAATGGGATAGCCAAGGATAGGAGGACTGTCACCAATTGGCTGGGGTTAGATCCCAGATGGGCAACCACTCAGCCAAAATCATTTTCTTCTACCGGTGTTTAGTTCTGGATGCAGTTTAAGATCCCCTAACTCTGTCAGAAGGGACTAGTTACCACCCAGATCCCAGAGAGAAAACGTGGAACTAATGTCTTTTATGCTGATTTAAGACACTGTCCCTGATACTCAAGAAAACAGCCAAGAAGTGGCTCGTTGAAGATAGAATATATCTATATATATATATATATATGGCTGTACTTGGTATCACCAGAAGTGAGAAAGGAGGAGTTAAGACATGCAACGTAATCTGGTTACTTATGACTGCATAGGCAAGATACCTCCCGGACATAGATTCCCACTTCTGGACAATATGTGCGAACCCCCACTAAATGATACAATAATGTGTGTACTTGATTAAGCTACACAAACATTTATAAACATTTAGAATTATACGGACAAATTGAGTTTTAAAATACAACAACTGTGTTTATTATTGCTATTGATGATCATATGATGATGATGATTATATTATGGTATACGTAACTCATCTGGCTGAAAAGCTCAGAAGCACATAGGTCATGCTTCCCCCAGTGAGACGCAGTTCACTGTCAGATTGAAGGAGTCCAAATTGGTCCCTCACAAGGCTAAGTCACTTCCTGATATGGGTTGTTGACTGTCCATTGCTCCTACGAGATCTGGAATGAAACGAACGGAGATGGGTAGTATCTACGTCTACACATCTCAAACACATATGTCTATACATTCATATAAACATACATTCAAGTCATAATATATGATGGTATGATGATAGATGATGGCATGTTACATAAACATATATCAGTTCTAAATAAATAAATATATATGTATATATTAATAAAACTATTTAGAACATCTATAGCTCAAAACATACATATTCATATACATTTGTGTAATGGAGTGTTTCCCATATAAGTTCACCTCACTTACTCTTTCCCTTTCTGATTCATTCATACTGTCTTGTCGGAAGGGCTGGTCGCACAGTCCTGTCGAACATTAAATGCCTTCCCTGAATCTGTCTGGGATATTGAATGTCCTAAGTCATGTCTGTCCTCATGCAGACATCATGCAGACAAGGTGAACTGGTGCCATTCCTCAAACCAAGTGGTTTCACCACAATCTTGGTAGGCACTCAAAGTGTTGGTCCAAATAATCAACGTTAATTTGGACGCTATCAAGAGACTGGGAGCTCTCAGGAATTTCTCCTAAGTAGTCAGTCTCCCCAATGTTTAACATCATACAGGATGAATCTAAATGTATCTCCTGTACATGCATAAGCCACACGCTCATGTAGCTTGGATAATGGATTTCTCCAAATTATCACATACAACAAATCAGACAACCAAGTGGTGAATGAAAGAAGAAAATAGTTCTCAGTGAAATCGTAAAGCTAGAACTGGAACATTAAGTACAAAGAAAATCCACCAGTGTAAAGTTTGGGAGAATATGCAGAACACGAAACTACACAAGCCTTCAGACTAGCAGACAACTAATCAGAGTAATGGTCTTACCTGGGTTATAGCTAGGAAATCCTGTCATACGACTTCGTACAGAAGTCCAACAGAACGAAATGTTAATATTTCTCCAGTAGGTATCCTAAGAATGCTATTGTGAATTTGCGTCTGAAGTCTTGCTGGCCATGCATGTCGTTTTATTCTATTCAATTCCTGGCTAGTTTCCAGGTTGGTTAATTAATATGTCCAAGTTCCTGTTAGCTCCACCTATTTTTCATGTAAGATGATTTACCTAGATGGATTAAGTGCCAAATTCTTTTCACCCCTCCTCCTTTCCTGTGAAGGGTAGTTTCATCTGTCAATCAAATTGACCGATGCCCCCCACGCCTGAAACAATGAAACCTGCTTTGGCGGCAATGCAGTTGCGTCATTACATTCCAATAGGCTGGTAACACCAGCCTTCCCGGTTGCTGGCATGAATGTGTCAGCCATGTGTTTCTACTTTGCCCCGTAGTATTGGGGAGAGGTGTTAAGCATCTGGTCCTAATTGCTCCTTTGTGGTGGCAATTACAGACGTCCCGGCTCCACAAAGTCTGGACTTTTAGATAGGTGTTAGGCCTGCATTAAATTGCCGTTTTTGGATCACACGGGGTTCTGTTGAACTAAGGTGTTAGGTGTCTATTCCAACCGCAGGCTTGTAAACTAACACGTCAATCTCAACTGACTGGCTCCGCGATGTATCAACGCCGTCGGCCCCAGCCTAGATTTCACACTTTGTCTTTCTCGTCCCTTGTACTGAAAACAATGAGTTTTCAACCTTTGATAGCGCCCGCCCCGACTGGTGCCGTGGTGTCTGGGTTTTAACTTTGATCTGGACATCAAAGCTTTCTCAGACCTAGCATTACAGAAATGATGGGGCGTGCGTGGTCAAAATGTATTTTCCTCTTGTTTTCAAGTTTATTGCATTTCTATCATTTTCTGGTGGACGTTTATGCTTTTAGAGAATGATAGAAAAATAATGTGGGCTCTTTAATTCCTTTTTAACTTGTGTAATTATGATGCTGCCGGGGCTGTCCCGCCACATAGCTCTCCAATTTAAGTAGGTTCATTAATGAAGCCTATAACAGAGCCTCGGCAGCATTCAAGAATGTATCTAAGTTCTCTCCGTTCTCCAACTGCCTCCAAGTCTGGATTCCCAATATTCTTTGTGGCAGTGGGATGTTCTATGAGTCAAAAGAAATATCCCATGTCCATTCTCCCAGGATAAATCTTGCAAATCTTTGCTCCTGGTGTTGTGTCGGATTTCCAGGCTATTGATCGGTAATGTCCTGTCCTCTGGAGGTTTTACTTTTTCCCAGCCGGGAAATTGCAAAATGTATAACAAGATTCTCCGGCGCCGCAGAGAGACTGTTATTTTCCACTCAATTTCTGGCCCTTGTCCTATAAGCAGAGGAAGTGCCATCAGTGTTTTCTTAAAAGAATTGGTCGCAGTACTGTTGCTCCATTTTCTTTTCCTCCGTCGGCCAAAGATCATAATAAAATCCTTTAGTCTCCTCCTTTTGGCAGGAAATTTGCTAAACATCATAATTTTATGATGTGCATTCAACTCGTACTTGCCTCTTTCTTGGTAGGATGTCATTTTACTACCTCTTGATTTAAGAGTTTTCTTCCTTCGATAATTATTTATCCAGGTGCGTTCCTCTTCAACAGAGTTCCATTTTGAATCTGTGTTTGAAAGTATAAGGCTAGTAGAAGTTGTCCAGCTTTGAGAAATCATGTTGTTCCCCAAGAACTGTGAATTTGTATCACTCCTTGTAGAAGTATACATAAACAGCTGTTCTCCCCATCCAACATTGGTTGAAGTGAAAGGTAAACAAGGTCCTGAGTGTTGAGTATACCAACCGCTCCGGTTTTGTTCCGCTGCAGAGTCCATCATTTGTGATCCCCTGTTAGCTTCAGCTGTGTTGATGATAGGCATTACCTTCATCCTGTCCAAAGAAGTATTTTCTTCTTTGTTGTTAGCAGACATGTTTATCGTCCCTGAATCAGAGTCCGTGGTATAACCTACATGAATGCTTTGTGTATCTTGAGTTTCCTTTTCGAAAGACTCCAAGATACTGACATCGTAAGAATTCTCCTCCGTGTCTTGTTTGTCCTCCATGGCTGGGCTCTCTTGTGCCAAGTCCAATTGAGGTATTCTCTCCCTGGTCTGGTTTTCTTGTTCCAAATCCAATAGAAGTGAATGTTGTGGGATGTCATTTTCAATGCCATATCTCACCTGAGATAAGTAATTCAAACTGATAATTATTTCATCTTGTGTGGCCACACCGTGAGAAACAATGGAATCCTGTTTTACATCCATTCCGGTCTCAGTTGAATTCATTTCCACTCCTAGTTTCTCTGAACTGAAGGGAATAAAAGAGTCGGGTAAGGTCTCGCCTTCAATCTCTTTAATAGTTTTCCTCAGGTCCTCCTCTTCCTGGATTTTTCTCCTTTGGGAAGTCTTAGGAAGCTCCTGAGATTGCTGGGTTGCCAAGCCAGCTAATCCGCTTTCATTGCGGTGTAAACATTTATCACGTTTGTGACTGTTTACTGTACGCTTGGTACATTTCCTCCGATTCCGTTTATTTTTCGGAATTGAGGTGGGAAGCATCTGCCTTTCTGTGCGCAAGTTTTTGTTTTTCTGAGCCATGGGGATTTGCGAAGGAATGCGTGCCTCTTCTTTGTGACGGTCAGCTTCCCCGCTTTCTATCAGAGTTTCGGCTTGAGTGATTGGCTTTTCCTCAGTCGAGCTGGTAGATTCCTCCACGTTCAGAATTTCAATTTGCTTCTTCTTAATCTCATCTTCTTCAGCTTTGTGACGCATATCTGCTTCTAATTCTGCAACTCTTTTCATCATCTGCTCATCTTCTTTGTCCCACCAATCAATTTCTTCTCTAATAAATAGTTCTAGCTTCTCTCCTACTAAGCCGAGCCTTATGCCCCATCCTCTAGCGGACTCTAAGAAATCTGTGCGTGCATCCATGATCTCTTCTCAGCTTAAACTCAGGTAAGTAATTATATTATTACCCTACAGAGAGCTAGTCAGATTTATGCTAGAGCAGGATAGTGACAAGAGGAACAGACACTGCTATGAGAATGATAGTAGTGAATTAGAGTGAGAAAGTTGATGCAAAGCAGTCCGTCATACACTGAATTAACTAAGAATTATCAAATTATTCATGATTAAATCAAATGATAAAGCATGTAATCAAAAAATCATCAAGTAAATCATCAATAAACTAATTAATATCACTAATTAATGTGATTATTAATTCTACAGTGGTGAATGATGTAAGTTAACTCATATGATATTATCCATTATTAACTTTTTAACAAGTTATTTAAATTCTACAGACTTCCCTAGAAACAAATTCCTAAGTTAATACTTAGCAAATGTAATGGGTGAAGAATGAAAGAATGGTTTATGAAAATCAATAGTCTAGAATTTATTCTCTGATTCTATCATGGATGAGAAGTCCTGATGTGTCAAAATCTTGCCTACAATCAAGCAAGCTATTACATTAGAAATAAATTATAACTAACTAATGCTGCTAAGAATGTAAGTGAGAATTACCTAGGTTCTATCCATGGGCAAGACCAGAATAATACCAGACTAACAGATTTGAAATAGGTTCGTTCCTTGCGAGCGAACCAAGTTTTCTAGGGTTTACTCCCGTATTCTATAGCGGGCGAGCAGACCAATAGGCTCTAGGGTTTACTCCCGGATTCTATAGCGGACGAGCCGTCCCAATATGTCACCAACTGGCTGGGGTTAGATCCCAGATGGGCAACCACTCAGCCAAAATCATTTTCTTCTACCGGTGTTTAGTTCTGGATGCAGTTTAAGATCCCCTAACTCTGTCAGAAGGGACTAGTTACCACCCAGATCCCAGAGAGAAAACGTGGAACTAATGTCTTTTATGCTGATTTAAGACACTGTCCCTGATACTCAAGAAAACAGCCAAGAAGTGGCTCGTTGAAGATAGAATATATCTATATATATATATATATATGGCTGTACTTGGTATCACCAGAAGTGAGAAAGGAGGAGTTAAGACATGCAACGTAATCTGGTTACTTATGACTGCATAGGCAAGATACCTCCCGGACATAGATTCCCACTTCTGGACAATATGTGCGAACCCCCACTAAATGATACAATAATGTGTGTACTTGATTAAGCTACACAAACATTTATAAACATTTAGAATTATACGGACAAATTGAGTTTTAAAATACAACAACTGTGTTTATTATTGCTATTGATGATCATATGATGATGATGATTATATTATGGTATACGTAACTCATCTGGCTGAAAAGCTCAGAAGCACATAGGTCATGCTTCCCCCAGTGAGACGCAGTTCACTGTCAGATTGAAGGAGTCCAAATTGGTCCCTCACAAGGCTAAGTCACTTCCTGATATGGGTTGTTGACTGTCCATTGCTCCTACGAGATCTGGAATGAAACGAACGGAGATGGGTAGTATCTACGTCTACACATCTCAAACACATATGTCTATACATTCATATAAACATACATTCAAGTCATAATATATGATGGTATGATGATAGATGATGGCATGTTACATAAACATATATCAGTTCTAAATAAATAAATATATATGTATATATTAATAAAACTATTTAGAACATCTATAGCTCAAAACATACATATTCATATACATTTGTGTAATGGAGTGTTTCCCATATAAGTTCACCTCACTTACTCTTTCCCTTTCTGATTCATTCATACTGTCTTGTCGGAAGGGCTGGTCGCACAGTCCTGTCGAACATTAAATGCCTTCCCTGAATCTGTCTGGGATATTGAATGTCCTAAGTCATGTCTGTCCTCATGCAGACATCATGCAGACAAGGTGAACTGGTGCCATTCCTCAAACCAAGTGGTTTCACCACAATCTTGGTAGGCACTCAAAGTGTTGGTCCAAATAATCAACGTTAATTTGGACGCTATCAAGAGACTGGGAGCTCTCAGGAATTTCTCCTAAGTAGTCAGTCTCCCCAATGTTTAACATCATACAGGATGAATCTAAATGTATCTCCTGTACATGCATAAGCCACACGCTCATGTAGCTTGGATAATGGATTTCTCCAAATTATCACATACAACAAATCAGACAACCAAGTGGTGAATGAAAGAAGAAAATAGTTCTCAGTGAAATCGTAAAGCTAGAACTGGAACATTAAGTACAAAGAAAATCCACCAGTGTAAAGTTTGGGAGAATATGCAGAACACGAAACTACACAAGCCTTCAGACTAGCAGACAACTAATCAGAGTAATGGTCTTACCTGGGTTATAGCTAGGAAATCCTGTCATACGACTTCGTACAGAAGTCCAACAGAACGAAATGTTAATATTTCTCCAGTAGGTATCCTAAGAATGCTATTGTGAATTTGCGTCTGAAGTCTTGCTGGCCATGCATGTCGTTTTATTCTATTCAATTCCTGGCTAGTTTCCAGGTTGGTTAATTAATATGTCCAAGTTCCTGTTAGCTCCACCTATTTTTCATGTAAGATGATTTACCTAGATGGATTAAGTGCCAAATTCTTTTCACCCCTCCTCCTTTCCTGTGAAGGGTAGTTTCATCTGTCAATCAAATTGACCGATGCCCCCCACGCCTGAAACAATGAAACCTGCTTTGGCGGCAATGCAGTTGCGTCATTACATTCCAATAGGCTGGTAACACCAGCCTTCCCGGTTGCTGGCATGAATGTGTCAGCCATGTGTTTCTACTTTGCCCCGTAGTATTGGGGAGAGGTGTTAAGCATCTGGTCCTAATTGCTCCTTTGTGGTGGCAATTACAGACGTCCCGGCTCCACAAAGTCTGGACTTTTAGATAGGTGTTAGGCCTGCATTAAATTGCCGTTTTTGGATCACACGGGGTTCTGTTGAACTAAGGTGTTAGGTGTCTATTCCAACCGCAGGCTTGTAAACTAACACGTCAATCTCAACTGACTGGCTCCGCGATGTATCAACGCCGTCGGCCCCAGCCTAGATTTCACACTTTGTCTTTCTCGTCCCTTGTACTGAAAACAATGAGTTTTCAACCTTTGATAGCGCCCGCCCCGACTGGTGCCGTGGTGTCTGGGTTTTAACTTTGATCTGGACATCAAAGCTTTCTCAGACCTAGCATTACAGAAATGATGGGGCGTGCGTGGTCAAAATGTATTTTCCTCTTGTTTTCAAGTTTATTGCATTTCTATCATTTTCTGGTGGACGTTTATGCTTTTAGAGAATGATAGAAAAATAATGTGGGCTCTTTAATTCCTTTTTAACTTGTGTAATTATGATGCTGCCGGGGCTGTCCCGCCACATAGCAGATCAGCATGAGATAGCCAAGGATAGGAGGGCATGGGCAGATGAGATAGCCAAGGATAGGAGGGCATGTCAGATCAGCATGGGATAGCCAAGGATAGGAGGACATGGGCAGATGCGATTTCTAAAGATAGGAGGACATGGACAGATGGGATAGCCAAGGACAGGAGGACATGGACAGATGAAATATTCAAGGATAGGAGGACATGGACAGATGGGATAGCCAAGGATAGGAGGACATTGACATATCAACAAGGGATAGCCAAGGATAGGAGGACATGTGCAGATGGGAAAGCCAAGGATAAGAGGACATGATAGATGAGATAGCCAAGGATAGGAGGACATGGACAGATGAGCATGGGATAGCCAAGGATAGGGAGGCTTGGTTGAAGGTCTGTGCTGACATGGAGGATAAAGAGTGAAAGAAGACCAGACAGAAGAAGACAACGCTGGCAAATAAATGCTGCAGGTGGATGATGCTGGTCTACTGCTGCTGCTGCTGGGTCTGTCAGGGATGTTGCAGACTGTACTGAATGTTTTAGACACACCTGCTGGGTCTGTCAGGGATGTTGCAGACTGTACTGAATGTTTTAGACACACCTGCTGGGTCTGTCAGGGATGTTGCAGACTGTACTGAATGTTTTAGACACACCTGCTGGGTCTGTCAGGGATGTTGCAGACTGTACTGAATGTTTTAGACACACCTGCTGGGTCTGTCAGGGATGTTGCAGACTGTACTGAATGTTTTAGACACACCTGCTGCTGGGTCTGTCAGGGATGTTGCAGACTATACTGAATGTTTTAGACACACCTGCTGGGTCTGTCAGGGATGTTGCAGACTGTACTGAATGTTTTAGACACACCTGCTGCTGCTGGGTCTGTCAGGGATGTTGCAGACTGTACTGAATGTTTTAGACACACCTGCTGGGTCTGTCAGGGATGTTGCAGACTGTACTGAATGTTTTAGACACACCTGCTGGGTCTGTCAGGGATGTTGCAGACTGTACTGAATGTTTTAGACACACCTGCTGGGTCTGTCAGGGATGTTGCAGACTGTACTGAATGTTTTAGACACACCTGCTGCTGCTGGGTCTGTCAGGGATGTTGCAGACTGTACTGAATGTTTTAGACACACCTGCTGGGTCTGTCAGGGATGTTGCAGACTGTACTGAATGTTTTAGACACACCTGCTGGGTCTGTCAGGGATGTTGCAGACTACTGAATGTTTTAGACACACCTGCTGGGTCTGTCAGGGATCTTGCAGACTGTACTGAATGTTTTAGACACACCTGCTGCTGGGTCTGTCATGGATATTGCAGACTGTACTGAATGTTTTAGACACACCTGCTGGGTCTGTCATGGATGTTGCAGACTGTACTGAATGTTTTAGACACACCTGCTGCTGCTGTGTCTGTCATGGATGTTGCAGACTGTACTGAATGTTTTAGACACACCTGCTGGGTCTGTCAGGGATGTTGCAGACTGCACTGAATGTTTTAGACACACCTGCTGGGTCTGTCAGGGATCTTGCAGACTATACTGAATGTTTTAGACACACCTGCTGCTGGGTCTGTCAGGGATATTGCAGACTACTGAATGTTTTAGACACACCTGCTGGGTCTGTCATGGATGTTGCAGACTGTACTGAATGTTTTAGACACACCTGCTGGGTATGTCAGCGATGTTGCAGACTGTACTGAAAGTTTTAGACACACCTGCTGGGTCTGTCAGGGATCTTGCAGACTGTACTGAATGTTTTAGACACACCTGCTGGGTCTGTCAGGGATGTTGCAGACTGTACTGAATGTTTTAGACACACCTGCTGGGTCTGTCAGGGATCTTGCAGACTGTACTGAATGTTTTAGACACACCTGCTGCTGGGTCTGTCATGGATATTGCAGACTGTACTGAATGTTTTAGACACACCTGCTGGGTCTGTCATGGATGTTGCAGACTGTACTGAATGTTTTAAACACACCTGCTGCTGCTGTGTCTGTCATGGATGTTGCAGACTGTACTGAATGTTTTAGACACACCTGCTGGGTCTGTCAGGGATGTTGCAGACTGTACTGAATGTTTTAGACACACCTGCTGGGTCTGTCAGGGATGTTGAAGACTGTACTGAATGTTTTAGACACACCTGCTGGGTCTGTCAGGGATGTTGCAGACTGTACTGAATGTTTTAGACACACCTGCTGGGTCTGTCAGGGATCTTGCAGACTATACTGAATGTTTTAGACACACCTGCTGCTGGGTCTGTCAGGGATATTGCAGACTGTACTGAATGTTTTAGACACACCTGCTGGGTCTGTCATGGATGTTGCAGACTGTACTGAATGTTTTAGACACACCTGCTGGGTCTGTCAGGGATGTTGCAGACTGTACTGAATGTTTTAGACACACCTGCTGGGTCTGTCAGGGATGTTGCAGACTGTACTGAATGTTTTAGACACACCTGCTGGGTCTGTCAGGGATGTTGCAGACTGTACTGAATGTTTTAGACACACCTGCTGGGTCTGTCAGGGATCTTGCAGACTATACTGAATGTTTTAGACACACCTGCTGCTGGGTCTGTCAGGGATATTGCAGACTGTACTGAATGTTTTAGACACACCTGCTGGGTCTGTCATGGATGTTGCAGATTGTACTGAATGTTTTAGACACACCTGCTGGGTCTGTCATGGATAATGCAGACTGTACTGAATGTTTTAGACACACCTGCTGGGTCTGTCAGGGATGTTGCAGACTGTACTGAATGTTTTAGACACACCTGCTGGGTCTGTCAGGGATCTTGCAGACTACTGAATGTTTTAGACACACCTGCTGCTGGGTCTGTCAGGGATATTGCAGACTGTACTGAATGTTTTAGACACACCTGCTGGGTCTGTCATGGATGTTGCAGACTGTACTGAATGTTTTAGACACACCTGCTGGGTCTGTCATGGATGTTGCAGACTGTACTGAATGTTTTAGACACACCTGCTGGGTCTGTCAGGGATGTTGCAGACTGTACTGAATGTTTTAGACACACCTGCTGTGTCTGTCATGGATGTTGCAGACTGTACTGAATGTTTTAGACAAACCTGCTGCTGCTGGGTCTGTCATGGATGTTGCAGACTACTGAATGTTTTAGACACACCTGCTGCTGCTGGGTCTGTCATGGATGTTGCAGACTGTACTGAATGTTTTAGACACACCTGCTGGGTCTGTCAGGTATGTTGCAGACTGTACTGAATGTTTTAGACACACCTGCTGGGTCTGTCAGGGATGTTGCAGACTGTACTGAATGTTTTAGACACACCTGCTGGGTCTGTCAGGGATGTTGCAGACTGTACTGAATGTTTTAGACACACCTGCTGGGTCTGTCAGGGATGTTACAGACTGTACTGAATGTTTTAGACACACCTGCTGCTGCTGGGTCTGTCAGGGATGTTGCAGACTGTACTGAATGTTTTAGACTGTAACGAGTTCACCTTGGGTAGTGAGAGTGAACCACACCCGAGGTGTCTCTGGCACTCCCGTGTATTCTAGCCCCAGGGGTTGGACGAGCAGATACACATTTTTACTCTGTGGTTGATCTCATGTTAGTTAGTTACGTCTACACGCCCCTCCAGATTCTAGACCTCCACTAACTACCTACACCTGTTGAACAATGAACACTTAGGCATCGTCCGAGACCACACTCAATCATTATACAAAGAGCAAGTCAACTTACATAAAGTTTATTCTACCCTTGAGAATATAGAACTGAAATGAACATCCTGATAGAAGAATCTATTTACACAAATAGAAGATAGAGTAGAGACAGAATTAGAGATGTAGGTGTCTTCATCGAGTTGAGAAGTAGATTGGATGCAGATGTCCCGTCCCGTCGGTCCGCCACTCACCCGGCTTCCTTCCAGTGAGATGACTAGAACCTTGGAGACCACTCCGTCTCCAGAACGTGGATCCACAACAATAGAGTCACTGCTGGACTACACTTCACTGGACCAACTGCATCTATATCACTCCCACGGAGTCACGGTTAATACAGTTCTCGAACACTACCGGGTGGGAGACAATCCTCCTGGACTTGGCTCCAAGTATTCGTTACTGCGATGAACTTAACTAGTCACTGACCAATCGAATGGTCTGTCACTCCTAGCACAGTCCCACTGCAGAACCGATATGGCATAGACCAATTCAATGGTCCCTTCATCACATCACCGGAACATGAATGAACAAATGTCACTGACCAATTCAATGGTCCCTTCATCACATCACAGGAACATGGATGGACAAATGTCACTGACCAATTCAATGGTCTCTTACAGTCACACGGCTTGTAGAATCAGATATGGCTACTGAAAATGTTACTGAGTCCTACTAGAACACAGTTTATATCTTCATACTGAGACAGTACATTCATAGAATCAGACATCTATTTCACGGAAACAATTCAGGTTGGACTATAATCCATAGTCCCCTCCACCGGGTTACACTTGCCAAAAGTCAATAACTGGTGTAGTTCTTCTCAAGACCTGCCTCTAGAGCTGTCCAAAGAACCATTCAAGTGTCTGAAGATCAGTTACTTCTGCGTTTAGGCAGAACCCCCGTCATAATAGACGGACCGGTGTTTCCTTTCGTTGAGCATGATTACTCAAAATGCTGAAATGTTCCTGGCAAAAACAGAGTATCTTCTATTATTTGAAAACGATCACAAACCATCACTTCCCACACGTGCACCTTCAGGGCAGTTGTATGTCTTGAAGCAAACTTCACGCATGGTGAATCACATTGGGTACCTGGTGTGGTTGAGTCTGGCGTGATAAGTAAAGAACTGAACCCTTCGCTCTGTCACACGAAGTGGTTTCCTGCCAACAACAATTATAGTTGACTGGTTCCTCAACAGGCAAACTCCTGAAAAGGAAGAGCGACCGGTGAGAGTATACTGGCCCAAACATTAGTCCACATGCATCCTACCAATAACTACTCAACCCTCAGTCATGCTACTTAGTTATGCATATAACTAAAGCATTATCTCTATATGGAGAGTAGTAAAGCATGGGTTCACAAATGTCAGCTGGCCTCACAGAACAGCCCGTCAAACAGAGCAAGAAATCAGAATGACGAGTCTGATCATCGGTCTCACCTATCCCTAATCATCTACCAGTCGTCGCTAACGTCAGTTGTGATACAAGGCTGTTATTGTTCTAATTTAATCGAACTAAACAAATAGGTAAAGAGTCCCTGGACTCGTTCCTACCATCATCAATGTTCATTAAGAAACATAATCTTGATCAATATACCAACCCTCGGGATATAGGAATAGGACATGATCACATCCACTATGTACACAAGCCTGTTTGCTGGTGGGACCACCTGCCCACGCCACGGCAAACTCTTCTTATCAGACTCTGCCTTAGAGTCAAGAAGCCTTCTTGAGAATACATGTTCCCCACATGTTCCAAGGGTAATGTTCCAGTTCTGTCCTCCCCAAGTGGTTTAGCCTTGGCATGGACTGAACTTCATCGTTGGTTTGGCCTACCAACCCATACTTTCATAACTTGCTTTCACATCCCCCATATCCTATATTTCCCCAGTCTCATACAGCCTCCTTGCATCCTTCCATACTTCCAGCACCTTAGCATTCACTCGCACTAGCGCCAGTATGAAAGAAACAGGATAGCTCAGACAAGATTTCAGAACGCATATTTATATCGCGACGGCACGCAGTGTTATCTCGCGTCGATCTATTCGGCGTTCGGACTTACCCCAGGAAGTATCACATGCCATGACCTAATATATATACACAATGTCACATCATATACATATATATAGATATAGCACCGAAGCAACTCACCTTTCCACAGAAATCCGCTGTTCCACTCAATGAATTCACTATTAAGTTACTACACAATAGTTCCCTCATTTCTGGTGGCACAGAACTAAGTTCTCCCTTTTCTTAGTAACTAAGCACAATTTTGTCTGAATCTCCCCCTACCAACTTACCTGGTTTTCTAACCGTTCTTCTGGCTTCAGCAACTGACTGACATAATCTAAGTTTCCATCCGGCACAAGTAACTATGTTTTATTCTAACACAGCAACCTAATAGATGCAACGATTGGCAATATATGGTACATATATTTGGAACCCAAATCGCCCACATCACATTACGGCGTTCCTAACAGCTGATTCGCGAGCACACGGTAAACAAACCCACGATTCACCGTCAACTCCGTTATCGATCGGTTTGCTAATTAGTATGCAAGGGCATCCGCATAGGTAATGAGGTTAGAACAATGGCGTGTGGAACACACGTACAAAGTTAAATGATTTAAACAAATATCTACCTGAATGATTAGAAACCAGATCTCCAGTCAGCTTCCGAACTGTTCAAGGGCTTCTCAGCTTCCTTTCCATAACAGTCAGCCGAATCATGGTTGAGTTGAGACGCAACACAAAATTGGCTCACATCAGGCCTGCGTCTGTTCTCGTCGAACACAAGTAAGTGAATGACTGGTTTAGCCACATTCCCGCTTCGTGCCAACTCAATGCGCACTAGAAGCGAGTGCTTCTTGAGAAAAGATACTTTCTCGGGAAACCGTCATTCCCCGCCTAGAGTTTCTAGATCTCTCTGCACGAGAATTTAGAGCGATACCCAGCATCACGGGTTACTCGAATTCCGGTGTTTCGAGAAGATTCTAGATAATAAGTCCTCCATCGGCTTCCCTCAGTCTATTTTTAGCTGGGAAAGTCCCCGATGACGCGCCAAAATAGTGCGGGATCTTGACGACCCAAGACAGATAAACGCGTTTCGTCACATAGACACACCTGCTGGGTCTGTCAGGGATGTTGCAGACTGTACTGAATGTTTTAGACACACCTGCTGCTGGGTCTGTCAGGGATATTGCAGACTGTACTGAATGTTTTAGACACACCTGCTGGGTCTGTCAGGGATGTTGCAGACTGTACTGAATGTTTTAGACACACCTGCTGCTGGGTCTGTCAGGGATGTTGCAGACTGTACTGAATGTTTTAGACACACCTGCTGGGCCTGTCAGGGATGTTGCAGACTGTACTGAATGTTTTAGACACACCTGCTGCTGGGTCTGTCAGGGATGTTGCAGACTGTACTGAATGTTTTAGACACACCTGCTGGGTCTGTCAGGGATGTTGCAGACTGTACTGAATGTTTTAGACACACCTGCTGCTGCTGGGTCTGTCAGGGATTTGCAGACTGTACTGAATGTTTTAGACACACCTGCTGCTGCTGGGTCTGTCTGGGATGTTGCAGACTGTACTGAATGTTTTAGACACACCTGCTGCTGGGTCTGTCAGGGATGTTGCAGACTGTACTGAATGTTTTAGACACACCTGCTGGGTCTGTCAGGGATGTTGCAGACTGTACTGAATGTTTTAGACACACCTGCTGCTGGGTCTGTCAGGGATGTTGCAGACTGTACTGAATGTTTTAGACACACCTGCTGGGTCTGTCAGGGATGTTGCAGACTGTACTGAATGTTTTAGACACACCTGCTGCTGCTGGGTCTGTCAGGGATGTTGCAGACTGTACTGAATGTTTTAGACACACCTGCTGCTGCTGGGTCTGTCTGGGATGTTGCAGACTGTACTGAATGTTTTAGACACACCTGCTGCTGCTGGGTCTGTCTGGGATGTTGCAGACTGTACTGAATGTTTTAGACACACCTGCTGCTGGGTCTGTCAGGGATATTGCAGACTGTACTGAATGTTTTAGACACACCTGCTGCTGGGTCTGTCAGGGATGTTGCAGACTGTACTGAATGTTTTAGACACACCTGCTGGGTCTGTCAGGGATGTTGCAGACTGTACTGAATGTTTTAGACACACCTGCTGCTGCTGGGTCTGTCAGGGATGTTGCAGACTGTACTGAATGTTTTAGACACACCTGCTGCTGCTGGGTCTGTCTGGGATGTTGCAGACTGTACTGAATGTTTTAGACACACCTGCTGCTGCTGGGTCTGTCTGGGATGTTGCAGACTGTACTGAATGTTTTAGACACACCTGCTGCTGGGTCTGTCAGGGATATTGCAGACTGTACTGAATGTTTTAGACACACCTGCTGGGTCTGTCATGGATGTTGCAGACTGTACTGAATGTTTTAGACACACCTGCTGGGTCTGTCAGGGATGTTGCAGACTGTACTGAATGTTTTAGACACACCTGCTGCTGGGTCTGTCAGGGATGTTGCAGACTGTACTGAATGTTTTAGACACACCTGCTGCTGGGTCTGTCAGGGATGTTGCAGACTGTACTGAATGTTTTAGACACACCTGCTGCTGGGTCTGTCAGGGATGTTGCAGACTGTACTGAATGTTTTAGACACACCTGCTGGGTCTGTCAGGGATGTTGCAGACTGTACTGAATGTTTTAGACACACCTGCTGCTGGGTCTGTCAGGGATGTTGCAGACTGTACTGAATGTTTTAGACACACCTGCTGCTGGGTCTGTCAGGGATGTTGCAGACTGTACTGAATGTTTTAGACACACCTGCTGCTGGGTCTGTCAGGGATGTTGCAGACTGTACTGAATGTTTTAGACACACCTGCTGGGTCTGTCAGGGATGTTGCAGACTGTACTGAATGTTTTAGACACACCTGCTGGGTCTGTCAGGGATGTTGCAGACTGTACTGAATGTTTTAGTCGCACCTGCTGGGTCTGTCAGGGATGTTGCAGACTGTACTGAATGTTTTAGACACACCTGCTGGGTCTGTCAGGGATGTTGCAGACTGTACTGAATGTTTTAGACATACCTGCTGGGTCTGTCAGGGATGTTGCTGACTGTACTGAATGTTTTAGACACACCTGCTGGGTCTGTCAGGGATGTTGCAGACTACTGAATGTTTTAGACACACCTGCTGGGTCTGTCAGGGATGTTGCAGACTGTACTGAATGTTTTAGACACACCTGCTGGGTCTGTCAGGGATGTTGCAGACTGTACTGAATGTTTTAGACACACCTGCTGGGTCTGTCAGGGATGTTGCAGACTGTACTGAATGTTTTAGGCACACCTGCTGGGTCTGTCAGGGATGTTGCAGACTGTACTGAATGTTTTAGACACACCTGCTGGGTCTGTCAGGGATGTTGCAGACTGTACTGAATGTTTTAGACACACCTGCTGCTGGGTCTGTCAGGGATGTTGCAGACTGTACTGAATGTTTTAGACGCACCTGCTGGGTCTGTCAGGGATGTTGCAGACTGTACTGAATGTTTTAGACACACCTGCTGGGTCTGTCAGGGATGTTGCAGACTGTACTGAATGTTTTAGACACACCTGCTGCTGGGTCTGTCAGGGATGTTGCAGACTGTACTGAATGTTTTAGACACACCTGCTGCTGGGTCTGTCAGGGATGTTGCAGACTGTACTGAATGTTTTAGACACACCTGCTGCTGGGTCTGTCAGGGATGTTGCAGACTGTACTGAATGTTTTAGACGCACCTGCTGGGTCTGTCAGGGATGTTGCAGACTGTACTGAATGTTTTAGACACACCTGCTGGGTCTGTCAGGGATGTTGCAGACTGTACTGAATGTTTTAGACACACCTGCTGCTGGGTCTGTCAGGGATGTTGCAGACTGTACTGAATGTTTTAGACACACCTGCTGCTGCTGGGTCTGTCTGGGATGTTGCATACTGTACTGAATGTTTTAGACACACCTGCTGCTGCTGGGTCTGTCTGGGATGTTGCAGACTGTACTGAATGTTTTAGACACACCTGCTGCTGGTTCTGTCAGGGATATTGCAGACTGTACTGAATGTTTTAGACACACCTGCTGCTGGGTCTGTCAGGGATGTTGCAGACTGTACTGAATGTTTTAGACACACCTGCTGGGTCTGTCAGGGATGTTGCAGACTGTACTGAATGTTTTAGACACACCTGCTGGGTCTGTCAGGGATGTTGCAGACTGCACTGAATGTTTTAGACACACCTGCTGCTGCTGGGTCTGTCAGGGATGTTGCAGACTGTACTGAATGTTTTAGACACACCTGCTGCTGCTGGGTCTGTCTGGGATGTTGCAGACTGTACTGAATGTTTTAGACACACCTGCTGCTGGGTCTGTCAGGGATATTGCAGACTGTACTGAATGTTTTAGACACACCTGCTGGGTCTGTCAGGGATGTTGCAGACTGTACTGAATGTTTTAGACACACCTGCTGCTGGGTCTGTCAGGGATGTTGCAGACTGTACTGAATGTCTTAGACACACCTGCTGGGTCTGTCAGGGATGTTGCAGACTTTACTGAATGTTTTAGACACACCTGCTGCTGGGTCTGTCAGGGATGTTGCAGACTGTACTGAATGTTTTAGACACAACTGCTGCTGGGTCTGTCAGGGATGTTGCAGACTGTACTGAATGTTTTAGACACACCTGCTGGGTCTGTCATGGATGTTGCAGACTGTACTGAATGTTTTAGACACACCTGCTGGGTCTGTCAGGGATGTTGCAGACTGTACTGAATGTTTTAGACACACCTGCTGCTGGGTCTGTCAGGGATGTTGCAGACTGTACTGAATGTTTTAGACACACCTGCTGCTGGGTCTGTCAGGGATGTTGCAGACTGTACTGAATGTTTTAGACACACCTGCTGCTGGGTCTGTCAGGGATGTTGCAGACTGTACTGAATGTTTTAGACACACCTGCTGGGTCTGTCAGGGATGTTGCAGACTGTACTGAATGTTTTAGACACACCTGCTGCTGGGTCTGTCAGGGATGTTGCAGACTGTACTGAATGTTTTAGACACACCTGCTGCTGGGTCTGTCAGGGATGTTGCAGACTGTACTGAATGTTTTAGACACACCTGCTGCTGGGTCTGTCAGGGATGTTGCAGACTGTACTGAATGTTTTAGACACACCTGCTGGGTCTGTCAGGGATGTTGCAGACTGTACTGAATGTTTTAGACACACCTGCTGGGTCTGTCAGGGATGTTGCAGACTGTACTGAATGTTTTAGTCGCACCTGCTGGGTCTGTCAGGGATGTTGCAGACTGTACTGAATGTTTTAGACACACCTGCTGGGTCTGTCAGGGATGTTGCAGACTGTACTGAATGTTTTAGACATACCTGCTGGGTCTGTCAGGGATGTTGCTGACTGTACTGAATGTTTTAGACACACATGCTGATTCTGTCAGGGATGTTGCAGACTGTACTGAATGTTTTAGACACACCTGCTGGGTCTGTCAGGGATGTTGCAGACTGTACTGAATGTTTTAGACACACCTGCTGGGTCTGTCAGGGATGTTGCAGACTGTACTGAATGTTTTAGACACACCTGCTGGGTCTGTCAGGGATGTTGCAGACTGTACTGAATGTTTTAGACACACCTGCTGCTGGGTCTGTCAGGGATGTTGCAGACTGTACTGAATGTTTTAGACACACCTGCTGCTGCTGGGTCTGTCTGGGATGTTGCATACTGTACTGAATGTTTTAGACACACCTGCTGCTGCTGGGTCTGTCTGGGATGTTGCAGACTGTACTGAATGTTTTAGACACACCTGCTGCTGGTTCTGTCAGGGATATTGCAGACTGTACTGAATGTTTTAGACACACCTGCTGCTGGGTCTGTCAGGGATGTTGCAGACTGTACTGAATGTTTTAGACACACCTGCTGGGTCTGTCAGGGATGTTGCAGACTGTACTGAATGTTTTAGACACACCTGCTGGGTCTGTCAGGGATGTTGCAGACTGCACTGAATGTTTTAGACACACCTGCTGCTGCTGGGTCTGTCAGGGATGTTGCAGACTGTACTGAATGTTTTAGACACACCTGCTGCTGCTGGGTCTGTCTGGGATGTTGCAGACTGTACTGAATGTTTTAGACACACCTGCTGCTGGGTCTGTCAGGGATATTGCAGACTGTACTGAATGTTTTAGACACACCTGCTGGGTCTGTCAGGGATGTTGCAGACTGTACTGAATGTTTTAGACACACCTGCTGCTGGGTCTGTCAGGGATGTTGCAGACTGTACTGAATGTCTTAGACACACCTGCTGGGTCTGTCAGGGATGTTGCAGACTTTACTGAATGTTTTAGACACACCTGCTGCTGGGTCTGTCAGGGATGTTGCAGACTGTACTGAATGTTTTAGACACAACTGCTGCTGGGTCTGTCAGGGATGTTGCAGACTGTACTGAATGTTTTAGACACACCTGCTGGGTCTGTCATGGATGTTGCAGACTGTACTGAATGTTTTAGACACACCTGCTGGGTCTGTCAGGGATGTTGCAGACTGTACTGAATGTTTTAGACACACCTGCTGCTGGGTCTGTCAGGGATGTTGCAGACTGTACTGAATGTTTTAGACACACCTGCTGCTGGGTCTGTCAGGGATGTTGCAGACTGTACTGAATGTTTTAGACACACCTGCTGCTGGGTCTGTCAGGGATGTTGCAGACTGTACTGAATGTTTTAGACACACCTGCTGGGTCTGTCAGGGATGTTGCAGACTGTACTGAATGTTTTAGACACACCTGCTGCTGGGTCTGTCAGGGATGTTGCAGACTGTACTGAATGTTTTAGACACACCTGCTGCTGGGTCTGTCAGGGATGTTGCAGACTGTACTGAATGTTTTAGACACACCTGCTGCTGGGTCTGTCAGGGATGTTGCAGACTGTACTGAATGTTTTAGACACACCTGCTGGGTCTGTCAGGGATGTTGCAGACTGTACTGAATGTTTTAGACACACCTGCTGGGTCTGTCAGGGATGTTGCAGACTGTACTGAATGTTTTAGTCGCACCTGCTGGGTCTGTCAGGGATGTTGCAGACTGTACTGAATGTTTTAGACACACCTGCTGGGTCTGTCAGGGATGTTGCAGACTGTACTGAATGTTTTAGACATACCTGCTGGGTCTGTCAGGGATGTTGCTGACTGTACTGAATGTTTTAGACACACATGCTGGGTCTGTCAGGGATGTTGCAGACTGTACTGAATGTTTTAGACACACCTGCTGGGTCTGTCAGGGATGTTGCAGACTGTACTGAATGTTTTAGACACACCTGCTGGGTCTGTCAGGGATGTTGCAGACTGTACTGAATGTTTTAGACACACCTGCTGGGTCTGTCAGGGATGTTGCAGACTGTACTGAATGTTTTAGGCACACCTGCTGGGTCTGTCAGGGATGTTGCAGACTGTACTGAATGTTTTAGACACACCTGCTGGGTCTGTCAGGGATGTTGCAGACTGTACTGAATGTTTTAGACACACCTGCTGCTGGGTCTGTCAGGGATGTTGCAGACTGTACTGAATGTTTTAGACGCACCTGCTGGGTCTGTCAGGGATGTTGCAGACTGTACTGAATGTTTTAGACACACCTGCTGGGTCTGTCAGGGATGTTGCAGACTGTACTGAATGTTTTAGACACACCTGCTGCTGGGTCTGTCAGGGATGTTGCAGACTGTACTGAATGTTTTAGACACACCTGCTGGGTCTGTCAGGGATGTTGCAGACTGTACTGAATGTTTTAGACACACCTGCTGCTGGGTCTGTCAGGGATGTTGCAGACTGTACTGAATGTTTTAGACACACCTGCTGCTGGGTCTGTCAGGGATGTTGCAGACTGTACTGAATGTTTTAGACACACCTGCTGCTGGGTCTGTCAGGGATGTTGCAGACTGTACTGAATGTTTTAGACACACCTGCTGCTGGGTCTGTCAGGGATGTTGCAGACTGTACTGAATGTTTTAGACACACCTGCTGCTGGGTCTGTCAGGGATGTTGCAGACTGTACTGAATGTTTTAGACACACCTGCTGGGTCTGTCAGGGATGTTGCAGACTGTACTGAATGTTTTAGACGCACCTGCTGGGTCTGTCAGGGATGTTGCAGACTGTACTGAATGTTTTAGACACACCTGCTGGGTCTGTCAGGGATGTTGCAGACTGTACTGAATGTTTTAGACACACCTGCTGCTGGGTCTGTCAGGGATGTTGCAGACTGTACTGAATGTTTTAGACACACCTGCTGGGTCTGTCAGGGATGTTGCAGACTGTATTGAATGTTTTAGACACACCTGCTGCTGCTGGGTCTGGCAGGGATGTTGCAGACTGTACTTAATGTTTTAGACACACCAGCTGGGTCTGTCAGGTATGTTGCAGACTGTACTGAATGTTTTAGACACACTTGATGGAGTATGGCAAGCTGATTTCCCTACATGTTTGTGATGATGAAACTTGATCTCCTGGATCCATCAGGTTCAACCCACACGATGCCAGCAACTATGTCATTCGTCGAGAAATCACCAGCAGCAACACATCTCACTGGTGGTTCAATGGACAGCCCAGTACACTCAGAGGGGTATGTTTCCCTTTGTTTACAGCTGACTGCCTGTCTCATTCCACATCTTTACACTTCTAATTAGGCTACTCACTGACTTTCTGTCTCATTTCACATCTTTACAGTTATCAGTATAATCTTCACTGACATCCTGTCTCATTTCACATCTTTAAACTTCTAATTATGATGCTCACTGACTTCCTGCCTCATTTCACATCTGTACAGTTATCAGTATAATATTCACTGACATGTGATGTCAGGTCTTAGTCAGATATGACTGAGCTACCGTATAACAGTAGACGGTACTACCTGGTTTCTGTTAGCGCCGAACGTTGGGCGGCGCTTACCAAACCCGACACCCCACATTGTGCCAACGGCTTCGGGCGGAAGAGCGCAATTGGAAGGGTACAAGCCTTACCCTGGTGTGAGGAAATGCAAGCTAAAGACAAAATTGTCATGGCAGGGCAGACCAGGCCCTAAGCCTTGGTTGGCGACTGGTCTAGGATCAAAGCTCCGACAGGCGGACAGTTAGAGCATTGCTTTGCTGATCCGGCAGCTTCTGCAGCTTGTCTTGTTCCAGATGTAGGGGTGTTACCTTTCCTCTGGAGTGAACTAGGCAGGCCGAGAGAGGGATCATGCTGCATGGGCAACACATGATCTCTATATTTTAGCCCAGGCTTTGTGCTATGGAGAGGCAATAACTCCATCCCTGGTCTTATTTGGTCAGTCGTGAGGGTCTGTTCAAGGCACTAAAGAAGATTGGCTGCCCACCAACTCTTCTGTCCATTGTGGAATCGTTCCACACAGGCATGAAGGGTATAATCAAGTTTGATGGTGCAACTTCTGAAGAATTTGAAATCAAGAGTGGAGTTAAGCAAGGTTGTGTACTAGCTCCCACCCTCTTTGGAATATACTTTTCACTTCTACTGAAATATGCATTTCGTGATCAGGATGGTGGTATATACATTCACTCACGTTCAGATGGCGGCCTCTACAATGCTCAGAGATTGAAGGCTAAGACCAAAATTAGGAGGGTACTGAGCAGAGAGTTGCTTTTTGCAGATGATGCTGCAGTTACGACCCACTCTGAGGAAGAATTGCAATGTCTACTATCTGCATTCTCCAATGCTTGTTCTGAATTTGGTTTAACAATTAGCAAAAAGAAGACACAGATTATGTCACAAGGTGCACATGGGGTACCATCAATCTTTATTGACGACGCCGAACTAGAGATAGTAGACCATTTTACATATCTAGGATCAGTGGTAAATAGCAAATTATCCCTAGATCAGGAAATCAACATCCGGATTGGTAAGGCAGCAACAACAATGAACAGGTTAAGAAAAAGAGTCTGGGAGAACAGGAAGCTTACTGCCAAAACAAAAGTCCTTGTCTATCAAGCCTGTGTCCTTAGTACTCTTCTCTATGGCAGTGAAACCTGGACAACTTACTCACACCAAGAGAACAATTTAAACAGCTTTCATATGCGGTGTCTGCGAAGAATTCTTGGTATTAAGTGGCAAGACAAAATTACAAATACTGAAGTATTGGAAAGATCAGGTTGTGTGACAGTTTATTCCATGCTCAGTCTTCGTAGACTTAGATGGATAGGACATCTTAGGCGGATGGATGATGGTAGAATACCAAAGGATATCTTTTTTGGTGAATTACAGATGGGTAAGAGATCTCAGGGTCGGCCTCTACTACGATACAAAGATGTGTGTAAGCGGGACATGATTGATACAGGCATTGATAATGCACATTGGGAGCAAGTCGCCGCTGAACGTGTTGCATGGAGGGCAAATATCAGAAATGGAATAAAGTCAAAGGAGAAAATTATTGCAGAAAAGTCACACACCAAGCGTTTGAGACGTAAGATGGTGCATGATGGTGGAAATGACCACGTGTTCACATGCACCCACTGTGAACGGACATTTACAGCGCAAATTGGCCTTATCAGTCACACTCGCTACCGCCATAGTTAAAAGTTATTATGCCTTTTTAAAGCACAAACTATCGTCTATCAAGACGGCAAGGTGCCAATGTGTCATGTCATTCACTGACATCATGTCTCATTTCACATCTTTACATGATACTCACTGACTGCCTGTCTCATTTCATTCACATCATTACAGTTCTCATTATGATACTGACTGCCTGTCTCATTTCACATCTTTACAATTCTTATTATACTCACAGACTTCCTGTCTCATTCCACATCTGTACAGTTATCAGTATAATATTCACTGACATCCTGTCTCATTTCACATCTTTTCAGTTATCAGTATAATATTCACTGACATCCTGTCTCATTTCACATCTTTTCAGTTATCAGTATAATATTCACTGACATCCTGTCTCATTTCACAACTTTTACAGTTATCAGTGTGACATTTTCTGACATCCTGTCACGTCTTTACAGTTCTCATTATGTTACTCATTGACAGCCTGTCTCATTTCACATCTTTACAGTTCTAATTATGATACTCACTGACTGCCTGTCTCATTTCACATCTTTACAGTTATCAGTATAATATTCACTGACATACTGTCTCATTTCACATCTTTACAATTCTCATTATAATACTCACTGAGTGCATGTCTCATTTCACATCTTTACAGTTGTCATTATGATACTCACTGACTGTCTGTCTCATTTCACATCTTTACAGTTCTCATTATGATACTCACTGACTGCCTGTCTCATGTCACATCTTTACAGTTATCAGTATCATACTGACTGTCTTTCTCATTTCACATCTTTACAGTTCTTATTACGATACTCACTGACTGCCTGTCTCATTTCACATCTCTACAGTTCTCATTATGATACTCACTGACTGCCTGTCTCATTTCACATCTTTACAGTTATCAGTATCATACTGACTGTCTTTCTCATTTCACATCTTTACAGTTCTTATTACGAAACTCACTGACTGCCTGTCTCATTTAACATCTTTACAATTCTCATTATGATACTCACCGACTTCCTATCTCATTTCACATCTTTACAGATATAGTTTAATGCTTATTGACTTTTTATCTCATTTCACTTCTTGACAGTTCTCATTATAATACTCAATCACTTCCTGTCATGTTTCACCACTTTAATTTCTCAGTATAATGCTCACTGACTTCCTGTCCCATGACTCCTCTATACAGTTCTCACTTCCTGTCTCATGACTCCTCTGTACAGTTCTCACTTCCTGTCTCATGACTCCTCTGTACAGTAGTAATTTCCTGTCTCATGACTCCTCTGTACAGTTCTCACTTCCTGTCTCATGACTCCTCTGTACAGTTCTCACTTCCTGTCTCATGACTCCTCTGTACAGTTCTCATGTCCTGTCTCATGACTCCTCTGTACAGTAGTAACTTCCTGTCTCATGACTCCTCTGTACAGTTCTCACTTCCTGTCTCATGACTCCTCTGTACAGTAGTAACTTCCTGTCTCATGACTCCTCTGTACAGTAGTAACTTCCTGTCTCATGACTCCTCTGTACAGTAGTAACTTCCTGTCTCATGACTCCTCTGTACAGTTCTCACTTCCTGTCTCATGACTCCTCTGTACAGTTCTAACTTCCTGTCTCATGACTCCTCTGTACAGTAGTAACTTCCTGTCTCATGACTCCTCTGTACAGTAGTAACTTCCTGTCTCATGACTCCTCTGTACAGTAGTAACTTCCTGTCTCATGACTCCTCTGTACAGTTCTCACTTCCTGTCTCATGACTCCTCTGTACAGTTCTAACTTCCTGTCTCATGACTCCTCTGTACAGTAGTAACTTCCTGTCTCATGACTCCTCTGTACAGTAGTAACTTCCTGTCTCATGACTCCTCTGTACAGTAGTAACTTCCTGTCTCATGACTCCTCTGTACAGTTCTCACTTCCTGTCTCATGACTCCTCTGTACAGTTCTAACTTCCTGTCTCATGACTTCTCTGTACAGTTCTCACTTCCTGTCTCATGACTCCTCTGTACAGTTCTAACTTCCTGTCTCATGACTCCTCTGTACAGTAGTAACTTCCTGTCTCATGACTCCTCTGTACAGTAGTAACTTCCTGTCTCATGACTCCTCTGTACAGTTCTCACTTCCTGTCTCATGACTCCTCTGTACAGTTCTCACTTCCTGTCTCATGACTCCTCTGTACAGTTCTCACTTCCTGTCTCATGACTCCTCTGTACAGTAGTAACTTCCTGTCTCATGACTCCTCTGTACAGTTCTCACTTCCTGTCTCATGACTCCTCTGTACAGTTCTCACTTCCTGTCTCATGACTCCTCTGTACAGTAGTAACTTCCTGTCTCATGACTCCTCTGTACAGTAATAACTTCCTGTCTCATGACTCCTCTGTACAGTTCTCACTTCCTGTCTCATGACTCCTCTGTACAGTTCTCACTTCCTGTCTCATGACTCCTTTGTACAATTCTCACTTCCTGTCTCATGACTCCTCTGTACAGTTCTAACTTCCTGTCTCATGACTCCTCTGTACGGTAGTAACTTCCTGTCTCATGACTCCTCTGTACAGTAGTAACTTCCTGTCTCATGACTCCTCTGTACAGTAGTAACTTCCTGTCTCATGACTCCTCTGTACAGTTCTCATGTCCTGTCTCATGACTCCTCTATACAGTTCTCACTTCCTGTCTCATGACTCCTTTGTACAGTAGTAACTTCCTGTCTCATGACTCCTCTGTACAGTAGTAACTTCCTGTCTCATGACTCCTCTGTACAGTAGTCACTTCCTGTCTCATGACTCCTCTGTACAGTTCTCACTTCCTGTCTCATGACTCCTCTGTACACTACCCACTTCCTGTCTCATGACTCCTCTGTACAGTTCTCACTTCCTGTCTCATGACTCCTCTGTACAGTTCTCACTTCCTGTCTCATGACTCCTCTGTACAGTTCTCACTTCCTGTCTAATGACTCCTCTGTACAGTTCTCACTTCCTGTCTCGTGACTCCTCTGTACAGTTCTAACTTCCTGTCTCATGACTCCTCTGTACAGTTCTCACTTCCTGTCTCATGACTCCTCTGTACAGTTCTCACTTCCTGTCTCATGACTCCTCTGTACAGTTCTCACTTCCTGTCTCATGACTTCTCTGTACAGTTCTAACTTCCTGTCTCATGACTCCTCTGTACAGTTCTCACTTCCTGTCTCATGACTCCTCTGTATAGTTCTCACTTCCTGTCTAATGACTCCTCTGTACAGTTCTCACTTCCTGTCTCATGACTCCTCTGTACAGTTCTCACTTCCTGTCTAATGACTCCTCTGTACAGTTCTAACTTCCTGTCTCATGACTCCTCTGTACAATAGTAACTTCCTGTCTCATGACTCCTCTGTACAGTTCTCACTTCCTGTCTCATGACTCCTCTGTACAGTTCTCACTTCCTGTCTCATGACTCCTCTGTACAGTTCTCACTTCCTGTCTCATGACTCCTCTGTACAGTTCTCACTTCCTGTCTCATGACTCCTCTGTACAGTTCTCACGTCCTGTCTCATGACTCCTCTGTACAGTTCTCACTTCCTGTCTCATGACTCCTCTGTACAGTAGTAACTTCCTGTCTCATGACTCCTCTGTACAGTTCTCATGTCCTGTCTCATGACTCCTCTATACAGTTCTCACTTCCTGTCTCATGACTCTGTACAGTTCTCACTTCCTGTCTCATGACTTCTCTGTACAGTAGTAACTTCCTGTCTCATGACTCCTCTATACAGTTCTCACTTCCTGTCTCATGACTCCTTTGTACAGTAGTAACTTCCTGTCTCATGACTCCTCTGTACAGTAGTAACTTCCTGTCTCATGACTCCTCTGTACAGTTCTCACTTCCTGTCTCATGACTCCTCTGTACAGTTCTCACTTCCTGTCTCATGACTCCTCTGTACAGTTCTCACTTCCTGTCTCATGACTCCTCTGTACAGTTCTCACTTCCTGTCTCATGACTCCTCTGTACAGTAGTAACTTCCTGTCTCATGACTCCTCTGTACAGTAGTAACTTCCTGTCTCATGACTCCTCTGTACAGTAGTAACTTCCTGTCTCATGACTCCTCTGTACAGTTCTCACTTCCTGTCTCATGACTCCTCTGTACAGTTCTCATGTCCTGTCTCATGACTCCTCTGTACAGTTCTCACTTTCTGTCTCATGACTCCTCTGTACAGTTCTCACTTTCTGTCTCATGACTCCTCTGTACAGTTCTCACTTCCTGTCTCATGACTCCTCTGTACAGTTCTCACTTCCTGTCTCATGACTCCTCTGTACAGTTCTCACTTCCTGTCTCATGACTCCTCTGTACAGTTCTCACTTCCTGTCTCATGACTCCTCTGTACAGTTCTCACTTCCTGTCTCATGACTCCTCTGTACAGTTCTCACTTCCTGTCTCATGACGTCTCTGTACAGTAGTAACTTCCTGTCTCATGACTCCTCTGTACAGTTCTCACTTCCTGTCTCATGACTCCTCTGTACAGTTCTCACTTCCTGTCTCATGACTCCTCTGTACAGTAGTAACTTCCTGTCTCATGACTCCTCTGTACAGTTGTCACTTCCTGTCTCATGACTCCTCTGTACAGTAGTAACTTCCTGTATCATGACTCCTCTGTACAGTTCTCACTTCCTGTCTCATGACTCCTCTGTACAGTTCTCACTTCCTGTCTCATGACTCCTCTGTACAGTTCTAACTTCCTGTCTCATGACTCCTCTGTACAGTAGTAACTTCCTGTCTCATGACTCCTCTGTACAGTAGTAACTTCCTGTCTCATGACTCCTCTGTACAGTAGTAACTTCCTGTCTCATGACTCCTCTGTACAGTTCTCACTTCCTGTCTCATAACTCCTCTGTACAGTTCTAACTTCCTGTCTCATGACTTCTCTGTACAGTTCTCACTTCCTGTCTCATGACTCCTCTGTACAGTTCTAACTTCCTGTCTCATGACTCCTCTGTACAGTAGTAACTTCCTGTCTCATGACTCCTCTGTACAGTAGTAACTTCCGGTCTCATGACTCCTCTGTACAGTTCTCACTTCCTGTCTCATGACTCCTCTGTACAGTTCTCACTTCCTGTCTCATGACTCCTCTGTACAGTTCTCACTTCCTGTCTCATGACTCCTCTGTACAGTAGTAACTTCCTGTCTCATGACTCCTCTGTACAGTTCTCACTTCCTGTCTCATGACTCCTCTGTACAGTTCTCACTTCCTGTCTCATGACTCCTCTGTACAGTAGTAACTTCCTGTCTCATGACTCCTCTGTACAGTAATAACTTCCTGTCTCATGACTCCTCTGTACAGTTCTCACTTCCTGTCTCATGACTCCTCTGTACAGTTCTCACTTCCTGTCTCATGACTCCTTTGTACAATTCTCACTTCCTGTCTCATGACTCCTCTGTACAGTTCTAACTTCCTGTCTCATGACTCCTCTGTACGGTAGTAACTTCCTGTCTCATGACTCCTCTGTACAGTAGTAACTTCTGTCTCATGACTCCTCTGTACAGTAGTAACTTCCTGTCTCATGACTCCTCTGTACAGTTCTCATGTCCTGTCTCATGACTCCTCTATACAGTTCTCACTTCCTGTCTCATGACTCCTTTGTACAGTAGTAACTTCCTGTCTCATGACTCCTCTGTACAGTAGTAACTTCCTGTCTCATGACTCCTCTGTACAGTAGTCACTTCCTGTCTCATGACTCCTCTGTACAGTTCTCACTTCCTGTCTCATGACTCCTCTGTACACTACCCACTTCCTGTCTCATGACTCCTCTGTACAGTTCTCACTTCCTGTCTCATGACTCCTCTGTACAGTTCTCACTTCCTGTCTCATGACTCCTCTGTACAGTTCTCACTTCCTGTCTAATGACTCCTCTGTACAGTTCTCACTTCCTGTCTCATGACTCCTCTGTACAGTTCTAACTTCCTGTCTCATGACTCCTCTGTACAGTTCTCACTTCCTGTCTCATGACTCCTCTGTACAGTTCTCACTTCCTGTCTCATGACTCCTCTGTACAGTTCTCACTTCCTGTCTCATGACTTCTCTGTACAGTTCTAACTTCCTGTCTCATGACTCCTCTGTACAGTTCTCACTTCCTGTCTCATGACTCCTCTGTATAGTTCTCACTTCCTGTCTAATGACTCCTCTGTACAGTTCTCACTTCCTGTCTCATGACTCCTCTGTACAGTTCTCACTTCCTGTCTAATGACTCCTCTGTACAGTTCTAACTTCCTGTCTCATGACTCCTCTGTACAATAGTAACTTCCTGTCTCATGACTCCTCTGTACAGTTCTCACTTCCTGTCTCATGACTCCTCTGTACAGTTCTCACTTCCTGTCTCATGACTCCTCTGTACAGTTCTCACTTCCTGTCTCATGACTCCTCTGTACAGTTCTCACTTCCTGTCTCATGACTCCTCTGTACAGTTCTCACGTCCTGTCTCATGACTCCTCTGTACAGTTCTCACTTCCTATCTCATGACTCCTCTGTACAGTAGTAACTTCCTGTCTCATGACTCCTCTGTACAGTTCTCATGTCCTGTCTCATGACTCCTCTATACAGTTCTCACTTCCTGTCTCATGACTCTGTACAGTTCTCACTTCCTGTCTCATGACTTCTCTGTACAGTAGTAACTTCCTGTCTCATGACTCCTCTATACAGTTCTCACTTCCTGTCTCATGACTCCTTTGTACAGTAGTAACTTCCTGTCTCATGACTCCTCTGTACAGTAGTAACTTCCTGTCTCATGACTCCTCTGTACAGTTCTCACTTCCTGTCTCATGACTCCTCTGTACAGTTCTCACTTCCTGTCTCATGACTCCTCTGTACAGTTCTCACTTCCTGTCTCATGACTCCTCTGTACAGTTCTCACTTCCTGTCTCATGACTCCTCTGTACAGTAGTAACTTCCTGTCTCATGACTCCTCTGTACAGTAGTAACTTCCTGTCTCATGACTCCTCTGTACAGTAGTAACTTCCTGTCTCATGACTCCTCTGTACAGTTCTCACTTCCTGTCTCATGACTCCTCTGTACAGTTCTCATGTCCTGTCTCATGACTCCTCTGTACAGTTCTCACTTTCTGTCTCATGACTCCTCTGTACAGTTCTCACTTCCTGTCTCATGACTCCTCTGTACAGTTCTCACTTCCTGTCTCATGACTCCTCTGTACAGTTCTCACTTCCTGTCTCATGACTCCTCTGTACAGTTCTCACTTCCTGTCTCATGACTCCTCTGTACAGTTCTCACTTCCTGTCTCATGACTCCTCTGTACAGTTCTCACTTCCTGTCTCATGACGTCTCTGTACAGTAGTAACTTCCTGTCTCATGACTCCTCTGTACAGTTCTCACTTCCTGTCTCATGACTCCTCTGTACAGTTCTCACTTCCTGTCTCATGACTCCTCTGTACAGTAGTAACTTCCTGTCTCATGACTCCTCTGTACAGTTGTCACTTCCTGTCTCATGACTCCTCTGTACAGTAGTAACTTCCTGTATCATGACTCCTCTGTACAGTTCTCACTTCCTGTCTCATGACTCCTCTGTACAGTTCTCACTTCCTGTCTCATGACTCCTCTGTACAGTTCTCACTTCCTGTCTCATGACTCCTCTGTACAGTTCTCACTTCCTGTCTCATGACTCCTCTGTACAGTTCTCACTTCCTGTCTCATGACTCCTCTGTACAGTTCTCACTTCCTGTCTCATGACTCCTCTGTACAGTTCTCACTTCCTGTCTCATGACTCCTCTGTACAGTTCTCACTTCCTGTCTCATGACTCCTCTGTACAGTTCTCACTTCCTGTCTCATGACTCCTCTGTACAGTAGTAACTTCCTGTCTCATGACTCCTCTGTACAGTAGTAACTTCGTGTCTCATGACTCCTCTGTACAGTTCTCACTTCCTGTCTCATGACTCCTCTGTACAGTAGTAACTTCCTGTCTCATGACTCCTCTGTACAGTTCTCACTTCCTGTCTCATGACTCCTCTGTACAGTAGTAACTTCCTGTCTCATGACTCCTCTGTACAGTTCTCACTTCCTGTCTCATGACTCCTCTGTACAGTAGTAACTTCCTGTCTCATGACTCCTCTGTACAGTTGTACCTTCCTGTCTCATGACTCCTCTGTACAGTTCTCACTTCCTGTCTCATGACTCCTCTGTACAGTAGTAACTTCCTGTCTCATGACTCCTCTGTACAGTTCTCACTTCCTGTCTCATGACTCCTCTGTACAGTAGTAACTTCCTGCTCATGACTCCTCTGTACAGTAGTAACTTCCTGTCTCATGACTCCTCTGTACAGTAGTAACTTCCTGTCTCATGACTCCTCTGTACAGTAGTAACTTCCTGTCTCATGACTCCTCTGTACAGTAGTAACTTCCTGTCTCATGACTCCTCTGTACAGTAGTAACTTCCTGTCTCATGACTCCTCTGTACAGTAGTAACTTCCTGTCTCATGACTCCTCTGTACAGTTCTAACTTCCTGTCTCACGACTCCTCGTTACAGTTCTAACTTCCTGTCTGAAACTGTTTGACTATCCCCTTGACATGGAAGAAGTCAACAGAATGCCACAGATTTGGCATGCAAGATGTCAACCGAATGCCACAGATATGACATTTGAGAAATCAACCGAATGCCACAGATATGACATTTGAGAAATCAACCAAATGCTACAGATGTGACATGCAAGAAGTCAACAGAATGTCACAGATGTGACATGCAAGAAGTCAACAGAATACCACCGATGTGACATGCAAGTAATCAACCGAATGCCACAGATATGGCATGCAAGAAATCAACAGAATATCCCAGATGTAACATGCAAGAAGTCAACAGAATATCAGAGATGTGACATGGGTGAATGTTTTGACAGCTTCCTGATGTGTCACTTGGCGTTTTAAGTATTGTATGAACTTGTGATTTGTGGGCATAAATGAGTTAGTGGTTAGTCGCAGTTCCAACTTCACTGCAAAGGGTCACCTCATAATGCTCTGTTCTGTGCCAGTGAATATCACACAAAATGCTCCTCACTGTCCCATGTGAAAAGTGGAACAAACAGCAGTCCCGACAAACCAACAACATGCACTAGCATACATCCATAAGACCGCAGCCAGAATGCCAACACAACAGTCCGCCACTAAAATTACAGTTTATTGTCGATGGAAGTAGCAGTCACTAGAAAACCAGCAGTTGCACACACATTACTGCAAAACTAGCTAGTTCAGCAACCTGGCCGTCTGCAGTTTTTCTGAACATGCAGTTCACAATACAAACAACAGCAGACAGATGTTAAAGTATCCCACATGAAATCCACGGCTCATGTTGTCGCTCCAATTGCATTACAAATGGTCATCCGTGAAGATTGAAATAGATATCTTGTATCTTTATTAATTCATGGATATTGATTCTTCTCACTGACATTTGGTGTGTGTGTCTTGAGGCATCTGTTTTCTGCTGTTGTCTTGGGTAGATTGAAGAGTTGGTATCTCGCCTCAAGATCCAGGTGGGTAACCTCTGCCAGTTTCTGCCGCAGGAGAAGGTCGCTGACTTTGCTCGCATGTCACAGCAGGAGCTCTTGGAAAACACAGAAAAATCAGTCAGTAACATTGTTATGTTATGTGAGATTTCCTTATAACCTAATATTTTATAATGTGTGTCAGATAATGATAGACAAGTCTGTAGTCTGGTACTAAATATTATCTTGAACAAACTCCTCCTGAATGAAGCCACAGAACAGTGGATGTTCCTGAAACAATGTACAGTGGTACCTTGGGTTACGAATTTAATTCGTTCCAGAACTCGGTTCGTAACCTGAAACATTCGTAACCCAAAACATTGAAATCAATTAAATAAAGACAATCCGTTTCAAGATGAAAGAATCTTTCTTTTTTATTAACATCTGGTCGTTTACCTGACAAACGCAAAGAATGCGTGTACTTCACATATTGAATAAAGAGAAAGAAAACGACCGAATTAATTAAATGTAAAATTTAAAAAAAAAATTTTTAGTCTATCTTTATTACCAAGAAAACTATCATGGGAAATTTTTCACTTTCTTTGTTATTCTAAATCATTAGTTTCAGGAGTATCTTGTCGCAGTTTCTTGGCAGCTGACTGGGAATCTTTCTGCACCAAGAAACTATCAAGGGAAATTGGTCGCTTCCTTTGCTGGAGAGTCTTTCTGAAGTGAGCTATCGTGTTATCATTCATCAGGTTTACTGCCCTTTTAGCAACAAGTTTGTTTGGATGATGGTTCACAATGAAGTCTTCGACGTCTGCCCACTTGCTGCAAATTTCTTTAATCCTGGCAGTTGGAACGGTCACTGACTCCTCATCATCAGACGACTGCTCCTCCTTTAATATCTTTAGCTGTTCATTTTGAAGATCCACAAGCTCATCTGTAGTAATGTTTGTACTGTACGCGAGCATTTGTCTCCAATGTTACACCTTGCTCTCTCTCTGTCACCTTCGTTCGTAACCCGAGGCACTGTTCGTTACCCGAGACATAACATTTTCAAAGTTGTTCGTAACCTGAATTATTTGTGACGTGAGGCGTTCGTAACCCGAGGTACTACTGTATAATCTTCTTCAATGCGTTTCACAGTTCATACTCAGTATCCTTCACATTCAGACACTGACATCCCATACAAAATTATACTTGTTGTCTGGGGACAAGACATCCACATGTAATGACATAATTGTGACACACCAACACCATCCACATAATAGATTTCCGGTTTCAAGATGGCAACGGACGGTCGGGTTGTTTTGTGCTCGTTAACTTTTTCGCGTAGGGGATGGATTTATTCATCTCTTGCGTGTAATTGGTGTGCCAGGATGTAAAACCAGGAGTTTCTACTCAAGATCTGCGCGGCTGCTACGGAGTTCGTGCATCGAGCGAAGCCATCCTTGAGTGAATCTTTAGCAGCGTATGTGGGTTCTGTGTTTCATTTTTTCAACATGGCGGAACAACATGTGTTCTCCGAGCAGTCAGCAGTCAACATAACGAGGCGGCGTGGTAGCCGCGCAGGGAGAAAGAAGCAAGGTAAGCGCGGTGGTTTGAGACGTTTTAGACTCAAGTGTCACCGTCTGGGACTCAGGAATATCCGTATTCTATATTGGAACTGTGCCAGTGTAAAACAACGGGGCTCTATTTTAGAAACCCTAGTTTACAGGAACGACATTGTAGCACTCCAGGAGACGAGACTGGGCGATCAGCTACTCCGAATTGCCGGCTTCAAATGTTTCTACAACAGACGACATCTGGGAATGGCGATTCTCGTTCGCGACAGCATGGTGGCGTCAGAGCTAGACATGTCCAGTTGGGACAGTGACGATATACAAATACAGGCGTTGAGAGTTCATTCCAGTATACCATTCGTGTTGGTTAATGTTTATGCCCGCAATGCGAGTATGGACGCCCAGAAGTGGCAGTGCTTAAATGGCATATTAGGCCACGAGAGAAATGTTATTTTCTGTAGTGACTTCAACGCTAAAGGCAGATCATGGGGAAACATTTCCTCCAATACACAGGGGGAGGAGCTCGAGACTGCACTTGAAACCATTGACCTGGTTTGTATCAACAGTGGCTGTGTCACCAGGACAGCAAGCCGTCCAGGCGATGAGGACAGTGCTATTGATCTGGCGCTAGTTTCACCTTCACTCACTACAGTGTGTAGATGGGGTGTCCTAGGACACCACGGCAGCGACCACCACCCTTGCATCATATTGGTGGAGAAAGGCAGAACCAGGCAGCACAAGCTAAAGGTAAAGACTTTCCAGTATGACAGTACAGAGCAAGAGGTGGTGAGTAAAATAAGACGTGGCAAGCGCAGAAAGTTACAGGGCAGGAAAAAAAGCTGGGAGCAGCCACCGTGGTGGAATTTCGAGGTGGAGAAGGCTTGGGTGGATAAGCGTAGTGCTGTAAGGAGATGGCAAAATGCCAAGAAGAACAGAGCTGGTCATCCTAGTCCCTGCATGCACTTAGAAAGAGAGATGCACACAAAAGTAAGCTATTTCAAGAAACTGGTCAAGGTGGTTAAAAGCGAAAAATGGGCAGAGGTGTGTCAAAGAGTAAGCACAGACAAGTCACTGAAATTGTTCTGGCGACTACATAAAAGCATGAGTGGTGTAGTCAAAAATAAGAGCATTTCTGACTTCCAAGGTGCTGACCTCATCTGGCAGAGGACTGACGAGGACAAGGGCAAAGCCCTCTTTGAATGCTATCTTGAGCAGAGCAACCAGACAGACATGGGAGGCCGAAATCTGGCCAAGGAGGTCACCTCAGTCAGATGCAAGGCCCAGAACACTTCGGATGAAGACACAGTGACAGTGAAAGAAATCAAGGCTGTACTTCGACGATCAAAAAACAGCGCTCCAGGTCCGGATGGCATAAGATACGACGACATCAATAAGTGTACCGACAATGAGCTAGAGAAACTAGCAGACATGTACAACAACAGTATAGGGAGTGCTAGCATCAAGGAGGAATGGTTACACAGCTATCTGATTCCCTTGCCGAAGCCTGACAAAGACCACAAAAACATTCAGGGATATCGAATTATAACCATGCAGAATACAATAGGCAAGCTGCTGGAGAAGGTAATTGCCAGGAAGATATCAAGCCAGCTAGAGAGGCAAGGTGTTTTCCCACCTACCCTGGGTGGGTACCGTCCAAAAAGAGAAACCTGGACCAATGCAGCAGTCTTTGCCCATGATGTCTATGAAGGTTTCCACTCAGGCATTGAAACCTTTGCTGCAGCGATTGATCTTGAGGACGCATACAACAGAGTACCATTGGATTTTTTAATGTTTCAGCTTCTTGAACTAAAAGTAAGTCCATTCCTCCTTAGTTGGATCGCTGCAGCCCTCTTCCAACGGAAAGTAGTTTTTAGATGTGGCAGTTGGACTTCGGAACCAACAACAATATATCCTGGCCTACCACAGGGATCACCATTATCTCCGGTACTGTTCAACGCCTACACAGTGAGAATCACCAGTGACCAGATCACTGGACCTGGCAGGACATTGTCATATGCCGATGATGTTTTAGTGTATCGTCAGGGTAAGGATAGAGAGCAGGTTGCTGTGGAACTACAAACCGAACTCAATCGCATAAGTACTTGGTGTGATGAAGCTGGGGCAATGGTCAACCCAACAAAGGCAACAGCGACTTGGTTCTCGTTGAATAATCATATTGTCAACACTCCAACACCAACTGTAATGCTGTGTTCAGTGACGGTGGAAAGAACGCAGGCAATGAATTACCTAGGGATACGGTTTGATCGAAGCCTTGCTTATAATGTGCACATAGACCAGGTGATAACAAAGGCCAAGCGGGGTTTGGCTGCGATGCGGGTGATGGCGGCAGCAATCTTTGAGCAGCGCCATCTATGTCTTCTGTACGAGGGGTTGGTCATGTCTGTTTTGGAGTATGCAATGGCAATCCTGACTCTCAGCCATAAGCAGATAGAGAGGATGGAAAGGATACAGAATGAAGCTATGCATAAGCAGATAGAGAGGATGGAAAGGATACAGAATGAAGCTATGCATTATTCTTGGATGTACAAGAGATACAGCATGCAGGGCGATGCGCTACCTTATTGATTTTCCAACCATTGAAGAGAGAATACAAGTTTGCAGGGCACGCGCCTACCTCAGAGTTAACGCAAACACACAACATCCACTGCATAGTGAAATTAGGAAGGTGAAGGGCAGCAGGTTAAAAAGAGGACGGTCGTGGATGGGTCAAGCCGAAGACATTCTTCAACAGGTGTGTTCACTTGAGGACTTAGAACCTGGCGAGGAGTGGGTGCAAGTGCCAACAGACTTCTGCACATCCCTTTCAGTTTGCATCCAACTAGATAGGAAATGCTGACAAGAAAATCCGGCTGCTGTGGAGGCTGAAGTACAAGCGTTGATTTTCGAGAATTCGCTAGACGGTGACGCGGTCATCTACACAGATGGGTCGGTCGTCTGACATGTGAGAAGCTCATGGGCCTTTACAGCTCGGGCCGGAGGGAGAATTGTGAAGGAGGACTCTGGTGCTTTCACTGAAACCACAAGTAGCCTGACCATGGAAGTCATGGCAGTAAGTAAAGCAATAACATGGCTCGAGACACAGACATTCACTAGGGCTTGTTTCCTTAGCGACTCAATGAACATGATCAAGAGGATAGAGGAGGGGTCGATCCGAAGAGAATGGTTGCTGCCTCTGGAGCGGTCTCGGCTGGCAAAGATTAGTTTCATCTTCATGCCAGGGCATGCGGGAGTACAAGGAAATGAGCGGGCTGACAAGCTCGCAGGTGAGGCTACTGTGGAGGGCGGACGCGCCATAGACCAGGCTGACATTCTGAATGCTCTACGAGAAGTAAGACTTTTGCGAGAACTAAATGATGACTGTGAATCTACAACCATGGCCAGACTGCGAGAACAGCAAATTAAAAGAGGGGTGGCCAAACAAGAACACTACGCAGGAAGCCAAAGAAGATTGATAAACCAACACAGAACTGGCGTCGTTAGCCGATACACACTGCGGGATATGCTGAGGAGGGGATCCGAGCACTTATGGACTGAATGGTTCGATGTGCAGTGAGGATGATCTGTCCACTAACTAACTAATGACATGATTGTAACATGCCAACACCATCCACATGTAATGACATGATTGTGACATGCCAACACCATCCACATATAATGACATGATTGTGACATGCCAAC
>OY992878.1:0-2500 GCA_963921405.1 Cepaea hortensis
CTAACCCTAACCCTAACCCTAACCCTAACCCTAACCCTAACCCTAACCCTAACCCTAACCCTAACCCTAACCCTAACCCTAACCCTAACCCTAACCCTAACCCTAACCCTAACCCTAACCCTAACCCTAACCCTAACCCTAACCCTAACCCTAACCCTAACCCTAACCCTAACCCTAACCCTAACCCTAACCCTAACCCTAACCCTAACCCTAACCCTAACCCTAACCCTAACCCTAACCCTAACCCTAACCCTAACCCTAACCCTAACCCTAACCCTAACCCTAACCCTAACCCTAACCCTAACCCTAACCCTAACCCTAACCCTAACCCTAACCCTAACCCTAACCCTAACCCTAACCCTAACCCTAACCCTAACCCTAACCCTAACCCTAACCCTAACCCTAACCCTAACCCTAACCCTAACCCTAACCCTAACCCTAACCCTAACCCTAACCCTAACCCTAACCCTAACCCTAACCCTAACCCTAACCCTAACCCTAACCCTAACCCTAACCCTAACCCCTAACCCTAACCCTAACCCTAACCCTAACCCTAACCCTAACCCTAACCTAACCCTAACCCTAACCCTAACCCTAACCCTAACCCTAACCCTAACCCTAACCCTAACCCTAACCCTAACCTACCCTAACCCTAACCCTAACCCTAACCCTAACCCTAACCCTAACCCTAACCCTAACCCTAACCCTAACCCTAACCCTAACCCTAACCCTAACCCTAACCCTAACCCTAACCCTAACCCTAACCCTAACCCTAACCTAACCCTAACCCTAACCCTAACCCTAACCCTAACCCTAACCCTAACCCTAACCCTAACCCTAACCCTAACCCTAACCCTAACCCTAACCCTAACCCTAACCCTAACCCTAACCCTAACCCTAACCCTAACCCTAACCCTAACCCTAACCCTAACCCTAACCCTAACCCTAACCCTAACCCTAACCCTAACCCTAACCCTAACCCTAACCCTAACCCTAACCCTAACCCTAACCCTAACCCTAACCCTAACCCTAACCCTAACCCTAACCCTAACCCTAACCCTAACCCTAACCCTAACCCTAACCCTAACCCTAACCCTAACCCTAACCCTAACCCTAACCCTAACCCTAACCCTAACCCTAACCCTAACCCTAACCCTAACCCTAACCCTAACCCTAACCCTAACCCTAACCCTAACCCTAACCCTAACCCTAACCCTAACCCTAACCCTAACCCTAACCCTAACCTAACCCTAACCCTAACCCTAACCCTAACCCTAACCCTAACCCTAACCCTAACCCTAACCCTAACCCTAACCCTAACCCTAACCCTAACCCTAACCCTAACCCTAACCCTAACCCTAACCCTAACCCTAACCCTAACCCTAACCCTAACCCTAACCCTAACCCTAACCCTAACCCTAACCCTAACCCTAACCCTAACCCTAACCCTAACCCTAACCCTAACCCTAACCTAACCCTAACCCTAACCCTAACCCTAACCCTAACCCTAACCCTAACCCTAACCCTAACCCTAACCCTAACCCTAACCCTAACCCTAACCCTAACCCTAACCCTAACCCTAACCCTAACCCTAACCCTAACCCTAACCCTAACCTAACCCTAACCCTAACCCTAACCCTAACCCTAACCCTAACCCTAACCCTAACCCTAACCCTAACCCTAACCCTAACCCTAACCCTAACCCTAACCCTAACCCTAACCCTAACCCTAACCCTAACCCTAACCCTAACCCTAACCCTAACCCTAACCCTAACCCTAACCCTAACCCTAACCCTAACCCTAACCCTAACCCTAACCCTAACCTAACCCTAACCCTAACCCTAACCCTAACCCTAACCCTAACCCTAACCCTAACCCTAACCCTAACCCTAACCCTAACCCTAACCTAACCCTAACCCTAACCCTAACCCTAACCCTAACCCTAACCCTAACCCTAACCTAACCCTAACCCTAACCCTAACCCTAACCCTAACCCTAACCCTAACCCTAACCCTAACCCTAACCCTAACCCTAACCCTAACCCTAACCCTAACCTAACCCTAACCCTAACCCTAACCCTAACCCTAACCCTAACCCTAACCCTAACCCTAACCCTAACCCTAACCCTAACCCTAACCCTAACCCTAACCCTAACCCTAACCCTAACCCTAACCCTAACCCTAACCCTAACCCTAACCCTAACCCTAACCCTAACCCTAACCCTAACCCTAACCCTAACCCTAACCCTAACCCTAACCTAACCCTAACCCTAACCCTAACCCTAACCCTAACCCTAACCCTAACCCTAACCCTAACCCTAACCCTAACCCTAACCCTAACCCTAACCCTAACCCTAACCCTAACCCTAACCCTAACCCTAACCCTAACCCTAACCCTAACCCTAACCCTAACCCTAACCCTAACCCTAACCCTAACCCTAACCCTAACCCTAACCCTAACCCTAACCCTAACCCTAACCCTAACCCTAACCCTAACCCTA
>OY992878.1:1292500-1517500 GCA_963921405.1 Cepaea hortensis
CGCAAAAACTATACCAAGTGCAGACTGCTACAGCGACCATAGATTAATCTTAAGCAATTTACATATAAAAGTAAAGAAAGTCAAATCATGAAAGTCAAAGAATGGATCGATATATCAACACGACATTGTTACTCCATTTATCTACCAACTGCACTAACACCTATTAAGAGTGTCGTCACCAAGTACTCGTTATTCAAACAACAGGCAAGTGAACTGTTTGTTGTTATTTTGACATTCTATTTCGGTGTTTGAGTTAAAGTTCGATATTTTTTTTTTCATGGCCGAGTCGTAGTCGAGTGGGTGGTTGGTTGGGCTATCCTTACGCCAGATAATTATACTTGTCAGGCGCAAGGATACGTGTCGTACTAGCATCGGTCAGTTCGTGACAAAATTTTATTTTGTAGCGACCTCGTGGGTGTTCAGTACTCGTGTTGTTTTGTAATAGTCTTTATTTGTTCGTAGCTATCAGTTCTCCGTGTTTCTTTCACATATAAATAGATATGTTCGTCGGAGTTATATTTTGTCCACCTCTCCTGTAACAGTTTATGTGTGTTGTGGCTTGACATTCTTTATACAGAGATATATTTTATTACCAGTTTTATCTGGACTGTATCTATTCTAACGGGTTAAGGCAATATTTATGTCCATTTCAAGCTTGTTGCATTGTTCTGAAATTCGGTTTTATAGCATTGTTGATTGTGTTGGCATTTCATTCTACTTTTTTACTGTTGACGCTTTTACTTTCGGTCTTTCAAACGATTTCGCATTGCATAGAGATATATTATATTTCAGCTGTGTAATTTACAGGATATTGTGACAACATGTCGACATTACAAGAGTTTATGGACATGGTCGAGAAGTCCGGTTTGACAGGTCTGAAACTAAGAACATGGGCGAAACAGGAGCTAAAGGAGTGCCAGGCGCCGCAACGAGAGGAGAGAGCGGCAGCCAAATAAGCGGAAAATGAAAAATTAGCAGCAGAGAAGGAAATCAAAAATAAAGAATTGGCATTAAAAAGTCGCTTAAAAGTCGAAACCAAAGAAAGAGAACTTGCGTTTGAGAAAGAAAAACTAGCGGCCGAATGAATATTAAAAGACAAAGAAATTAAAGGGAATTTAATAGTTAAAACGATGGAGAAAGACCGGGAAGCCGAGATCGCGCAGACGAAATTGCAGGCAAAGGCACAAGATCCTATTAAAAGATACCAGGGTCTCATCAGGAACTTCACACAAGGCGATTCCATATCTGCATGGATAACTAATTTTTAGGTGTTAGCAAAATTCTACAAGTTTCCGACTGATGATTGGCCGATTTTATTTCACCGTCATCTCGCGTTGGAGCTTTTGAAAGTTGTGGAGTTGATCCCTGAGAATTTACGGACCAACTATACATATATTCGTGATCGGGTCTTGAGTCACTTCTCGTTAGATGAAGATGGGTTGAGAACGAAGTTTAAGACCCTAATACCTAAGGCAAACCATACGTTTCTGGACTACGTATCTGAAACATCATCATTCTTCCACAAATGGTTGAAAGCAGCAGATGTAAGTTCCGATTTTGAGAAACTACGTGACCACATGTTAAGAGATAAACTACTGTCATCGTTACCTGAATCGATGTCTACATTTCCGGTGGAGAACAAGTGTAAATCTGTCCCAGAGTTGGAGTCTAACAATACAAGAGGCTAATGCGGTGAACATTCAGAATGGCACACTAAAGGTCCATCAGGCATGGGTCAATGGTTCAACAACTACAAGAGTTAGGGACACAGTGACCTCCATTATTGGAGTTGACCAGAAGCTCGTGAAGGCAAAAGACTACACGGGCAAAAGTGTTGCTTGTAGAACTTTTGGCGGTACCTTGGAGAGATACTAGATCGCTTGGGTTACAATAAAGTCCCCATACTTCGTAGGCAGAGTGAGAGCAGCAGTGCTACCGAACCCATATTCCGGCCTACTAATTGGTAACATTCCCAATGTCATAGATTGCACTCATGATGAAGCGATTGATTGGGAAATCATGCATACACCGACGAATGCACTTACGAGTGGACAGGTGCGTCGACAAAATGAAGAAAAAGACAATAGACACCCGACATCCCCACAGACTAGTAGGGACGATACACAAAGCAATTTAGTACTGACAAATGACCTAGCCACGGAACAGAAACAGGACCCCACATTACAAACATGTTTTAAGAATATCCATAAAACTGCCAGACAAGCGAAACTTGGTAAATGGGAATTTATATTAGACAATAACATACTGACCAGGCGATACACAAAAGGAACAACACTCCTATTACAAATAGTGCTGCCTAGTAAATATTGCGACCATGCACTGAAACTCGCTCATGACTCCCCATTTGCAGGTCACATGGGGATAGCCAAAACGACAAACATAATTTTGGCGCAATTGTATTGGCCTGGCTATACCAACGACATAACTAAACATGTCCGTTCATGAGGACTATACAAAAGGACCACACCGAAAGGTTAACATCCTAAGGCACCAGTGCAACAAACTGATCTGGCGTCTCGACAGTTTCAGAAAATAGTCGTCGATATTGTAGGTCTTCTTAATACAACAATAGATCGAGGCAATAGATTTATTTTAACGATGATTGATCTATGTACTATATGGTCAGAGGCAATCCCACTGAAATCCATCACATCTAGATCCATCTTAGATTCATTTCTGTTGATCTTCAGTAGGAGAGTTTCCCCATTATATATACTATCTGACAGTGGTAGTCAATTAATTTCGGCAGCTACCCAAGCAGCAATGAAGATGCTGGGCATACCTCGACAATTCAGTTCCCCGTATCACCCGATGACAAATGGGATCAATGAAAATTTTAATGGGGTACTCAAACGAACCCTAGCAAAGGTCGCGGTGGAACGACCCAAAGATTGGGACATCCTGTTGCCAGGAGTACTTTTTGTGTACTGAGAGGTGCCGCAAGCGAGTACAGGTTTTTCCCCATTCGAACTCGTTTACGGCGCAAATCCACGCGGCCCGCTGACATTATATAACGACATGCTTACAAATAAAATACATGACCATCTAAAAAGGGAGGCGTATGAAATGGTAACACAGTTGAGAGACAAAATTATCACAGCATGTCAAATTGCTAAATCCGCACTGGAAAAGGCAGGGGGAAAATACAGGCAATATGACAACAGAAGTGCCAAGACAATAGTCTTGAAGGAAGAAGACGAAGTCCTACTTTTATTACCCGACCCTAGAGATTGTCTCGTCATTTCATGGCAGGGTCCATTTAAAGTTGTTAAGAAAATTAGTGACATAGACTATTTAATAAATGTCAAGGGTAAGGACAAAATATTCCAAATTAACATGATGAAACCATACACAGAACGCAGTACGGACAAAACACAGACAATTCATCAAATACCACACAGAATAGCAGCAGCATGTTGGGTTATTAATGAACAGCAAGAAGATGCAGTAGCACAACAAATACCAACACCAACCATTAATGTTAACAATAATTGGCAACCTGTTCAAGTCAATAACAACCTATCATCGCAGGATAAATACAAATTAACGACAGCGATGCAACAGTTTAGTGAAATTTTTTCAGATAAGCCGGGGCAAACTACACTGATTCAACATAAGATTACGTTGATGTCCGATATTCCAGTTATAGTAAAAACATACCCGATTCCAGTTCATTACTTGGAAAAAGTTACATCGAAAATTTCCGAACTGGATCAGTGCGGTATAATTAGAAAATCGACTTCTAACTATTGTTCTCCGTTGGTAATTGTGAAAAAGAAGGATAATTCATTGCGAATTTGCGTCGATTACAGGAAAGTGAATGCTCTGATGCTTCTTGATGCTGAACCAATGTCAAACATCGACGAGTTGATTGATGGCATGGCGAAATCCAAAATCTTCTCCAAGATAGACCTCGCGGAGGGATATTGGCAAATACCCATGGAGAAAGATTCCATGCACATCACTGCTTTCGCCACTCCGTTAGGTCTGTACGAGTGGGGATACATGTATTTTTGGCTCCAAAATGCGCCGAGTAGCTTTATGCGGATGATGCGAAAGTTGCTTAACAGTTTCACTAACGTTGCAACTTATATGGATGACATCTGTATACACACCGCAGACATTAACATACACGTTAAGATCCTAAAACAGGTTTTTCAAAGGATCCAACAAGGTGGTCTTAAGGCTAAACCTAGCAAGGTTGAGTTGGGGTTCACTGAAATACAATTTCTTGAACATAGAATTTCTGATGGGTTCCGTAAAACAGATCCACATGTAATTGTGGATAATGAGGAATTTCCTCAAGGTGTGCTGATGCCGGTGCCCTTGTCAACCCTGCAAGGGCATCGGTTACATGGTTATCCCTAAACAACCATATTGTGAAAACAGACCTGCCGGCAGTGAATGGATGGGAGCATTTTGAGTAGAACCCTGTCAATGACATATCTTTTCGTGAGGCTTGATCGTACCCTGTCCTTCAGAGATCATGTCGATTATGTCATAACGAAGGCTCGAAAAGATTTGTCAGCAATGAGGGTCATGGCGACTGCCAATATCGAGCAAAGACTGCTAATACTTCTGTTCCAAGGACTGGTGCTTTCTCGCATCAAGTATGCCCTGGCCATCCTCACTGTCAGCCCTTCACAGATTGGAAGACTTGAATAGGTACAAAACAAAGCCATGCGCATCATTTTGGGCTGCACGAGAGACACCAGCTGTATAGCAATGAGATACCTCCTTGACTTCCCGACAATGGAACACAGGATCAAGATCTGGAGAACTCGTGCATATTTAAAAATAAGTGCAGATGAGCACCACCCTCTGCATGACGCTATATTCAGATAGATATGGCGAGACAGGCTAAAGAGGGGAAAATCATGGATGGGTCGGGCGGAAGATGTCGTCGGACAGGTCTGCAGTCTTACCAGTATCAACCCCGGCAAGGAATGGGTGCCGGTGCCTCCAGTTGTTAAGTGCACTTTCTCCTGCATTATCACACTCGACAGACGGCGCAGAGAGCAGAACCCTGCCGCTGTCAATGCAGAGGTTAACGCGCTCATCTATGAACACTCAGATAGCCCCGAAGTGCTCATCTAAACAGATGGATCTGTTGTAAAGCAGCAGAGAAGTGCGTGGGCATTTACAGCCCGTCCAGCGGGCCGAACCGTTCAAGAATCCAGTGGTGCCCACTCTATGACCACGTGCAGCATGACGATGGAGGTGATGGCAGTTACACAGGCTTTCATATGGCTGGAATCACAGCATTATACCAACGTGTGCGTACTAAGTGATTCAATGAGCATGATTCAGAAGGTCGAAGCTGGATCTGTACGTAGACAGTAGACTGAGTCGCTGCGGAAGTCTGTTGTCCGTAAAGTCACCTTCATCTTCGTCCCGGGACATGCGGGAGTCGAGGGAAATGAACGAGCTGATAAACTGGCTGGCTCTGCACCCCCTGTAGATGGCCAGTCGATGGATCGTGCCGATTTTATTAACGTCCTCAAAGATATGGCGAGAACAGAGGACTTTGACGTCAGTGAATCGACATCGCTGTCTAGAATGAAAGACTTGGGAGTAAGAATCGGCACGGCCAGACGCGAGAGGTACATCGGGAAAACAAGGCGCCTCGTCAACCAACACAGAACTGGCAATATTAGCCACCGGACGCTGATGCATATGCTGGGGGGAGGATCTGAGCACCTATGGACATGTCTGGAGTGCAATAAAGATACCCCAACTGATAACTGATAACTGATAACTGATAGATCCACATGTAGTCACCAAAATTCTAAATATTAAACCTCCAACCACCAAAAGGAATTCAGAAGTGTTTTAGGACTCATAAATTATTACCAAAGGTTCATTCCTAATTTCGCTGAGATGACAGCAACTTTTTCAGAACTATTAAAGAAAGGTCAAGCTACTAAGATTACATGGACTGAGGAACACGATAAACTCTTACAACAGATTAAGACTCTTTTTAGCAATTGCCCAATACTCAAACTACCTGATATTTCTAAAGACTTCATAGTGCAGACAGACGCGAGTTTTCATGCCATCTCAGCTATTCTGTTGCAAATTCATTATGGCAAATTACATCCTGTTCTCTACTTTAGTAGGAAGCTATCAGACACTCAGAGGAAATATGATGTTACTGAACTTGAAGCTTTAGCGCTAATAGAGAGCGTTGACAAATTCTCTAAATATCTGCTTGGTAGAAAATTTCCTGTTCTATCCGATAATAAGCCTTTACAAGTCTTTAAAGATGGCCATCCTAAGAACTCCAGAATATACAGATAGTCTCTTCTTTTGCAAGACTACGATTTCGAGATCTGTCATATACTGGGTAAAGATAATAACCTTGCAGATCTTCTCGGTAGACTGTAGAAATCGAAGCAGATATCCCATTTCTTGTTATTGTCTTCGTCCATACATATATTACAGCAGGCAGAATATCTATTTCAGTTTAGGCACCCATATAGAATGATTCAAAATACACAAACAATACAACATATATTTGTAATATTTTGATTTATGTCAGATATCTAGAGAGTTTTCGATTTGCTTAATTGACAGGTTGGATGAAATTTAGTTGGACCTTTCATGGGAAATTTTAGTAGGACATTGCAAGATGTACGTTGGTGACTTGATTTCGCGTAAACTGGTTAATTAATTATGTTTAATATATGCGATAACATACATTCATCCATATTCCACATCATCAGTTGCATTCATTTTATGAACACGTAAATACAGATTTGACGTCATGAGTCAGTCATTCATTCATATGTTTATTTACGTCATGATTCAACCATTCATGCCGAACATACATTTAAAATATCATGCATGTGTTTATTACGTCATAATTCAATCATTCATGCAAACATACATTTAAATATCATTCATGCGGTTATTGTACGTCATGATTCACTCATCTCAACGTCGATGAGAGGGTTATGTCAGTCATACAGTTTACATACATTTAACATATCATACATCCTCATTCAGGTATCATAGTAAGAATGTGAATATAAACGTATTTTAATTTCGGTGCTAAATACAATCAAGCAATACATACACGTTTCAGTTCAGACATAAAAATACGAAGGACATTACAGACATATACAAAGGATGAATAGCATGTCTGAACGAAAAGATTATAAATTTGTTATAATATGATTTTTATCTATTTCAGGTTAAATTAATTTGTCATAATTATTGACTTGTTATTTCATAAATTAAGTAAGGATTTTTTTTTCTTCTAAAGATGGTGATTGGTGGAATTTCTGGTATACCATTAGTAAAGTCTTACAGGTTATTGGTATGGCAAACTACAGATACCCAATAACAACATAATCAACCACCGTAAACTAGGCTCCACTTATTGTCACATCACATATTGATTATGCATTACATGGTCTAGTATATAAGTTGTGTATAGGCAGAGCAGACCAGTATGAACAAATAGCCATCACAGCCATTAGAAAGAAATATAAAGCTCACAAAGATTATTACTTGATACTCGTCAGCTACAAAGGCAGAAGACCTCACCGAGCAAGTATAACAAGGACTAAGAGTCACACGATAGCCGATATGGACAACATAGCAGGGAGAGAATAGTCATATAGTTACAGGTAATTACCACAACTAATACAGAGGGAATGGTACCAGTCAATCACGCACATCCCCTCAATCGAGTTTTGCATCGTTGGTTGGGGATGCTTGCCGTTAGGCATATGAGGGACTAAGACAATTTTTATAGATTAGTTAGCTCAGCCCTCCCATAGGCTGGTGCTACACGACGTATACCGGGGTTGTAGATAGGAGTGTGTGCCCGTAATATAATAATAATTTTTTTTTATATATATATAAGATTGTGTGCGTGATTGATAGGAGACCATCATATTAGCACAGTAGTGGGAATAGATTATATTCATATGACTCATGGATTCTGAACTGCTACTTGTCAGGCTATATAAACAGACTACAGTATAAAATGGTTACACCATTTTCAAGGGGAGGAGGCATGCTGCCAAGTAGCAGAGCAGATGATATGACGTAAAATAGAGTTGGTGAGAAAGTCGCGAACCAACTCTTATGAGAAACTAATGAGGAGACGTAAAAAGGAGAAAACGTCAGAGAGATTGTCAACAACAACAAACAGTCAGATCTGAGAGCTTGACAAAGGAGGCAGCACGATTCGACTCTCAGGAACGAGATAAATTATGTACTGGCTGGACTCCACTCTGATGGCTAACAAATATTGGAGAGGAGGACGAGAGTATTAATGCATGATCTATATCAACCCGGAAATCATGGACAGATGCGATCATATCAAAACGGGATATAGAAAGTCAGAACAAGGTGACACACGGGCAGCTTGGTGAAGGACAGAAGTACTGGGACATTATAGTCGCAAGTATTTAATATGTTCAACAGTCTTCTATTCATCTCTAATATTCTCACTACCGTCCCGCCTGGCCATAACAGGCACGGTAATAACCAATTGTAATTTTTCTCATTGGCATTGTGAATGTATGACAAGTTGGACATAGGCAAATAAATATTGCCTCAACATGATGAACACCGGCTTCAAGTCTTTGCTCACTGTTGATTTTATGCTTCTGCATTACTGTTGGATTGGTGCAACCCTGGACCATTGATTGTTGATGATGTTTTCATTATTTATCGCAAGTTACCGTCTAGCAATGACATCACAACAACAACAACAAAAACACACACACACACACACACGTCAACGGGTTGCCTAAAAAACAAAGATGGCAAAATCATCATAGAAAAAGGTCAGATTTTACATTCGTGGTCAGATTATGTGAAAGACCTTTATGATGATACAAGAGAAGAACAATATAATCATCCGAATAATAATTAAGGACCAGCAATTTTGAACATAGAAGTTCAGAATGCTCTTAACCATATGAAAACTGGCAAGACCCAGGGTACTGATAACATCACAGTAGAAATGATCAATGCCTTGGAGGAATATAGAATAGACCAGGTCACCAGACTGCTGAATGCAATATACGATACTGGAGATATACCTCCTGAATTATGTAATTCTATATTTATTGCACTCCCGAAGAAATCAGGAGCCATGGAATGCGATCAACATAGAACAATTAGTATAATGAGCCACGTCACGAAGATTCTTCTGAGAATTATCATGCAAAGAGTTAGGAAGAAAATACAACCCGAAATAGGAGAAGAACAATGTGGGTTTGTAGAAGGCAAGGGCACAGTAAATGCTGTTTATATACTGAGAACAGTAATTGAGCGTTCTATAGAAGTAAACAAAGATCTATATCTTTGCTTTATTGACTACACAAAGGCTTTCGATAAAGTGAGACATGTCGACATGATAAGGATGCTTGAAGATCTACAAATTGATGGAAAAGACCTTAGACTTGTAAAATACATGTATTGGAAACAACAAGCTGCCATCAGAATTGATAACGATGTAGGTCAATATCAGCCTATTAAAAGAGGTGTGAGACAGGGATGTGTAATGTCTCCATATCTTTTTTCCCTGTACAGTGAAAATATATTCAGAAATATAGAAGATATGGAAGGAATCAACATTGGGGGACGATACATCAATAACATTAGATATGCAGATGATACAGTCTTGATTGCAAACAATGAACAGGACCTGCAACATTTAGTAGATGTGGTTGTTGTACACAGTGAACAACTAGGGTTAGAACTGAATATTAAGAAGACACAGATTATGGTCATCACTGGGAAGAAGAAAATACCACAATGTGATATACGAGTAGATGGACATATTCTTAAACAAGTGAATCGATACTGTTATTTCGGCACAGTCATAATATCTGATGGGTGATGCCTTGAAGAGATTAGAACAAGAATTGCCATTGCAAAGGTAACCTTTTGCAAGATGAAAAACATACTGACCAATAAAAAGATATCAATTGAAACGAGAAAAAGGGTGTTGAGGTGCTACATAGAACCTATACTTTTGTATGGATGTAAAGCATGGACAATAAGCAGTCAACCTGAAAAACAGCTGATGGTTGTGGAAATGTGGTTTCTGAGAATAATGCAAAGAATACCATGGACATACAGAAAAACCAATGAGCAAGTCCTTCAAGAAACAAATGAAGATCGTAAACTGATTAGAGTCGTTAGGCGTAGACAGTCAAAATTTTTTGGACATGTTATGAGAAGAAATGACTTGGAGAACTTGGTGATGACTGGTAAAATTGAAGGGAAGAGACCAAGGGGAAGACCGAGAAGTAAATACCTGGATGGCTTGGCCACGTGGCATGGTCAAGACAGGAACACGGAGCTGATCCACGACTCTGGTGATCGAGTGAGATGGCAGAACATGACCGCCCACGCTTACCGGCATGGCACATGATGGATGGATGGACAGCACTCATTTCAGTGCACCAGTCAATCACTTTGTCTACTGTCGCCTGTAACTCCTGGACTGTTTGCTCACTATCTCTCACCTGCCTATATGCAAGAATTTCATCTGCAAATGTTAGTATCCTTCCACCCCCTGGTGCTTCTAGGTTTACAATCTTGCTCCTATACACGTTAAAGAGCACCAGTGAGATTGCAGATCCCTGTGGCAGTCCCGTGGTTAAAATATGTGGCTCTGAGGTCCATGCACCCAGACGGAGAGCAACCCGACGAGAGTGCAGGACGGCTGCTATCCAGTTCACCAACCAGGGATTGACCCCCTTCTCCATCAGTGCGGTCATCAAAATATCATATCGAACTCTATTGTACGCATCCTCGAGATCAAGCGCTGCCGCCTTCGTTTCCTGTCTACTCTGGAAACCCTCATAAACATCAAAGGCAAAAGTGGCTGCATTTGACCAGGTAATCTTTTCCTGTAGCCTGTAGCCCCCCAGGCCTCTTGGAAGAAGCTTCCTCCTTTCCAAAAGCTCTTGCAGCTTGACAGCGACTATCTTCTCTAGAATCTTCCCAAATATATTTTGAAGGGTGATGATCCTAAAGCGGCTAAGCTTTGAATGATCCTTGAATGGTTGTGGGAGAGGGTTGATATATCAATAAATACCAAATTCTATGTTAACAGCAACCAATGTTTACTTGTGTTTGGTGAGTTGCCTTAATCTGTCAGCATGATTTGCATGTTAACAGCAACCAATGTTTACTTATGTTAAGCAGTGTAATTTTATGAAATGTATCTTCTAGTTTTATTTATCAATAAATATTAAGTATGTATGTAGTGTTGCCTGATGGCAGGGGTTGCCCAGCATGTACACGAACACAGGAGACCGTCGACACGTTGGTCAGGAGAAATGGCAAGAGATCGAGACAGTTTTTGGCCACCATGATGAAAGCGATGTTCTGCAATGGTTCTGCTACATCGTGATGATGTAGACATCTTGAGCCACCAATATGCATGGCAAGCCCACCAGAACATCTATATCAATAAACACCAAGTTGTATGTTCACAGCAACCAATGTTTACTTGTGTTAAGTAATGTAAGTTTATGACTGCATGGCAAGCCCACCAGAACATCTATATCAATAAACACCAAGTTGTATGTTCACAGCAACCAATGTTTACTTGTGTTAAGTAATGTAAGTTTATGACTGCATGGCAAGCCCACCAGAACATCTATTTCAATAAACACCAAGTTGTATGTTCACAGCAACCAATGTTTACTTGTGTTAAGTAATGTAAGTTTATGACTGCATGGCAAGCCCACCAGAACATCTATATCAATAAACACAAACTTGTATGTTCACAGCAACCAATGTTTACTTGTGTTAAGTAATGTAAGTTTATGACTGCATGGCAAGCCCACCAGAACATCTATTTCAATAAACACCAAGTTGTATGTTCACAGCAACCAGACAAACACTACACACTTTACATTCACAGAGAACTGTTCACTCTACATTGGTAAGATGCCAGCAGTAACTGTAACTGAACACGAAACTTTGGACCTTATCATTGATAGACATCTGACCTTTAATTATCATATTCAAGCACTCTTAAGAAACATTTACCTACACTAAACATTTTCTCAATGAAAACTCAAGAAATATTGTCTACACATGCAGACATATAGTAACAATTGCTTCATAATTTGGGATGGCTGTTCCCAATTCAGTCACTAAGTAACTTTACTCACTCCAGAAAGAGGCTCTATATTTAACTTATACTAAGCATCCGCATGACAGTTCCGGCTTAAATAAATGTCTTCAACTATTAACACATGGCTAAAAATTTAATTTTCAACAAAGCCACACTAATTCACAAAATACATCTTGAAGTATTCTAAATTGCCTTTGACTGTTGTTTAAATATAATGCAATACATAGCATATTCCTAAGCATATTGCATGTACCCAAACCTATGACAGACAGACAAAACAATCTTAGCATACTCCACTTCTCAGCATGGAAAAATCTACCGAAGTAAATAAAAGATACCACCAGGAGAGAGAGAGAGAGAGAGAGAGAGAGAGAGAGAGAGAGAGAGAGAGAGAGAGAGAGAGAGAGAGAGAGAGAGAGAGAGAGAGAGATCACAAGGGTAAATGCTTGACAGACCCATGTGCCCAATTCATCACCATATGAAAATATTTTCATTTGTTCAGCTTTTCTGCTAATTAATATAATTGCTTTAACAGGATGGTGGAGGGAGGAATAGGAAATGCAAGACAGAGATGCCTTCAGGAGAATTAATTAGCACAGAATTGTATTACCTTTATCCCACAGGTTGCAAAGCCCGGTGTCACAGGGCCTACCGCCTACTAGCTGGACCAGTCTGATGTGAGTGTTCTTTTGTGCTTATACACAACTAGAGTTTAATCTGCATAAAACACACTAAGCTTGGCAGCTGGTTATATAACTTCCAGGCAAACTCTGCCTAATCTTGCTGCATTTCTTGAATGTTCATTTTTGAGTCAACAATGTGCAACTAAAAACAATATAACACAGTCACATTTGTTGAGTATAAGGAAACTAACATGTTAGATGTTGCTATATAGCACACCGTCTTCACTGGAGACTGCCTGCAACAGATATCTACAGCCCAGAGTAGAAGAGTTGCAACTCAATGAGAGATTATGTTACACATCTGACGTGTGCTTAAAACTTTTTATTTTGTAAAAATACAGATACCTATATGAAATAAAACAATGGGCTAAAAATGTCAAAACTGATATCTCCATTCTTTAACTGAGAACTGGAAATGTGCATGACTATTATATAGCACCATACTGGCTCATTCTTCTGCTGTGCTTGTCAACATGAAAACAAACCCTCTTCCCCTGAGCAGCAAGCCCCACACTTACAACCAGGAACAGGCAGAAGAGAACCACGAGAAGCGCAAACGTCCAGGTGTGGATGGCAACTTCTGGAATGTCTGCTGGGTAGTCAACGCTTTCATTCAAGACAAAACCCAATGTCCAACCTATTTCAGTAGTTATTACCTGAAACAACATACAAAGGATTAATACATAGTAGTGGTCACCAAAGTCAAGCTGCAATGAAAAACTGAGGAGATGTGTTGGCAAAGTCAACTACAAATGTAACAGCACTGGAGGACAGCACAAGAAGACTGGAGTTATTGAACATGTGATCACTCTATGCCGGAGCTTTGTGTTCACATTCGGGGTAGATTTAGAGCACGTAAAGGACTCGGAGAAGTGTGCACAGTAAGACAAGGATATGTACTACATCCTCTGCTGTTATTAACCACATACAGAAAGCAGCGAAACCAGGTCAGATGATCATCTCTTTGCTGAAGACCAGGTAATCATGGCGGATTCTGGAGAAATTTTGTGAATACAGTTAAATTACTCGAAAAGCTTGTAAAAAGACTATAGCATGAAAATCAGTGTTAAATAAAAAGAGGTCATGATGTTTTCATAATCAGATAAGGAAATGATGATGTACAATAAAGAATAACAGGTAAAAAACACTAAAGCGTCCGTATACTTTAGAAGTTTCATTTGATGGAAGAATTACACATAGATACATCATAGCATGTGCATGACTCTTACATAGCACCATACTGGCTCATTCTTCTGCTTCCTCTTTCTTTCTTTGTTTCCTTCAACACAGCAGATAAATGCGTAGATAAATAAATAAACAATAAGTTATTAATTAATTAAATAATTAATTAATTAATTAATTATTACTTTAATTGATTGATTGGTTGTTTAGTTATGTGGAAGTGGGGGAACTGTTCAGACGGACACCCCCAGAAGAGAAAACCATTACACTGTAACATGGTTAGGTGTATTATAAGGTTGATAGAGGATGGATGGAGAAAAGAGATAGCACAAGGTGGTAGGCTCCTGGACAAGGGTCAGACAGACTACACCGGTACTGTTCGGGACAGGTGCTTCCCAGAAGAGCTATTCGCTATGCTACCTGATCACTGATGCACTCTCATGCAAGAACCTCCTTGAATGGAGAGTTATGGTTATATATATTTCTGATGCATGTGTTGATGTTTATGTGCATGTAAGTTAAAGTTGTAGCCGAAGGTTCTCACTGACCTACTCATTTCATGATTTTTTTTTATCCGATGGTGATTTTGAAAAAAACAAAAACACTATGGAATAGTATGGACCAGCTTGATCCAGTGAAATTCATGATGATGATGTAATATTTCCATACTGGGAGCGATGCGATGACAATGCAAGAGTCACCGCAAACCACTGGTGTGAATTATGTTATTCAACGGCCTGTCCAGCCGGATGCAGCCTTGGGAAGTCTGACGGAGTGAGGTTTGCATATCCAGTTGGTATCTATACTGAAGTGTCTAAGACTACCTGATGTTGATTGACTTCAGGTGAAACATACTCTATGGCTCGGGGTAATGACTTCCTGTGTCAGTGAACTATTCAATATTCCAGGTGAATGTTCTTAAGTGAACAGTCAGTATCTTGCAACAAAGATGACACCACTTAGATTGTCTTGGACCCAGCCGAGTCTTAGAGACTTTGAACTCTAAAAGAACGGTCACGCTCTAGCGCTGTTCTGCTAATATTACTTCGCATAGACATTGTTACCGGGGCAAGATGCCACGCTCCAATATTGCGATGCTGATATTCTGTTTATTGCATAGACATTGTTACCGGGGCAAGATGCCACGCTCCAATATTGCGATGCTGATATTCTGTTTATTGCATAGACATTGTTACCGGGGCAAGATGCCACGCTCCAATATTGCGATGCTGATATTCTGTTTATTGCATAGACATTGTTACCGGGGCAACATGCCACGCTCCAATATTGCGATGCTGATATTCTGTTTATTGCATAGACATTGTTACCGGGGCAACATGCCACGCTCCAATATTGCGATGCTGATATTCTGTTTATTGCATAGACATTGTTACCGGGGCAAGATGCCACGCTCCAATATTGCGATGCTGATATTCTGTTTATTGCATAGACATTGTTACCGGGGCAAGATGCCACGCTCCAATATTGCGATGCTGATATTCTGTTTATTGCATAGACATTGTTACCGGGGCAACATGCCACGCTCCAATATTGCGATGCTGATATTCTGTTTATTGCATAGACATTGTTACCGGGGCAACATGCCACGCTCCAATATTGCGATGCTGATATTCTGTTTATTGCATAGACATTGTTACCGGGGCAACATGCCACGCTCCAATATTGCGATGCTGATATTCTGTTTATTGCATAGACATTGTTACCGGGGCAAGATGCCACGCTCCAATATTGCGATGCTGATATTCTGTTTATTGCATAGACATTGTTACCGGGGCAAGATGCCACGCTCCAATATTGCGATGCTGATATTCTGTTTATTGCATAGACATTGTTACCGGGGCAAGATGCCACGCTCCAATATTGCGATGCTGATATTCTGTTTATTGCATAGACATTGTTACCGGGGCAACATGCCACGCTCCAATATTGCGATGCTGATATTCTGTTTATTGCATAGACATTGTTACCGGGGCAAGATGCCACGCTCCAATATTGCGATGCTGATATTCTGTTTATTGCATAGACATTGTTACCGGGGCAAGATGCCACGCTCCCAATATTGCGATGCTGATATTCTGTTTATTGCATAGACATTGTTACCGGGGCAAGATGCCACGCTCCAATATTGCGATGCTGATATTCTGTTTATTGCATAGACATTGTTACCGGGGCAACATGCCACGCAGCTGATATTCTGTTTATTGCATAGACATTGTTACCGGGGCATGATGCCACGCTCCAATATTGCGATGCTGATATTCTGTTTATTGCATAGACATTGTTACCGGGGCAAGCATGCACGTCACGGGGCAAGATTGCCACGCTCCCAATATTGCGATGCTGATATTCTGTTTAGTTGCATAGACATTGTTACCGGGGCAACATGCCCACGCATGCTGATATTCTGTTTATTGCATAGACATTGTTACCGGGGCAACATGCCACGCTCCAATATTGCGATGCTGATATTCTGTTTATTGCATAGACATTGTTACCGGGGCAAGATGCCACGCTCCAATATTGCGATGCTGATATTCTGTTTATTGCATAGACATTGTTACCGGGGCAAGATGCCACTCTCCAATATTGCGATGCTGATATTCTGTTTATTGCATAGACATTGTTACCGGGGCAAGATGCCACTCTCCAATATTGCGATGCTGATATTCTGTTTCATGAACATTGTTGCTGTTTACGTGAGCTACCACGCTCTAGTGTGCCGAGGGACAGTACACTACATTGACAGTCTTATTATAGAGAGCTACCACACTCTAGTGTGCCGAGGGACAGTACACTACATTGACAGTCTTATTATAGAGAGCTACCACACTCTAGTGTGCCGAGGGACAGTACACTACATTGACAGTCTTATTATAGAGAGCTACCACACTCTAGTGTGCCGAGGGACAGTACACTACATTGACAGTCTTATTATAGAGAGCTACCACACTCTAGTGTGCCGAGGGACAGTACACTACATTGACAGTCTTATTATAGAGAGCTACCACACTCTAGTGTGCCGAGGGACAGTACACTACATTGACAGTCTTATTATAGAGAGCTACCACACTCTAGTGTGCCGAGGGACAGTACACTACATTGACAGTCTTATTATAGAGAGCTACCACACTCTAGTGTGCCGAGGGACAGTACACTACATTGATAGTCTTATTATAGAGAGCTACCACACTCTAGTGTGCCGAGGGACAGTACACTACATTGACAGTCTATTATAGAGAGCTACCACACTCTAGTATGCCGAGGGACAGTACACTACATTGACAGTCTTATTATAGAGAGCTACCACACTCTAGTGTGCCGAGGGACAGTACACTACATTGACAGTCTTATTATAGAGAGCTACCACACTCTAGTGTGCCGAGGGACAGTACACTACATTGACAGTCTTATTATAGAGAGCTACCACACTCTAGTGTGCCGAGGGACAGTACACTACATTGACAGTCTTATTATAGAGAGCTACCACACTCTAGTGTGCCGAGGGACAGTACACTACATTGACAGTCTTATTATAGAGAGCTACCACACTCTAGTGTGCCGAGGGACAGTACACTACATTGACAGTCTTATTATAGAGAGCTACCACACTCTAGTGTGCCGAGGGACAGTACACTACATTGACAGTCTTATTATAGAGAGCTGCCACGCTCCAATAGTATACTGCTGTTGAGATTTTCTCAGCGACTTTGTTATTTTGCGGAGCTACCACGCTCCAGTCTTGTGCAGTAGGACGATTATACAGACGCGACGCCTAGAGCTCTAGGGTCGTCCTGATCAACCAGTTGTGAGTCTCCAGTGATGATTGGTTACGTTATCGAGGTACAACATCATTGAATAGCGCAGTTGTGACACTACTGTCGGACATGAGAATGGCGATTCCGACATAGTCATTACAGTGGACTTGGAGGACGTCGAAGGGGTCTACGCTTCAGAAGTCCACTACGCCGGAAGTTAGCCGGGTGAGTGCACGGCAATGACTGGACTAATGCAAGGACTGAGCTCACATGCTTGCTGGTGAGATTGGATCATCTCTAGTTCTTCTCTCCCCTTTTTTTTAGCTCTGTAAATAAACATACTTCTATCCCGGCTTTTCAGCCGTCCAACGCTGAATTATTTTGTAAATAAATTATTGCCTTTTGTTACCATGTCTTGTTGTGAGGACATGATTGTTGTCTTGTCCGAGCCCCCTGTGGGTGGGTATCCATAGGTGGGAAAGGAAGGACAGGTGGAGTCCCGGCTTTTTGTGGGCATGGTAGACCGAAAGTCTTATTGAGTTGGTTAGGGCAGTGTGGTGGATATTTCTAACTGTACCCTACCTGTCTAAGCCCCAGGGGTACTGGTACAAGTGGAGTTTTTTAGATACCATCTGACTAGTTGGATGGGCGATTTGCCTCCATATCCACCACTCACCAGATCTTATTTTGTCAAACTTCTTCTACATATTGTTATGGCATCACACACGGTTACAATAACCAAGAGCACCATCTAATCAAAAAGTTATGTATGAATTAAACCATAATAAAATTAAATTGCATCTACGAGATCTGCTAGATAGCAGCAACCATCGACATTTTCATCATAAACAGCACAGCGTTGTAGACATAGCTTAATAGTAAATTCATTTGCACAAAATGATTTTCAGTGAATACATGTGCATAGAGACAGAGTAGGTTTTGCTAACTATAAGAATTAGTAATTAACAAGTACAAGCCAAGACACCCCATTCAAATTCAGTCATAGTGAAATGATGTTCCCTGTCAGCAGCCAGGAGGATAGATAAGAAACATTGGAAGCCGCAACTTACGACTCTTGTGGATTGGAGAAAGAAAGCTATGTGCAGGACAAACCACTTCAGCACCACCAACAACCTTCATCATCGCAAACGTATCTAAACCATATCCATCGATGATTAAAACCTTTATAAAGCAATGATCGCTTATCATAGATGTATCTAAATCAAATAGTGTTTCATATTTAATATTATTCAATTGTGTTTACCCTTCGGGAGCTGTCTGTTTAATATATATATATATATATATATATATATATATATATATATATATATATATATATATATATATATATATATATATATATATAAAGAGAATGTTTGTGTCTTTGTTTGTGTGTCCTTTATGCGTTCCCGAACGGTCCATCCGATTGAGGTGAAATTTTTACAGATGTTCTTCTCACTCCCGCCGAGCCAACTGGCATAGATAGTTTAAAATCAACAATTTTTCCTCCAGCGCTCACGAAAGATAAACATGTTCAAAGAATACATTTAATGATGGAAACATCAATGTATAATATCACAATATTTAGCGCTCAGCACTGCATTCGTCCGCTCACATAAACAATATCTTCGCTCACACAACAAGCGCACACACAGTCGGATCTCAACTATATCGCAGCGCTAGCAAACATTCAGATCGGCTATACGTGTCACTCTCTCAAACAAACATGCAGACACGTCCTTCCTCATCCAAAGCCCAGTCTCGTCTCCCTAAACTTTCGCCCTGGGTTCCCTATCACGTGATGTTTACTCACGTGTCGGCTGAGGCCACTCGTGGTCAGTACTGCGTCGCAGTATTGAGTCATGTCCTGTCCGTGAACTAAGGGCCAGTCTGTCTGCTAACGACTGCTCTCTCACGTCGTCCAGTCCATGGGTATACTGTCCTGTCTGTTCAAGGGCATATTGTCCTGTCTTCTATTCCCATGTCCTGTCTCTAGGCTCTGTCCTCCGTATCAGGTCGTTATATATATATATATATATATATATATATATATATATATATATATATATATATATATATATATATATATACACACTCACACACAAATATGAGACTTGTGAAATATGAAATACCTTCCCAACAAAGTGGATCTGAGTCCACAGAGAATCATTGAAGTGGTAGCCGTCATGAAGCAACAGCTTAATAAAGTTAGATTGCAGACAGTAGAACATGAGGTTACCCTTCTCTTGTGGCGTCACCGGAATCTGCTGCAGCTGAAAGGGTCATAAATCAGATGTATTACCAGTGGACATAAGCATATGCACACATACATGCACGAATATTCACAAACACACACACATGCGTACACACAAATTCCCAAATTGGTGCTTTCAGTTCATAATGATTCCTAACCTCTTAGATCACTGATAAGATATGACATCAGATTAAGTGAACACGGAACAATACAGAAACACAAAATAAGAACTTGGAAATATCCATTTAATGCAGTTTGATGCAAGTAGTGTGATCAAACTGTGGAGTATGTTCTCCAGGATTTCACCCAGTATAGCCTGGTAAGAAGTGAATGCTGGCCTAGTAAGATGGCACTGCATACAACTTTTATGGAACAAAAGAGGAGCACAAAAAACTGTTGACTACTGTTGAAGTCGTCTGTCGGTGCAAACCTGAAAGAATTAATACAAGAAGAAGAAGGAGACTTGGAAATGACTGATATCAGCACAAGTGAACATGGGACAATACAGAAACACATGGAATGAGACTAGAACTTGGAAATGAATGATATCAGCACAAGTGAACATGGGACAATACAGAAACACATGGAATGAGACTAGAACTTGGAAATGAATGATATCAGCACAAGTGAACATGGGACAATACAGAAACACATGGAATGAGACTAGAACTTGGAATTATGTGGCATCAGCACAAGTGAACACATTTGGCAATACAGAAACATATCAAATGAGACCTTTTGAGAGCTGGTCTGGTTCGTAAGATCAGTCCTGCATCTTGCGTTCATTGTCATGGATGGCTGTGTGAGGTGTACCACAATCGGGATCTTCCCAGCCAACGCAATTTAGCGATACGGGCGTTTCAAGAATGTAACAGCATCGTGAAGCTAGGGTCATAGTTTGAGCGGGCAAAAGAGCAAATTTGTACAACCGTTCAACAAAGTCTCGATAAGTGTCAATTCTCTCTAGATGACTAGTGGGCTTGCAGTCAGTAAGCTGGCATAGTTTTTCGGTCAGTCCTGCATGGCACAGCTTGGAAGCTCGTCGGTAGTCATCCAGTGGTTTTGTATGTATCACCGGGTACCAAGTTAGTGCACTAAGCGATTGCTACTCTTGTCCTGCGTATACGTGAATTGTCCATCTGTGCGACAGGTATCTGGTTGATGCTGCCAGTAGTCATATGCTTGTCTCAAAGATTAAGCCATGCATGTCTAAGTTCACACTGTCGTCTCACGGTGAAATCACGAATGGCTCATTAATCAGCCGAGGTTTCTTAGATGACACGATTGGATAACTGTGGCAATTCTAGAGCTAATACATGCTTACCAAGCTCCGACCCTCATGGAAAGAGCGCTTTTATTAGTTCAAAACCAATCGTCATTACCCTTCGCGGGGCGCGGCGTTCCCACAGGTGACTCTGGATAAATTTGTGCTGATCGCATGGCCTTATGTGCCGGCGATGCATCTTTCTAATGCCTGCCCTATCAAATGTCGATGATCCGTGACATGCCTACCATGTTTGTAATGGGTAACAGAGAATCAGGGTTCGATTCCAGAGAGGGAGCATGAGAAACGGCTATCACATAAAAGGGAGACAGCAGGTGCACAACTTACCAACTCCCGGCACCGGGAGGTAGTGACGAAAAATAACAATACGGGACTCTATCGAGGCTCCGTAATTGGAATGAGTACCCTTTAAAATCTTTAACGAGGATCTATTGGAGGGTAAGTCTGGTGCCTGGAGCCGTGGTAATTCCAGCTCCAATAGTGTATAATAAAGTTGTTGCAGTTAAAAAGCTCGTAGTTAAATCTCAGGTGCAGGTGGGAGGTCCGGCTTGTGCCGGTTCACTGCCCGTTGTTCCTGCCCTACCGTCTGCCAGTTCTCTCTCGTGAGTGCTCTTTGCTGAGCATCCAGGGTGGCTCCCACGTTTAATTTTAAAAGAAATTGAGTGTTCAAAGCAGGCCTTGGCTGCCTGAATAATGGTGCACGGAATAATGGAATAGGACTTCGGTTCTATTTTGTTGGTTTTCGGAACTGGAGGTAATGATTAACAAGGACAAACAGGGGCATTCGTACTGCGTCATTAGAGACGAAATTTCTTGGATCATCGCAAGACGAGCAACTGTGAAACCATTTGTCAAGAATGTTTTCATTAATCAAGAATGAAAGCCAGAGGCACAAAGACAATCAGATACCGTCCGTGATGCGAAATGGAATATATTCTGCCTAGCATATCCACTGCACTTAAAGTTTGAATCATTTACAAGGTGCCACCACATTCTTGGTCCAGACACTTGCTCTATGGCTCTGAGCTGAGGTATATGGCCGAATGCCTCTAAGTCAATATCCCCCGGATGTGAGGGCCTGGCCGTTACTCACCTTCTGCTGAATGGAGGTGAGATGCTGAGCCTGTTACATACTTGGTCCAGACACTTGCTGTAAGGCTCACAACTGAGGGATATGGCTGAACACATATAAGCCATTATCTCTTGGATGAAAGGGTCTGCGTGGAGGTACGATGCTGAACCGACAGCATCTGCAGCCTACCTCGTAAGCATTACCAAAGGCGGGAAAAAAACGATCCAGTCGCATGAAATGCTTACGATGTAAATCTGTATCAAAAGCTCATTGAGTGAACGAAATCGAAGGTGAAAAACGTCTCATTATCACGAAATGGTACATTTGGCTATTGAACCCATTAAGTCCGAAGCAAAAGCTTGCTGAGTGGATGTCGTCTGCAGACTGACCATTTCTTGTTTGTGTGGGGAGCGGCCAGTAGCGAACATAAAGCCCAATAAAAGGAAGTGACGAAATGAAGCAGCCATGCACAGGACGAGATAATTCCTTGGGTGTGCCCTGTACGAACGAACGAACGAACGAACAGACTTTATTTTCAAAGGGTAACAAATTGGGCACGCAGGCCCGTCTTACATTCGGCCCTTCCATTCACTCATCTTTCTTTCATCAACAGTGCATAGGAAAAAACATTGTCACATGAATTTTGTAAACATAAACAATGCATATTACTATGTTATGAGACACATCCACCACCCACCCACACATCCCCCATTCACTCCAACTCCCCCACCCAACCACACACATAACCCACACACACATACATTCCCCCACCCATCCACCACATCCCTACACCTACACATCTCCCCACCCACACACACCTCTCAACCACCAAACATCCCATCCACCCACACCCCAAGCACACATACATTCAATAACCCACACATCCCTCACCTACACACATCTCCCCACCCACTCACATATCCTCTACCCGTCCCATTACCCACCAACAATCACTCACCCACATATCCTCCTCCACCCACACACCTCCACCCACTCAGCCAAACACACATTCCTCAACCACACACACATCTCCCCGTCAACTCACATATTCCGCACCTACCCACACACAAATTCCGCACCCACCCACATAATCTCCCATCTCCCCCAGCCCACTCACAGATCCCGAGCCCATACCTACAAACATCCCCCACCATCTCCTAACCTGCACACACTCACCCACCCACATATCCTCTACCAACCCACACATCCTCTACCCACCCATCCCCCAGCCACACATCCCTTAACCACACACCCCTACCCATATACACACACATCCCCACCCACGCACAATCTCCCCACCCATACACACATCCCTCACTGTAACGGAGTGTTTCGGGTTCACCTTGGGTAGTGAGAGTGAACCACACCCGAGGTGTCTCTAGCACTCCCGTGTATTCTAGCCCCAGGGGTTGGACGAGCAGATACACTTTTTTACTCTGTGGTTGATCTCAGGTTATTTAATTACGTCTACACACCCCTCCAGATTCTAGACCTCCACTAACTACCTACACCTGTTGAACAATGAACACTTAGGCATCGTCCGAGACCACACTCAATCATTATACAAAGAGCAAGTCAACTTACATAAAGTTTATTCTACCCTTGAGAATATAGAACTGAAATGAACATCCTGATAGAAGAATCTATTTACACAAATAGAAGATAGAGTAGAGAAAGACTTAGAGATGTAGGTGTCTTCATCGAGTTGAGAAGTAGAGTGGATGCAGATGTCCCGTCCAGTCGGTCCGCCACTCACCCGGCTTCCTTCCAGTGAGATGACTAGAACCTTGGAGACCACTCCGTCTCCCGAACGTGGAACCACAACAATAGCGTCACTGCTGGACCACACTTCACTGGACCAACTGCATCTATAACACTCCCACGGAGTCACTGGTAATATAGTTCTCGAACACTACCGAGTTGGAGACAATCTTCCTGGACTTGGCTCCAAGTATTGGTTACTTCGATGAACTAAATAGTCACGGACCAACCGAATGGTCTGTCCCTTCTAGCACAGTCCCACTGCAGAACCGATATGGCATTGACCAATTCAATGGTCTCTTACAGTCACACTTTGTAGGATCAGATATGGCTACTGAAAAGTTACTGAGTCCTTCTAGAACACAGTTGATAATCTGGATACGGTAACAGTACATTAATAGAATCAGACATCTATTTTACGGAAACAATTCAGGTTGGACTATAATCCCTAGTCCCTTCCACCGGGTTACACTTGACAGACGTCCATACTGGTGTAGTTCTTCTCAAGACCTGCCACTCGAGCTGTCCAAAGAACCATTCAAGTGTCTGAAGATTAGTTACTTCTGCGTTTAGGCAGAACCCCCGTCAAACCAGACGGACCGGTGTTCCCTGTCGAGCATGATTACTCAACATGCTGAAATGTTCCTGGCAAAAACAGAGTATCTTCTATTTTAAACGATCACAAACCATCACGTCCCACACGTGCACCTTCAGGGAAGTTGTATGTCTCGAAGCAAACTTCACGCATGGTGAATCACATTGGGTACCTGGTGTGGTGGAGTCTGGCGTGATAAGTAAAGAACTGAACCCTTCGCTCTGTCACACGAAGTGGTTTCCTGCCAACAACAATTATAGTTGACTGGTTCCTCAACAGGCAAACTCCTGAAAAGGAAGAGCGACCGGTGAGAGTATACTGGCCCAAACATTAGTCCACATGCATCCTACCAATAACTACTCAACTCTCAGTCATGCTAGTTAGTTATTCATATAACCAAAGCATTATCTCTATATGGAGAGTAGTCAAGCAGGGGTTCACAAATGTCAGCTGGCCTCACAGAACAGCCCGTCAAACAGAGCTAGACATCAGAATGACGAGTCTGATCATTGGTCTCACCTATCCCTAATCATCTACCTGTCGTCGCTCACGTCAGTAATGATACAAGGCTGTTATTGTTCTAATTTAATCGAACTAAACAAATAGGTAAAGAGTCCCTAGACTCGTTCCTAACATCATCAATGTACATTAAGAAACATAAACTTGATCAATATACCATCCCTCGGGATATAGGAATAGTACATGATCACATCCAATATGTACACAAGCCTGTTTGCTGGTGGGACCACCTGCCCACGCCACAGCAAACTCTTCTTATCAGACTCTGCCTTAGAGTCAAGAAGCCTTCTTGAGAATACATGTTCCCCCCCATGTTCCAAGGGTACTGTTCCAGTTCTGTCCTCCCAAGTGGTTTAGCCTTGGCCTGGACTGAACTTCATCGTTGGTTTGGTCTACCAACACATACTTTCATAACTTGCTTTCACATCCCCCATATTCTATATTTCCCCAGTCTCATACAGCCTCCTGCATCCTTCCATACTTCCAGCACCTTAGCATTCACTCGCACTAGCGCCAGTATGAAAGAAACAGGATAGCTTAGACAAGATTTCAGAACGCATATTTACATCGCGACGGCACGCAGTGTTATCACGCGTCGATCTATTCGGCGTTCGGAATTACCCCAGGAAGTATCCCATGCCATGAACTAATATATATACACATTGTCACATCATATATATATATATATAGATATAGCACCAAAGCCACTTACCTTTCCACAGAAATCCGCTGTTCCACACAATGAATTCACTATTAAGTTTTTACACAATAGTTACATCATTCCTGGTGGCACAGAACTAAGTTCTTCCTTTACTTAGTAACTAAGCACAATTTTGTCTGAATCTCCACCTACCAACTTACCTGGTTTTCTAACCGTTCTTCTGGCTTCAGCAACTGACTGACATAATCTAAGTTTCCATCCGGCACAAGTAACTAGGTTTTATTCTAACACAGCAACCTAATCGATGCAACGATTGGCAATATATAGTACATATATTTGGAACCCAAATCGCCCACATCACATTATGGCGTTCCTAACAGCTGATTCGCGAGCACACGGTAAACAAACACACGCTTAATTGTCACCTGCGTTATCGATCGGTTTGCTAATTAGTATGCGAGGGCATCCGCATAGGTAATGAGGTTAGAACAATGGCGTGTGAAACACACGTACAAAGTTAACTGATTTAACCAAATATCTACCTGCATGGTGAAACCAGCTCTCCAGTCAGCTTCCGAACTGTTCAAGGGCTTCTCAGCTTCCTTTTCATAACAGTCAGCCGAATCATGGTTGAGGTGAGACGCAACACAAAAATGGCTCACATTCAGGCCAGCGTCTGTTCTCTTCGAACAAAAGTAAGTGAATGGCTGGTTTAGCCAATTTCCCGCTTCGTGCCAACTCAATGCGCACAAGAAGCGAGTGCTTCTTGAGAAAAGATACTTTCTCGGGAAAACGTCATTCCCCGCCTAGAGTTTCTAGATCTCTCTGCACGGGAAGTTAGAGCGATACCCAACATCACGGGTTACTCGGATTCCGGTGTTTCGAGACGATTCTAGATAATAAGTCCTCCATCGGCTTCCCTCAGTCTATTTTTAGCTGGGAAAGTCCCTGATGACGCGCCAAAATAGTGCGGGAACTTGACGACCCAAGACAGATAAACGCGTTTCGTCACACTCACACACATCCCCACCCACCAACACATCCCCCATTCACAAACACACACCTCTCATCCACGCACACACACAACCCACACACACATCCCCAACTAATACACTCATCCCCTCACACATCCCTAGACACACGTACTTATCCCTCAACCACTAACACCCACACATCCCTTACCCACTCATCAACACATACATCTCCTATCTACTCACCCACACTCACACACCCCAACCACCCATCTAAGCACACATTCCCACCCTCACACACATCCTTCACCAACCAGCAAACCCAACCACACCTTCACCCACCCACACACACATCATTTATCCACACCCAGCTCCCCTCTCACAACACCACACCCACACACATCCCAAAGACACATCCCTCACCCACACACACATCTCCCCACACATCTCCTACCCATACACACATCCCCCAACTACAATCACCCTCTCTACCCACACATACATCCTCCATCCAGCCACACACCCCCACCCAGCCAGACATATCCCCACCCACACACACATCTCCAAATCCATCACCCACACCCATCATGCACCCCTCCCCAACCCACATACATCCCCCACACATATCTCACCCACACACACTCCCCACCCATCCACCCAAACATCCCACACCCAGACACATCCCTCACCCACACCCCCAAACCCACAACCACCCCCACCTGCACACATCTCCCACCCACCACATATCCCCACACCCACATCTCCCCACCATACATATACCCCCACCTATCCCATAATCCACCAACAATCATCCACCAACATATCCTCCACCACCCACTCACCCACAACCACCTAGCCAAACACACATCCCCACCCACACACACATCTCCCCGCCAACCCATATATCCCTCACGTATCCACACACAAATCCCCCACCCACCCACACAATCCCACCCCGCCCACCCACACACACACATCCCCCCATCCCCCAACCTACTATTATGATCAAACTCCCACACTTTACACACACATACAGTGACGATTGTCGTGAGCATTGTCGTAAAATTGTAAAGAAAATGGAGAAAAATTGTACATATACATTTTGTAACTTAAAAATTAGTGATGCAATTCAACTCTCTCTCTCTCTCTCTCTCTCTCTCTCTCTCTCTCTCTCTCTCTCTCTCTCTCTCTCTCTCTCTCTCTCTCTCTCGCTCGCTCTCTCTCTCTCTCTCTCTCTCTCTCTCTCTCTCTCTCACTCATACTCTCTAATTCTCTCACCCACTCTACAGTGATGTACATGTGTTCATGTTATAAATTATAACATCAGTTGGCATTCAAAATGGTAATATGAACATGAGAATACACAACATATGGGAGCACACAGATACTCAAACAGCAATCTAATTATGTTACTAAAGAAGCAGTACTTCTAATATCAACCTATGATATCATGGGAACAAACAAACACCACTATAGTGACTGGTTTCTTCAATATGAAGTCGATGAGAGAAACACAACGTACCTGGTACCAGTTGTAGTGACAAATCTTCTCAGTTGCTGTGAGAAAATCCTGGTACTTGAAGAAACTGCTGTTGCTGGTGGACAAGTTCAAGAAGTCTGACACATAATAGAAGCTGGAGAAGGCCTGAAATATTGACAGTAACTGAAGCAAGTCTGTGATTTACAAGAAATTAGAGAATGTTTTCATGAGTGTCTAGGGATGTATTCATTGTTGTAAACATAATTCAACATTTTAGTTAATATGTTTACTCCAAATTCTCCCAGTACTTCTACTTCTATTATTCGCTTGAAATGTATTATCTATATCTGCAATATATCGTGTCTAAACTTCACTTTCTTTTTTTTTAGTTCACTCAGTGGTCCATTGTAGAGATTAGAACAAGAATCGCCATGGCGGAAAGTAGCCTTTAGTAAAATGAAAAACATACTGACCAATAAAAAGATGTCAATTGAAACGAGAAAAAGAGTGTTGAGGTACTACATAGAGCCTGTTATTTTGTATGGAAGTGAAACTTGGACAATGAGCAGTGAAGCTGAGAAACATCTGATGGCTGCAGAAATGTGGTTTCTGAGGAAAATCCAAGGAATACCATGGATAGACAGAAAAACCAATGACCAAGTACTACAGGAGACAATTTAAAATGATAAATTGATTAGAGAAATTAGATGTAGACAGTCAAAATATTTTGGACATGTTATGAGAAGAAATGGGTTAGAGAATTTAGTGACAACTGGCAAGATCAAAGGGAACAGACGAAGGGGAAGACCAGGGAGTAAATACCTGGATGGCTTGGCCACATGGCATGGTCGAGACAGGAACAATGAGCTGATCCACGATTTTGGTGATCGAGTGAAATGGCGAGTCATGACCGCCCACGCTTTCCGGCATAGCACATGATTGATTGATTGAACTGTAAGACATTGTCACAAAAAGCTAAGGCGCAGCTGAGACAGCAGATACCAAATAATGTGTTACATAGGAACATTAGTGCGTATTACAATTAGTGGTGCAAGAAGCATTACAGCAGGGGTTCCTAGAGATAGTACATAATATTGGCCATTGAGATCAAGAAAGAATGTCGAAGATATTGAGAAGTCGATGTTTTGTTTGTCCATCAAGAATGATGATGACCATTCATTTCATCAGTGAGGTTGAAAGTAAGGAGCCGTGAGTTCTAAGATGGCTCGAATTGTTCTTTGACAATGTGTGCAAAAGAATGTTTGACGTTCCAGGAGGAGGATCTCCTGCAGTGGTTTTTCTGTCCAGCCTTTTCTTCACAGCTCTTGCTGTCCTGTTTGCTTCACAAGTGGCTGCACTCTTAAGTAATGATGTACGCCCAAATTTTGGTCTTTGGCAGCAGTCTCCATGTCTCAAGATGAATTCCAAAAGCTTTCAGTGAGATTTTCAGAGTGTCTTTAAAATGTTTCCTCTGACCGCCCTGGGAGCGTTTACCACAACGCAGTTCGCTGTAAAAAATTTGTTTAGGGAGCCTGTGATCTGGCATGCGAGTCAAGTGACCAGCCCAGCGAATCTGATTCTTCATCAGTAGAGTGTGGATACTGGGCATGGACGCTCTTTCTAGGACTTCAGTGTCTGGAATCTTGTCTTGCCACTTAATCTTCAGTAGCTTCCTAAGGCAGACTGTGTGGAAGTGGTTTAATTTCCTAGCATGACGCTGGTAAACAGTCCAGGTTTCACGAGCATATAGCAGTGTGGATAATACGACTGCTTTGTAGACTTTCAGCTTTGTTTGCAGGCTTATTCCATTTCTTTCCCATACATTCATTACAGTCCACCAAAAGCTGCGCTGGCCTTGGAAATTCTTGCATTCACTTCATCATCAATTGTAGCAGCTTGTGACACAGTGCTGCCAATATACGTGAATTTTTCCACAACACTTAAGTTTATGGCCATTCACTTTGATATTCGGCACAGTGTGATTATTCCCAGGAGCTGGCTGGTACATTACTGCAGTCTTCTCCAAGATTATATTGAGCCCAACGTTGGCACAGGCATATGAGAAAGCTGAAACATTGTGTTGCATGTCTGCCTTTGAGTTGGAATATAGAGCTCAATCATCAGCAAATTGGAACTCTGTGACGGTGTCGCTGATAGTTTTGATTTTAGCTTTTAGCCTTCTGAGATTGAACAACTTTCCATCCATGCGGTAGTTGATGTCTAATCTAGTGTCATCGTTTTCGAAGGCATTCATCAGCATAGCTGAAAACATGGGGCTGAACAGTGTTGGTGCCAGGACACAGCCTTGCTTCACTTCACTGGTGACAGGAAAGGGCTAAGATAGCTCACCATTTTCCTGTACTCTTGCCTGCATACCATCGTGAAATAACCACACAATTTGGACAAACTTTCTTGGACAATCATATTTCGCTATAATCTTTCACAGTCCTTCCCTGCTGACAGTATCAAAAGCCATGGTAAGATCAATGAAAGTGGAGAAAAATGAGAAGTAGATATTGCTGGGTTGTCATCACTGCAGACATGAAAGACTTTTTATAAAAGGTGCAACTGTTGCAACATAGCCAAACCAGCCCCACATTACAAAACAGGGTCTCTCAGGCAACCTACTAGCCTCAGAATCAATGTAAATAGTAGCTTTAAACTTAATTTTGCTTATGAAAAATGCTAAAAGCTATGGAAATTGTCTAGTTACGACTGATGTATTTCACATTTCACAAATTAATGTAAGTATTTTGGTGTACTACTAGGACTACACTCAGATTAAGGTAGGAATTGTGAATCCGCCATAACTGCTGAACTTTGCAAAATTTATATTTCAAAGGAAAGTCAAACGACCTAGTGGAACACATTGAAGAATGGATAATATGAACATTTTAACTGGACGTTATATAACCTCCTGAGACCACTCAAAGATAAAGAAAAGTGCCGATGGTCAGAACAATTATTTGAGGTAACACAGGTTTACAATGCAACTGTACACCCAAAACCACATTATCTATTATTTGGACAAGAACCACGCTTGCTGATTGATTTCTAACTCAACACCAGCTGCTGATGAGAGAGGAGAAGACATGAACACCTGTCCAGACTGCAGAATGTGTACACCAAAGTAAAAACACAGCTGAGATTAGATGAGGTTAGTAACAACAAGTGAGAAACACTCCTCTTCTATACCACTGCAGATGGAGGAATGTGCGAGAAAGAGAGTCCACTACCCAGGAAAAGCAAAAATCCAGGATATGTTGGCTAACAAGAAGTTTGTTGTTGTGGAAACTCCGTTCATTGGGTGGGGGTCCATATGTGATAAGAGAACTTGGAGGAGATGGAACGATTGTTTAGAGTGGCTGGACATTAGTTGAAGTGATGCTAAAGGGGAATTAATCTAGAATCACTGACATGACACTAAGATTTCTGGAGCAGCCAAGTACCGGGATTGTCGAAGGAGTCTCCAAATACTGAACAGCACTCTAACTAGTATATGTTCGAGCCGGAAAACTTAGGCAGAAAACACTGAAAGAATTAGATTGTGTAAGGAGAAGTCAGTCAGCATAGAATTCTGCTCTTCTGGGGGAACTGACATCTGAAAGCATGGTGAGCGGTGGCCACCAAAACATTATCAAAACAATACCAGTTTGAGTTAATAATTTAAATTAACAAAGCATGAAGAATCTTGCTACCAAAGTTCACCATCAAGGAAGAGTAGCATCTCATGTTGGGTCATCAAGAGCTCACGTGCGCCCTTTTGGTTAGCTTCAAAGGTATCTGAAGGTCAAGAGGGCAAGTATGCAAGAGGCAGTCATGTTACAAAAGGGGCAGTCATGTTCTCTCATCTCATCTCAGTGTAACCGAGCATAAGGCACTGGGTCTGATCATAGATCAAACCTTTAACTCCCATGTTCATGCTCTCGTTAAACAAATAGCCAAAAAAATTTACCAACTTGCCAAAATTAAAAATGTCCTTGACGAAAACACAAGAAAGATATTCTATCCTTCCCATATACAAACACATATTGATTATTGCTCCACAATCTGGGATGGATGCCCCAAATGCAAAATGCCTATATTCGCTCCAGAAAAGGGCAGTGCGTTTAATTAATGGTGAAAAGCTTACCGACAATTCTAACCTACATAAACGTCTTCGGTTACTGCCCCTCCACAAACGACTACTTTTTAATAAGGCCAAATTAATTCAGAAAATCCTATTTCAAAATGCTCCAAGCTACCTTTGGCCATTGTTTAAATACAACGCAAGACATAGCAAACGACTAAATATACTTCATGTCCCAAAACCTAGGATAGACATATAAAACAAGCTTAGCATACTCTGCCGCTCAGTTGTGGATAAATCTTCCACAAGAAATCAAAGACACCACCAATCATTATACATACATTCGCAACCTGTTTGAACACTACCTCAGTACAGACTACATTCCTCCATAAACAAAAACAAAAAAAGAAAATACTAATGGTAAATTATCTCAAACGACAACTAGCCAAAAAACGTTCCCATGTGTATGGCACGTTACACCTTCCTTGGGTATTTATAATGTCCATGTTAAATATTGCCTCAGTGAGTCATTTTTTATTGATTATTTTTCATACTTTATAATGCAATGGTTCTTTTGTTGTCAAAAATTTGCTTCATAAGTGATGTTGAATGAAAGAATGTATGAGAAGAAATTGAGAAGAATGGCAAAATGTCAGACGGGCCTGCGTGCCCAATTCTTAACCCTTTGAAAATAAAGATTTTTGTTAATTCGTTCTCATTATGTTCCTCATGTACCTTGCGGTGTCGAGGTGAAGTATAAACAGCGGGAGAGTGCCCACTCATGGGCTTCATGTATCGATATTCCCATGGACTCTGTTATTCCCTGCGTCTATCGTTTACATGGTCGGCCTCTTCCTCTGCTTCCCTCTTATCTGTACATCATTGCTTGTTGTGGTATACTGTTAGCTGGTAACCTTCATGCATGGCCAAACCATTTAACACTAATAAAATCTAGTGCAGCTATAACCCCAACTTTAGTCCTGATTTCTTAATTTCTGATCTTATCTCTTCTTTATACATTGAGTATTCTTCTCAGGAATCTTATTTCTGTTGTTGTGATTTTTCTTTTCTCTTTTTCTGTCATTGTCCAGGTTTGGCATTGGTAACATAGAGTTCGTAGGAAGATTGTGTTGTAAAGTGCTTTCTTAGAAGTTATTTATACATGTTTGTTCTTTAGTATTGGTGTCATTTGTCCAGTGAGTTGGTTTGCCTTATTGCATCTATTTTCGATCTCGTCTTCTGATTTGCCATTTGATGATATTATACTTCCTAGGTACTTGAAACTCTTTACTTGTTTCAAGGGATGTTCGTTTAGGTGAATTGTTGTTGTTTGTTCTTCTTTAGTTATAGTCATTACCTCTGGTTTGCTTGTGCTAATTTTCATGTTATGTTCCCTACACATTTTGTTTAGACTATTCATGTGGTCTTGTAATTCAGCTTCTGATTTTGCTATTAGTGCTTGGTCGTCCGTAAACAGGAGTTCTCTAATGGTTAGATTTGCAGATGGTTCTTCTTCTATGTTCTCGTCATGCGGTATTCTTGCGGTCTCTGTTTGGCTGGTTTCTTTACATATGTTGTCTATATATGTTATGAACAAGAGAGGGGACAGGACACAACCTTGTCGTAAAATATTCCTACCAGAGGTGAACTGTGTGATGACAATCTGCAATTTCTGACACATGACAGCCCCACGTGAAATTAGATAGCTTATCAAATTGGCAGATTTTACCACCAACCTGAGTAATGGTAATATTACAGATGACTTCACAGTATTAATACTAGGCTGGGCTTGGGTTACCAGGATTCAGGTCAGAGAGGGAGGATTCACGCCTGTTTTAATAGTTTTTGAGTGGAGTTAGACTTAAGATAATGAAGTGTTACATCTATGATACCGCCTATTGTTTGTTTTTATTGGTAAGGCTTAATGGAATGTATACTAACATGCTAACACTATTTTACTGTCTAATTATATTTTTTTTTCAGGCACACTAAGAATGAGTTTGTCATTGAGATGATATTTACTCTAAGTTCTGTTTTTCAGCCTGATAAGAATGTGTTGAATATTATTTTCATGCAGTGACATTTTATGTGGGTGGTTCTGTGTGTTAATCAACATACTACATCTAGCTTAAGAATGGAGGTGGCGGCGGTCAGTACACCTTCTGTTTCAATTATGGTCATTTTGTGTATATGTTTAAAGTTATTTTTATATTTAAATGTCTCATGATTCATGCTTAAGATTTGATTTGTAATGTCTTAATGTGACTACATCGAAAAATGATACATTTGTTCTTTTCTTTTTCAGAATATATTCACACAAAAACAAACAACAGAAAGAAACAACACATTTAAGGTTTTAATTTGAACACCCCCCCCCCCCCCCTTTATCCAATATGTGTTTCCTATACTAGAACTGTTTTTGAAAATCTCTATTTCAGAATAAATTCACAAATAACATTTAAGGTTTTCCTTTAAAGCCCCTTCATATTTCCCTTACTAGAAATGTTTCTGAAAACCTCTTTGAAAAAAGCATTTCTTGATTGATTGATTGATTGATTTAGGAATCGACATCACAGCATTCGGGGCATTCCCATAAGTGCTCCGTCACCATCCTCAGCAGCCAGCGAAGAGTTCCAACACTAATAGTACCAGTAGCAATCTGATTATAAGTCCGTCTCGCCTTTCCTCTGAGCGTTGAGCGTCGGCCAGATCCATTTGTCACTCCTCGTTGTCTCATTCTTGCCAGACCATGGTAATCCATTTGCTCTTCCGATGTGTGCACGTGCTCCCACAAGGCCGCAACCACGTCTGCCTTGTCATGTATCAATACTCCACCAAGTTCTGCAGAGAGCCAATCTGTCCGCCTGTTCATTTCCCAGCACACCGGCATGCCCCGGAGAAAAGATCCAGGCGATGCTTGTCACCCGTGACCTCCGAAGCGAAGCAAGCCACTCCGCATGAAGTCTGCCCGTCCTCACCCTCGTCAGCATGCTTTCTGAGTCAGTTACAATCACGATGTGTGTGTGTCGTATTCTCCATCCAGCGGAGAGCCGCGGTGACTGCCTCCACTTCCATTCTTAAGCTGGATGTTGTGGTATCATATGCCAGGCTCTCCTGCCCCAAACATCGACCAATAGCTTTGGCTATGAACCCCCAGCCACTTATCTCACCTCTTGACACCGAACCATCTGTGTAGATAATCACATCACTCGAGTGAGCATTGTCCTGAATTAGTTGCTGGATTTTCACTGCCGTGGCCCCTGCTGGCCATTCCCTGCACTCCCGGCTTAATGTGATTATAACTCTGCACAAGTCTGACTGCTCTGCTGGCACTCTGACCCACTCCTCTCCACGCCTAATGTTCTCCAATGGGCACACCTGTCTGATCGTATCCTCCGCCTGAGCCATCCATGATTTCCCTCTTATCAGTCTCTGACCCTTAACTGCGTCCAGCGCCTCATGCAGTGGGTGGTCTGTGTCTGCAGCTACTCTGAGGTATACCTTCGCCTGCATCACATTGAGCCTACCAGCAACAGTCGGCAGACCAAGGATGTAACGCATACACACTACTGGGGTGACTCTAGTGCATCCCAGAATGACCCGCATAGCTTCGTTCTGTATGCGCTCTAACTTCACCAGCTGACTCTCTGAGACAGTGAGCAGACCTAATCCATATTCAATTACTGAGAGGATAAAGTGCTGGTATAGTGTGAAAAGCATTCTTTCCTCTATGTCCATTGCAGCCATAGTTTAAAGTGCATTGAGTCCCTTTTGAGATCTTGTCACGACCGTCTCCACATGGTCCTTGAAGGATAGGCTCCTGTCAAACGTGATCCCCAGATACTTCTTATTTACAGTAATTGATTATCTCACTCAAAACTTACTCTCCACTCTTGTTTATCTGAGTGAGGTGTATTAGTGAGTGTGCCCATAAGAGGCATTGGATTTCTTCGCGTGGAGGATAGTCAATTTATTTATTCTGACAGGCAAGTCAGTGGCAGGTTAACGAGACTACCCTGTTTTGGTGTCTCTGTGTGCAGGGATAGTCTCATCTAATTGTGTCCTGTCCCACGAATAATACGCCAGTCTCTATGACATTGGATTATTCTTCTATTTAACAAGCCAAATTTGGAAGACTGCTGACCTGATCATGGACAGGGAATTCTGTTGACAAGTAGTTTTACTCCGCCATTGGCTACGCCAACTGCTAAATTGTCTACGCTGTCCCCATTTGCTACTGCCGCAAGCAGAGGTTTGTGAAATGAGCACACATATCATTTAAATCAGGCACTCAGAAAATATTTTTTGAAATGTTTTAAGTATTGTGGAAAAGTCAAAAGAAAACACTCAAAGACCATATATCTGAACATATTGCAGATATTTCAACAAATATGTGAACTGTTCTCTGATAATTGACCAGGTCTGCACACAATCTGTGTCAACTATTGTCTGACAATATACCTGATCTGCACACAGTCTGTCAATCTGTGTCAACTATTGTCTGATAATATACCAGTCTCCATAGCTTGTTGATCTATCACAACTATTGTCTGATATTATACCAGGTATGTACAGTCTATCAAACTGCCAAATATTGTTGCCAAACATGTATGTTTGATGAGTGGTTCAGCTCTCATTGTGTCCAAGTGCACACAGTCTGGCTACACAAAGACGGATACAGCTTACACAAAACAGTTTAAAAGCAGTGTGGGTTTCAACCAGTGCAGATGAACAGACAAGTCTTACATAAAACAGCCCAGAGAGCTGTGGCTGGTAAACTCCATTGAATGAACAGCTGTTGTATAGGCACGTGGATATGTTGAACAATGTTCTGTCTAACAGGCTTGAACATTCAGTATTATTGCTACCACCCACAAATGTAAAGTTTGTCTGTAATTTGGAAAACAAATTATAACACTTGTTATATAACTTACAAAATCATGTTCTCATAATAATTATGTTCTAAACTGTGGGAACATGTAGAATCTGAATCCAGAGTTCCCATGTAAATACATGGATGCTGGTGTGAACATCAAGAGTGTAGTGGCAGCTCTGACATCCACTGTTTGCTCCGACAGTGAGCTTCTGTACAAATGTGTCTACAGTCACACCTTTACGTGGAGACCCTGTTTTCACAGTTTGCTATTGAGGTTACAGAGTGCTCTGTGCTAAATCTGGACTGGTAGCATTTTGCCATTGGGGCTACAGAGTGTTTAGTGCTATAACTGGATTCGGAGCAGTTTACAACTTTGGCTACAGAGTGATCAGTGCTGTATTTGACCTGGAGCACTAACTCATGCCATACACATTTAATACATTTGGTAACATAATTCAGGGGTAATAATGCATGCCTATGAGGTCCATGAACCTAGGAGGAGAGCAACTCTTTGAGAGTGCAGGATAACTGCTATCCAATTCACCACCCAGGGACTAACACCCTTCTCCATGAGAGAGATGATATCTGACTCTTTTATATGCATCCTCAAGATCCAGTTCTGCTGCCATTGTTTCCTGTCTAACTGGGAAACCCTAATAAACATCCAAAGCAAATATTGCAGACATTGACCTGATGTCTTTCTTTGGCCAATAATTCCCCAATTTTCTTAGGAGTAAGTGGCAAGTTTGGAGTAGTATAACAATGCTTATATAACAGGGACATATTACCTAGTGTAGTAGTATAACAATGCTGATATAACAGGGACATATTACCTAGTGCAGTAGTGTCACAATACAGATATATCACGGACACATTACTTACTGCAATAGTATCAGTACTCAGATTATCTGTTGTATAACCATACGTGATGACATCACCAGTCACACAGGGAGAAGACAAGATCTCTTTTTTGGTCAAGGTGACATTGTAATCATAAGGTAAACATGGATGCTGGATTGTTGTTTTGTTTGTCTGTTCCTGGAGAATAGTCACATTCATGGCTTTTTACAACAAGCAAACGTTTACACCGAACAACTGTTCTATTTCAGATCAACTGTTTACACAGATACTCTTTGTAACCACATCAACACACCAGACTTCACATCTAGAACTCAAGTCTTCCAACCAATCATACCAAAAAAAACCAGGTTCTCTCTGTCAGTACAACTACTTACCCAGCTTCTCAGTGACAGATACATTATTTATCCAGGTTCTCTGTACCAGTTCAATTACTCACCCAGCTTTGGCTAAAATATTTTCTTACTTTGGCCGACATATTTTCTTAGATTTTATAAGTTTGGTCGAGATATCTCTTAACTTCGCCAGCATTTTTCCTACTTCGGGTAACACATTTTCTTACTTTGGCCGATATATTTTCTTACTTTTATAAGTTTGATCGAGATATTTATAAGTTTGGATGAAATATTTCTTACTTTGGCAATCATTTTTTAATAGTTTGGCTAACATTTTTTCCTACTTTTTTATAAGTTTGGTTGAGATATTTCGTAATTTTGCCAACATTTTGCCTAATTTTCATAGCATATTTTGTTGTTTCTATTGATATATTTATAAGTTTGGTTGAGATATTACTTACTTTGACCAATATTTTCTCCCTAGTTGGCTAACATATTTCTTCCTTTGATATACATGTTTCTTATTTTGGCCATTATTTTCCTTAATTCTGCAATTATTCTTCTCACTTTGGTAATCATTTTTTTCTTACATTGTCATTAACATTTCTTAGTTTGTCCATCGTTTTGCACATTGTATTACTTTGATCGAAATATTTCTTGATTTGACGAACATATTTTCTTTCTTTTTATACATTTAGATGAGCTATTTTTGAATGTCGCTAACATTTTTTTCCTACTTGGTTGGTATATTTATAAGTTTGGTTGAGACATTTCCTATTTTGGTCAACGTTTTAGTTGATTTGGCTATAATTTTTCCTACTTTTATAAGCTTGATTGAGATATTTCTTATTTTGGTCAAGAGTTTTATTAGTGTCAGAATCTCCAATAAGGCTTTAGAGAGTTAATAAGAGTTAACACAAGTCTAGTAGGGAGACACCAGACAGGAGAGACACCAGCGCTATAAATAGCTTCACCAGGGGACACATTTGTGTCACCAAGGGGGCAATAAGGACAAGTGAGCGAGAGCTTCCCCAAGCCATTGGGAAGCTTGGCCTTAGGAGTAACCGTGAAGTGCCCGGTTACTCAAGTTCATGAGCCAGCGTGCTTGGGACTCCATGCACGCAAGACTAGCTACTGCACGGAGGGGACAGCGTCCGTGCTTGACCACGCACGCGATGTGTAGCGTGTGGACAGACCCGACTGGAGACGATTAGAGAGTAGACGTGTTCTTGACAAATGCTATAGATTTCTAGGCAATAGTTAAATATTAGGCTGTAGATTTAGATTGTGATTACTAGCATCATTTCTCACCACTTCATTGCATTCACGTTGTTTAATGTTAATGAAGCATACCGCTCGCAGAGCTTGTAAAGTGCCAGCTCTAAATAAATTTCATTCCTTTTGCAAATGACACGAGTTGTTATTTCGTGCGGTGCAAAAGTAGGGGAGTCCTGAAAGACCTGTAGCAAGCAAGTTGCTGACAGGCAGGACCCCAATTGGTGTCAGAAGCCACTGAACCAACGCCAGCAGTCAATTGGTGTCAGAAGCCACTGAACCAACGCCAGCAGTCAATTGGTGTCAGAAGCCACTGAACCAGCGCCAGCAGACAATTGCACGATTCAACATCATTGCTGTGTTAAAATATTTGAAAGTAATGTAAATTTGTTCGCATACATGGCAGAAATAATTTTCTCTTGTGAATTAATACAATCATACCATGATTGAGCTTGAACCACAATGAAGAAAAAGTAAATTATAAATTGTGAAATTCTACGAAAATTAATTTTGAAAGTGTGTTATTCTACGGAAATTAATGAAAATGTATACAATCATCAGTAAATATTATCAACCTAACCATCGTGTACAGTTCATTTTGTGTGATACAGCCATCAATGTCACCATTCTTTATAGTCAGTGAATAGATTAGCTACTGAACTGAAGCCTAGAACGAAGTTATACCAAACTAGTCAGAAAGTGAAGACAAGACGACATCGACTGTCATACGACGAATCATCTTACGTATCATAACAACCATTCAGACGATCATATCATTCATTCATTAACATCATTTATTATTATCTATCACATTTTTTCATTCATCATTCGCATGAAAGATAAATTTGTATTTACAACATATGCGTGTGTCTAATTTTTGATGCTCTACTAAACAGAAGCATCCATTGTGTTATCAAGTCAATCATTTTGTGAGTGTGGAAGACAGCGGTGGAACATCCAAAGAACCGTATTTTCCAAAGAATTAGATAAGTATATTTTCAGAATATTTTGGTATGCTCTAAATTAATCATGCATCTTCTTTTTCAGTAAAGATGTATATTTACTAACACATTATTACAAACTATTGTGTGAATATTATTGTGATATCATTTTGAACTAACATTACGCCACAAAATGGCGTCACTAAGTGATTGTATTCAGGCAGGTAAAGATATGGGCCACACGGGAGAAAAGTTAGAAAAGTGGGCGGATCAAAAATATAAAGAAGAAATAGCTCGACATAGAGAAGAAACAGAAAGAAAAGCTGCTCTTGACAGGGATGAAAGAGCATTAGAAAGGCAGCATCAAAAAGAAATGAAAGAAATCGAAGAGGCTACCAAACAGAAACAGTTAGAGTTAGATCAGGCTGCCAAACAGAAACAATTAGAATTAGATCAAGTTACCAAACAAAAGCAGATACAAGTAGACTCAGAGACTAAATTAAAGATGTAGGAAATGGAGGTAGATTCTAACATACAGATAGTCTCTAGCAAACAAAAGAGCCAAGAAGAACAGAACAAATTTAGTAAGTATAAAGGCCTTATCAAACCATACAGTGTAGGGGATTCAATTAGCGCATGGACTGAAAACACAGAATTCCAACTAAAAACGCAGAAAATACCTTTGGATGACTGGGCAATGATCTACATGAGAAATCTCAGTGGGGAGCCGTTAAAAGTAATAGAATCCATACCTACAGAGCTAAGGAACAATTATCAGTACATTCACGATAGGATAATGCAACACTTTCTTTTAGACGCCACTGGGTACCAAATTCAGTTCTCCCAAATTAAGCCAAAAGCAACTGAAACCTTCTTAGACTACATCTCTAACGTGCAGAGCACATTTAAAAAGTGGAATAGAGCGGCGAAAGTGGGTAACAACTATGAAAAATTAGAAGATCTTATAGTAATGGACAAGGTGATATCTACCGTTCCTACCCCTTTTGCGAAGTTTCTACAACAGTCAGATATTGAATCCATTCAGCAATTAGAGAAACGGGGGTCAGCATATTTTTCATCTAATCGGGACATATTTAAATCTACAACACATGATACAGAAATCACTGCTTTTGCAAATAAAGTACCTGATAGATCTTACAATCAGAAAGATTACCGTAAGAAGGACAAACCATATCAGAAGCCACCTCGATGTGGATATTGTAGTCGTTTTCATCCTAGCTACTCTATGTGTGATAAAAACCCAGCATATCCGTCACACTTAGAAGCAGAATGAAGGCAAATAATGCAGCACTCATCGATACATCAACAGACGATGAGAGTGACATTGATCCGGAACTTGTGAATGTGTTGCCAACGAGTGAATGTGAGAGTGTAGCAGTAGTAACAGACATATTAGACTTTAAGAAATGTGACGTATGCCACCAGTTTCATGCGGATGGTAAATTGAAATGTGGGCACGTAATACCATGTTCAAATGAAGATGCTAACGCAGCGAGTGCCTCCAGAGGTAAACTTAAGTTCTACGATGCACTGGTCAATGATCAACCATGCCAATGTTTAATTGATAGCGGGAGCACTCTACTGGGTTTAAGGAAAGAACTTGCTAGACCAGAAGATTACACGGGTGAATTTGTCAAATGCCGTACTTTCTCTGGAACCATTGAGAAATACCCACTGGCAAAAGCGCATATCAATACCCCGTTCCTTACCGGCACATTTACTTGCGCAATCCTGCAAGATCCATGCACGGATCTTATTTTAGGATGCCTAGATTCATTGAAACAATGTACAGACGACGACATAAAAGCCTGGAAACATACACACATGTCTAACGCTGTAACAAGGTCAGATACACAAACAGACTATACTGACTTACAAAATGAAATGCTACAGCTATTAACACCAAGTGGTGCAGATACCAACACTACTCGAAAGAAATTTATCGAGGCACAAAGCACTGACCAAACAATCGCACCTTATTTTAAATTGTTGGGTGAGCGAGCGAAAGTGACTAAAAATGCATCTTGGCACTTTAGAAAATTTAACGGAATTCACATGCGTTATTACACAAATAATAACCATGAAATTCAGCAGACGGTGTTACCTGTAACATACCGACAAAATGTGCTAAAGATCGCACATGAGTCACCGTTTGCTGGACATTTGGCCTATGATAAAACGCGAGCCAGAGTTCTATCACACTTTTACTGGCCTAAATTCTGTTCTGACATAAAATTTTTCTGTCGTTCTTGTACTATTTGTCAACATCTTGTACGAAAGGGAAAGCATGTGACGGCCGAAGTTCAACGGTCATTATTAGCATCTAGACCATTTGAGTGTGTAGCGGTCGATATTGTTGGACCCCTAAAGCAGGTGTCGAGCAATGGAAACCACGACTATGCAAATAAGGGTGCTAAAACTAGTCACCTTGAACCAAATCAGAAGGTTTTGCTTCTACTGCCTGATAAACGTAATTTGTTACTAACATCTTGGCAAGGGCCATTCAACGTTGAACGTAAAATATCAGATGTGGATTATGAAATATCGATAAAAGGAAAATTAAAGATATTTCATATCTACATGCTGAAACCATACTTCTCACGACAAGAACAAACAGACGAACAATGTGCACCAACACCAAGTAATCGGACGACAGACGTACACAACACAACTTCACTAGGTAGGGCGACACACGACAGCGACAACGCAAACACGCTTAGCCAGGTAACAGCAAACACAGCTAGCACCACAACAGTATTGAACGAGACAGACGAAGACGAGATGGAATTACCAGTCCCTACTGTAGACACGACTGCGACCATTGACAGCATAAAGATAGAAACTAAACTTACAGACGACCAACGACGACAAATAATAGAACTAGTGACGGCATACAGAGACATTTTCTCCGACATCCCAGGAAAGACAGACAGAATAGAACATTCTATTATTCTGACTGACAACACACCAATCAAGTGTCGACCTTATTCTATCCCTCTAAACTATAGGTCGAACCTCGACAAAGAACTACTATCTCTCGAGTAGAGAGGAATTATTCAGAAATCTCAGTCAGAGTATTCTTTTCCTATTGTCCTTGTCGCCAAAAAGGACTCAACTATTCGACTTTGCGTCGATTATCGCCGTTTAAACAAAATAACCAAAATTGACGCTGAACCAATCCCAGCATGCGAGGATTTGATCTTGGACATGTCTACATCTCGCATATTTAGTAAGCTAGACCTCACGAAAGGTTATTGGCAAGTCCCGATGGAAATAAATTCTATTCATTTAACAGCTTTCTCCACTCCTTTAGGTCTATATGAGTGGCGCTTTCTTCCTTTTGGCCTTCGTAATGCTCCAGCAACTTTCGTCCGTCTAACTAGGGATCTTCTCCATGGGATGACCAATATTTCGACGTATATAGACGACATATGTATCCATATGGAAGAATGGACAACACACCTACTGAAACTACGACAAGTCTTCGACAGGTTGCGAGTATTTGGGCTTACAGTCAAGCCGACCAAAGTAGAGTTGGGCATGGATCAAATTGACTTCCTGGGTCATACCATCTGCAGGGGCCAATTAAGAACAGATGACAGAATCGTCACCAAGATTCTGAATTTGACAATGTCAACGACCAAGAAACAGGTCCGGAGTTTACTGGGTCTGGTAAACTACTATAGTAAATTTATTCCAAATCTGGCGGAAATCACCAGTGTTTTTTCTAACATCTTAAAAGCTTCGGCTAAATTATCTGTACAAGATGCAGGATTAATTAGCGCGTTATCAAAATTGAAATACCTTCTCAGCGTTCCACCTATCCTTCGTTTGCCTAATCCAAAACTTACCTTTTTTTTACGTACAGATGCGAGTGCCATCTCCATATCTGGGATACTAGGACAGTTCTACGAAGGGAAGTTTCACCCAGTAATGTACGTAAGTCGGAAAATTAGCCCTGCTGAATCTAGATACTCAGCATCAGAATTGGAGGGCCTCAGTTTGATCTATTGTGTTAAGAAATTTCATAGATTTTTGGCAGGAGCACAGTTTGTGATCGAAACCGATAATTCTCCGTTGTCTGTGATGCAGTCTGGAATTCCCCACAATAACAGAGTCTACAGGTGGGCTTTGATTCTCCAAAATTACACATTTACTATCCAGCACTTAAAGGGAAGATTGAACACTTTGGCAGACGCTTTGAGTCGACCGTCAACCATTGAAATACCTGATTTGCAGGACGAGATCGACCAGAGATCACCAGAAACAGTGACACTGTAAATGTTAGGTAACTCAGTGCCGTATGTGGTGATTAAGATACACTGTAAGTGCGTTATCATCGCCAAACACGTGAACTGTGTGAAAGTAACAGTGCTATGAAAAGTGTAACGAACAGACGCAGAAGCAACATGCGCTGACACACACATAAGCTATATTAACATTGAAGTGTTAGCTATGAACCTACATAAGTTAGTAGGAAACTATATTTATACACTATCCATGAAGGAGAGCATAGAAGACTTTGCCGAAATGAACTATGTTATAATAGTCTACAAAGAACATTGTTCCATCTTCACACCGGAAAGGAGGACTTCAGTTAGTGTAATTAGATATAGAAATGTAACTGTGATATATATATATATATATATATATATATATATATATATATATATATATATATATATATATATATATATATATATAATTATTATTTTATTAACAGTACACATAACTTCATTTTCCTATGAATAATTGAATTGCAAAATGTTCAAATGCATATATAACTTTATTTATGTCATGTGGTAGATAGAAATCACCATCATTTAGTTAATAAACCATTTAAGGTAACACCAATGATAGAAATACAATTGTTAGATATTACATTAGTTTATCACCGCATAACCATAATCATTTATAAATTCATTTATCTAAAATATCATTTCTAAACTAACCCAACCATTTAGGAATTAACATCATCTTATTTACAAATAACACTTTAAGGTAGTTAATACAATTCTCTTAAATGAAATTAATTAGTTAGATTATTTCCCTTGGGATAATTTAGGACAGCACACAAAATCATATTAGTTACTATTACAGGATCGGTGACAAACCATCCTCACAACCATGTATATTTTGTATAGACATGACACGTGCAAACAAAACGCACAGTCATTTGGCGTGATTACCGTTATAATTCAGCCAATCATTTATTGTAAATATGTAATGTTCATTTATTTGATGCTATGAAACATATTTTAATGACGAGTGAATGTTTTAGCAAAAGGAGAGTATGAAAGCGAGTGAAAGATGTATGCAAGAGAAATAAATGAGAGGAGAGAAAGTGAAAATTAGTAAACATGGAAAGAAAGAGAGTGAGAGAGAAAGTTAGCGGCAAATTTTTTTCACCGTTGGAAACGTCTTATTTTCACTTGTCTGTGTCATCTGTGTAACCAATGTGTTGTCAAGTTTTATGTGTGTTACTGCCATACTTTAATAGATTAGATAGGGAATGTACTTTGAGCTTCTTAAAGCGGAGTTGTGGTCATAAATAAGAATAACAAACGTTTGTAACCACAATAAACCGATTTACGGCGCTCGAAGGAATACACACATTTAATACACTAACGCATACACAGGTTAGCAAGTTAAGTACACTGTAGTTTATTAGAAAACACGCAAACAAACAGGAAAACAAACACATAAAAGTTGCACACACTATTTGTTTCAAAGAACAACAACTTAAATTCAGGGGACACAACCACTTCTTAAAGAACCTTAATGTAACATTGAAAATAGCTTTTCACAAGCGGAAGCGAGAAGGTGAAGAGTAGAGCTAAATGTATATGAGTTGGAGGGGATATTAATGGGAACATGAACATTTTATGCTCATGAGTTGCACTCATAACAGAGTCAACTTGTATTTGGGTTGTCATTTTGGGCAATATGAGGACAGGTCGAGACAGAAGTCTACGGGTGAAAGTCAAAAGACATAGGGTCAAACGACGGAAGTCAGGACATAAGTCATAAGACAACGGATCCGGTTCAAAACAATTCCCAAAGATATCTATAGAACCAACTATACTGATACATAGGCTACTCAATTAGCCGAGTGAAAAGATAGAACAGTGTGAGTAAAGGAAGAAGAGAGTTGTTCTATCCCAAAACGAGAGATTTATAACTTATTGGATATCTGACATAATTGGACATCCAATTTTTCTTTGTGACCATACGTGTTACAAACATGAGTTAAAGGGGAGTAACACTTCACAGAGAGGAGGGGAGCCTGTCAGAATCTCCAATAAGGCTTTAGAGAGTTAATAAGAGTTAACACAAGTCTAGTAGGGAGACACCAGACAGGAGAGACACCAGCGCTATAAATAGCTTCACCAGGGGACACATTTGTGTCACCAAGGGGGCAATAAGGACAAGTGAGCGAGGGCTTCCCCAAGCCATTGGGAAGCTTGGCCTTAGGAGTAACCGTGAAGTGCCCGGTTACTCAAGTTCATGAGCCAGCGTGCTTGGGACTCCATGCACGCAAGACTAGCTACTGCACGGAGGGGACAGCGTCCATGCTTGACCACGCGATGTGTAGCGTGTAGACAGACCCGACTGGAGACGATTAGAGAGTAGACGTGTTCTTGACAAATGCTATAGATTTCTAGGCAATAGTTAAATATTAGGCTGCAGATTTAGATTGTGATTACTAGCATCATTTCTCACCACTTCATTGCATTCATGTTGTTTAATGTTAATGAAGCATACCGCTCGCAGAGCTTGTAAAGTGCCAGCTCTAAATAAATTGCATTCCTTTTGCAAATGACACGAGTTGATATTTCGTGCGGTGCAAAAGTAGGGGAGTCCTGAAAGATCTGTAGCAAGCAAGTTGCTGACAATTAGTTTGGGTAACACATTTTCCTACTTTTAATAAGTTTGATCGAGATTCTTCTGTATTTGGCCAACATTTTTAATAACTTGTCTAACATATTTTCTTATTTAAATGTTGAAGTGATACATAGAATCTGTACTTTTGTCTGGGTGTGTACCGTAAATCAAATCAAATCAAAATCAAATCAACTTTATTAGGGTCACAAATTGGGCGCGCAGGCCCGCCTTACATTCGGCCCTTCCAATCACTCGTCTTTCGTTTATCACTCGCTCACTCATTCACTCTCACGCTCACTCATTCACTCTCACGCTCACTCATTCACTCTCACGCTCACTCATTCACTCTCACGCATTCACTCTCACGCTCACTCATTCACTCTCACGCTCACTCGTTCACTCTCACGCATTCACTTTCACGCTCACTCATTCACTCTCACGCTCACTCATTCACTCTCACTCTCACTCATTCACTCTAACTCATTCTGTCTCTCATTCCCACTCACTCACTCTCACACTCAAACTACAGTAATGAACATAAGTTTATATTATATATGATAAAATCAACTGGTATTTAACTGATAATATGACAGATGAGAATACACAAACATATGGATTCGCATGTTACATAACATGCATGTTACATGACATGCATCTGCTCAGCTCTCTCTCTCTCTCTCTCTCTCTCTCTCTCTCTCTCTCTCTCTCTCTCTGTATTCTTTCATATACACACACTCACACGCATGCGTACGCTCTCACACATACACACACACATTCACTCTCACGCTCACTCATTCTGTCTCTCATTCACAATCACTGACTCTCTCACTCAAACTACAGTAATGAACATGAGTTTATATTATGCATGATAAAATCAAATGGTATTTAACTGATAATATGACAGATGAGAATACACAAACATATGGATTCGCGTGTTACATAACTTGCGTGTTACATGACATGCATCTGCTCAGCTCTCTCTCTCTCTCTCTCTCTCTCTCTCTCTCTGTGTGTATTCTTCATATACACACACTCACACGCATGCGCGCGCTCACACACACACACTAACACATCAACTCTCCCACTGTCTCACTCCCTCACACACAATCCTTCACACACACAAACACTCACTCTCTCAATCACACTCTCTCACACATAAACATACGCATGAACGCATGAACTCACGCACACACTCCCTCACTCACTCTCACACATACACGTACGAATGCATGTACTGACACATTCCCCCACCATTTCTCGCTCAATCACTCTCTCCACACACACGCATGCACGTGCGCACACACACATTCACTCTCTCTCTCTCTCTCTCTCTCTCTCTCTCTCTCTCTCTCTCTCTCTCTCTCTCACACACACACACAAAAACACACACACACAACACGCACACACATATATAGTGAACAATTATAGTTAAACATTTATAATGAACAATTATACCAGTAAATGAATTATGGTGGCATATAGTCGATATGGATTAAGTATTGAAAGAGTTTTCGGTTAAATGTGTAGGGACTCATTGGAGTTTTCAGATCTGGAGGCAGATCATTCCATAAGTGAGCACCAGAATAGGCGAAACATGTTTTGTATAGGTCCAATCTAGGCTTTGAGACATGTAACAAATTTAGGCGCTTGCTGTTCATTGCATTAGATTGAATCAGCGGCAGAAGATACTCTGGGGTATTTTGAGATATAATTTTATTCACTAATTTGGCTTTGTTGAAAAGGAAGCGCTTTTGAAGTGGTAGAAGTCTTACAGGACTGTACAAATTATTACTTTCAACGTGCTTTATGCCAGAAACCAGAAGAATAGCGCGGTTTTGAAGAGAACATAGTCGTTTTAAATTAGATTTAGGGCAACCATCCGAAACTGTGGAACATTAATCGAGATGTGATTGGATATAGCATGTATAGAATATTTTTCGTGTGCTTTCGTCCAGGAAGTGCTGAATTTTAGCAAGTTGGTAAACTTTTTGTGCTATTTTCTTGGTAAGAGCGTGAACATGAGAGCTCCAGTTCAAATGGCTGTCAATTAAAAGACCTAGTGTTTTATGTTCAGTAACATTAACTATAGGTAACCAGCCCATGCGGAGTTCGAGCGGTGGTCCAGTTATGGCTAGTTTCTGTAGTTTTTGTCTGGTCGTTATTAGCATGGATTTGGTTTTGTCGATGTTAATTTGCATGCGGTTTTCATTGCTCCATCTAGTAAGATTATCAAGTTCCTTTTGTAAAGAATTCTCTAATTCACTACGGTTTTCTTGACTAGTATATATAGTACAGTCGTCGGCAAATAGATCACAAGTTGTATTGATATATAAAAGAAGATCATTAATATAAACTGCAAAAAGCAGCGGACCTAGTATTGAGCCCTGAGGCACACCAATATTAAGCTGTGTGGGTCTTGATAGACAGTTGTTGAAGGACACGACTTGTTGTCTGTCGGATAGAAATGACGTAATTATGTTAACCATGTTGGTGCTTGTCTTCATTTGTTTTAGTTTTCTAATTAAAATATCGTGATCTACCATATCAAAAGCTTTTTTAAAGTCTACAAACACCGCTCCACAAATTCTACCGTTGTTGATGTTTAAGTGCCAGTTATCGGTCATTTTTGTTAGAGCACTATGGCAAGAATATTTAGGTCGAAACCCAGATTGACTGTTAATTATTAGATCGTTGTTAATTAAATGGTGTAACGTTATATTATGAATGTGTTTTTCTAGTGGTTTTGATAGCGACGATAGTAAGGAAATAGGTCTATAATTACCCAAAACGCTATTATCGATTGAGCCATTTTTAATTAGCGGAAAAACTTTAGCAATTTTAAATGCAGATGGAAAGTAGTTTTGACTGGTTATATATGAACGTTAAGGACTCGCTAATGACTGGTGCAGCACAACGAAGAATTCTATTACTGATACCATCTAGGCCGTGTGAGATTGTTGATTTGAGGTTTAAGAGATATTTATAAACGTCTGCAACAGACATTAAAGGAATCTCAGCAGGAATATTTCTGGTGCACTTCTCCTCACAGAATGATGCCAGTGAACTTAAATTACACGATGAGTCTGGTATTGAAGACTTTAGATTCTCTATTTCTGATTGAAAGAACAAACTGAATTCATCGCTTGTTATGGAATTTGGTATTGCTGATTCTGTAGGGCGTTTCTGATTGGTTAGGAAGTTAATAGCCTTCCATATATTTGTACTGTTTGAATTATCTACAATCAAATTTTTAAAATGGTCTTTTTTTATCCTACGAATTTCATATTGAACTTTATTCCTTAGTCTGCGGTAATTGATGAAGTCTTTATTTTTGTGTGCTGTATCTCGCTCTCTCATAATTTCCAGAACTTCTCTAGTGACCCATGGGGGTTTATGTTGATTTTTGACTCGAACTTCTTTGAATGGCACGTGTTTATCGAACACATTGTAGACTGTCTTCGTCCAGAAAGCTAATGCATCGTCCGGGTCAGGAAGTTGGTAAACGTGATAAAGGGCTGCTTTTCTTAAGTCTTGCAAAAATAAATCTTGGTTGAATGCTTTAAAATTTCTAAATTTGATACTTACATGTTTATGTTTAAGAGATTTGAACCCAATTCTTGACCATGTACAACATACCGGGTTATAGTTGAGGATGTGTCAGTAGCCCTTGTGGGACGGTTTATTAGTTGTTTGAAATTGTAAGAAATAATGATATCGTCCCATGTCTGGTTGGATTTACTAATATCTATGTTGAAGTCACCTAGTATAATAACTTCTCTAACTGCTGTAAACACTCTATCCATCATTGTAGTGAAGCAGTCATGCCAACTGTACCCGGCACAAGGATTCCTATATAGGTATCCAATGAGAAACGGTTGTTGGCTGGCTGGCTTCACCTCCAACCAAACACTTTCTATCTCTACTGTCTCGAGATCACTTCTACGGGACCAGTTGAGGGAATTGGAAATGTATACAGCAATACCTGTCTCTAATTTTTGATTTGCATCTTTCCGTAGAACAATGAGCAGAAAAGTTGAAAAACATATATTGGCATTGGAAATGAGTTTCTGGGGATAGCTGTAAAGACCCATATGGACACACAGATAGGTAATGAAAGTGTAAATATCTGCACTGAGGCATGATAACTTTGGTTGTCAGGACAGCTCGTAACATGCCATGTTACATGTGGCATCACGGTTAAGTTGGGACAGCTTGTTGTGTTCATGTGTAATATTATACAGTTGATAAAATGTGTTAAACACTTATTGGTGTATGACCCGCTAGCTGTTTAGTAAAAGGTACACCTTCCCTCGACTTAAGTTATCACTTCTCTTATCTATGTCTATGAGAAAGGCTCAATTGGACATTGTGATGAAGTGGTTACATGCACGTATATTACATTCAAAACTTCCTTGTGTTGTATTTATGCCGGGCTGTTCTTTGACATTACTCAGTGGACCACCCACCTCTTAACAACGAATGGAAAGCTTTATTTAACCAATCGATCACCCCATCCCTTAACAAGGAACGGATATATTTATCTAGCCACTCAGCCACTTGCCCACATGTTATCAACAAATGAAGCTAAGCCATACCCACTACAACCACTATTACCAGATATCTTTACGTTTTAAGGTTTTCATTTAACGATCTGAAACGAATGATGATAGTGTTGAAACCTCGTTCACTAAAATCTACTATCTTTTATTTTCAATTGAAAAATAAAAATAAACAAATTTTACAAATAATTTTTAAAACAATTATCTCATATACAATTTAACCTTTGGTTCTTAAAGTTTAACTTTGTAAACACCCAAAACCGGAAGTAGTTAAGCACCAAAGCGCGCGAGATTTGAAAATTTAGGTAAAATTAGGTCCGTTTTTATGTCGTCACAGTGTGGGCGGTATAACCTACATATAACGTTTTATACCGTGACCTAGAGGGTTACAACCCTATGTGGGATCCAATAGGTCATTACATACTACTGATATATGTCAGGGAGCTTCATGCAGGTGACAGTGCCTCATGTTCAGTGCATACAATTGATTTATTCTATCTAGATGTATGCCAGGGACTGTCTAGCCAAACTGCCAGCAGGTGATGTATTCAAATCCCCACAAACAGATGTTATTGTAAAATAGACCTGGACTCCCAGGAGAACAAGGAGACCAGGTGATGACATGGTCAACAACAGTGGCCGGCATGATACTGACCACATCACCCATCGGGCGCCGATTGCAATGTACAATTTGGAGCTAGCACCATATACATAAGGCGGGCAAAATGTTCCAGAACTAGAACCATATACATAAGGCGGGCAAAATGTTCCAGAACTAGAACCATTAACACGGTCAACAAATGCCCGCAGAAGTCGGATGTGTCGGCCTAATGGTGCAAGAACGCAGCTCTGCTGTAAACAGGCACAACGCGGTCACGTCCGGAAAAAAAAGTCCGGGTGAACGCAGAAGAAGAAGAAGAAGAAGAAGAAGAAGAAGAAGAAGAAGAAGAAGAAGAAGAAGAAGAAGAAGAAGAAGAAGAAGAAGAAGAAGAAGAAGAAGAAGAAGAAGAAGAAGAAGAAGAAGAAGAAGAAGAAGAAGAAGAAGAAGAAGAAGAAGAAGAACTAGAACCATTTACATAAAGCAGGCAAAATGTTCCAGAACTACAACCATATACATAAGGCATTCAAAATATTCCAGAACTAGAACCATATACATAAGGCAGGCAAAATGTTCCAGAACTAGATCCATATACATCATCATCATCAAGTGCCCTGCCAGCTGGCGTAGGCGTTCATGGCTCTCCACAGATCTCGGTCTTTGGTTTTCTGGATCAACTCTGCTGCTGATATTCCTCCGTGCCACGGTCTCAATCCATCCAGCATTACTTCTCTTGGTCTACCTCTGCCTCTCTTCCCCTCGATCTTTCCAGTTGTCACGATGTTCTCCAATGCCTCTCTTCTCATTACATGAAAAAAGAAAGCTGTTTGTCTCTTTCTTATTGTTGTATATAGTGTTCTAGTTTCATTAGCCTGTTTCAGGCAGTCGTTGTTAGTTACTCTGGCAGTCCAAGGAATTCGCAACATTCGTCTCAGGAACCACATCTGTGTTGCTTCTAATTTCTTCTTAATTTGTTCATTTACATTCCAAGATTCACTGCCATACAGCAAAACTGGTTCTACATAGCATTTCAGCACTCTCTTTCTTACACTCAGTGATAGTGACCTATTGCACAAGATACTCTTCATTTTCTGAAATGCGGCCTTTGCTAGCCCTATTCTGCTCTTAATCTCTGTTGTACATCTTCCATCTGATATTATAAATGTCCCTAGGTATCTAAAATTATCCACTTGGTTAAGAATTTTTTCTTCTATTTCTATGTCACATTTTGAAGTCACCATTTTCTTTGATATCACCATTATTGCTGTTTTCTTGATATTCAAGGAGAGTCCTTTCCTTGCACTCTCTGTTACTACAGTGTCCAACAATTAGTCGTTTAGTCGTTTTAGTCGATGGATCAACATCACGGCACATGGGTGTAACCCATAAGTGCTCCGTTCTCCTCCTAACTCAAACCTGAGTCTAGAGAAACTCAGCTCAGTGCACGAACTTTGTAGCACCTGCGAGGATCCTGAAATACTTTGGGTAGATATTTAACTCGAAATTTTTCCCGGGCAGCGCCGTTAGGCTACTCTTTTTCGATTTCCAACTGCCAAGGGATTTTTTACGTGTGCAACAATACACACGGGCGCCCGATCTCACTACCCAGAGACCAGGGGCAATTTTATTTCTAGAAGTCCACGTGAAATAAATCCTGGTCCTCACTGGGGCTTGAACCCGGGACCTCCAGCACTCGAGGCGGACACCATACCTCGAAACCACGTATCCCCCGATCCAACAATTGTTGTAGGTCTGTTTCTTTATCTACCACCAATACTGTGTCATCTGCATAGCGTATATTATTTATATTATAACTTCCAACTAGTATTCCTGGCATCTCTTTGATTTCTCTCATTATTACTTCGCTACATAGGGAGAAGAGATCTGGTGACAAGACACATCCCTGTCATACTCCTAGCTTTATGTGTTCGTAACTACCCTCTTTATTTCCAATTTTAATTGTTGCTATTTAGTTCCAGTAAATATTCTTTATTATTCTTAAATCTTTCCCATCAATGTTGATATCTTCCAACATTTTAATCAGCTCATCATGTTTTAATATATCAAATGCCTTAGTATAATCTATGAAGCACAAATATATGTCTTTCTGTTTCTCTATTGACCTTTCTATTAGTGTCCGTAATGTATATATTGCATTGTTTGTGCCCTTTCCCTCCACAAATCCATACTGTTCTTCACTAATTTCATTTTATTTTCTTTCTGGTTCTTCTCATGATTCTGAGCAGAAGCTTAGTGATATGGTTTATGAGGTTCATTGTACGAAAATCTTCACATTCAATTGCTCCTGGTCTTTTTGGTATAGCTATAAATACAGATTTCAGCATATCACTGGGTAAATATCCACTGCTGTAAATATTACACTCATCACAACCATTACATGCTTCGCACAATTACAATATCGATGCCATAATACAATTAATAGATATATAAATGCAATGTATACAACTCACAATCCTACATACCAGGCGCACAGTCTCCTATACTCACACAGGCTTTCTATCTATTAGCGTTCATACACACAAGTCATACGAGAACCATTCAATCCATCTGTCCAGTACAACCGTCCCAAGCCGTCCGGCGCTAACCCTTGCGAGTTCTCGCTGGTCGGGGTTACGTCCCTGCGTGGACTTCATGTCCCACGCATGCACAGACTGACCATTCCTGTCACAGCGTGGTTAGTGTCGCTCACAGGCGGACTTGGCCGTAATTGCCAGGCGTCGTTGACGAAGACGCGGTAGAACAGGTGGGGAGATTATGACATTCTCCCGCCCTCCTTTTCATGAAAGGAGAATCCTTTCATATAAGCTATATACATTTGGGTATATTTATTAAACCTGGCAGAATCGACCCATTGTTTGTCATCTGACGTGACACTTTGGTTTATATTGAAATATGTAGATAATTGTAAGCTATATACACACACTCCTCAATGATGCTATCAAGCAACACTATTCAAGTACAATCCACTAGATGGATTCTTACGTTAGTTGTAATTTGACACAGCCAGTCCGATAGCTATCAGCGACTTATGCTATCTCTCAAGCAACGCAACCACCTCTCGACAAATAAACAAAAATTACAAACACGACATGTCAGGCCGCGAGTCCTCTCCCTATAAGATGACTCCAACATTTGACCGCTACCTCATCTGGTAGGAAAGTCTCATGTAGGTCTACAGTCTCGGTAATTACTTCCATGCATAGTTGATGTCATCTTGATGTGTCGCCAATTTGGCAACATGAGGACGGTTTCTATACCTGTTACACATTACCACTAATTTCAATTGTTTCCCTTGATTGTTATCAGTGAAAAATTACAAAATCTATGGGCGATAATTTCCACATGCTTTCAAAGAAAATAAATTACATTGGTAAATCAATTTCTAAGCGTCATAGTTTGATGCTTATTGACAATAGTGAACCAAAAGTCACTATTGAGAACAAGTTAATCAACCTATGATTCTCAGATTCATCATCATCAAGTGCCGTGCCGGCTGGCGTATGCGTTCATGGCTCTCCATAGATCTCGGTCTTTGGTTTTCTGGATCAACTCTGCTGCTGATATTCCTCCATGCCACCGTCTCAATCCATCCAGCATCACTTTTCTTGGTCTACCTCTGCCTCTCTTCCCCTCGATCTTTCCAGTTGTTACGATGTTCTCCAATGCCTCTCTTCTCATCACATGACCGAGGAAAGCTGTTTGTCTCTGTCTTATTGTTGTATATAATGTTCTAGTTTCGTTAGCCTGTTTCAGGCAGTCGTCGTTAGATTCTCAGATTACATCTATCAAAATCCTTACATACAATTTGTATATTCCAAATTTCAGCTCACAAAGTTTATGTCAAGCGTTAATTCTTTGTGAGAATTACAATGTAGTCTGCTAGTTTTTACATTAATTTCACAAATACCGGAAGTACACAGCTGGTGTGTTAAGATGTAGCTAACACAATGTTCTTCCGTCTGGATGTTGTATAAACGAACGGAATACATAGTTCTTAAGAACAGCTGCTGGATTACCTCTTTCTTTCGAAGTATGGATTAAAGTGTTCTGTAGAATTCAGATGTCAATGTCCCTCTCGCAAAGATTAAAACAAGTCGGAACACTTTGCTCAGCAGGTACTATGGATACTCGAACAGTTCAAGTAAAATAAGTCTTGAAATCACGTAGCACTGTTCGTTACAATGTTCATACATATTTAAAATAGTGTTACCTTTCGATCACATATAACACAGGTATTCATCACAATTATTACAATAATTATACGATATATATATATACTATATTCACATTGGGACATTGTCCCTATCACAATTTCTACACAGAGTTTCTGAAATAATTTTACTACTCGCCGTGATGCTGAGCGCTATATTAATCTGCAGATTACTTATTGGTCTGCTGTGTGCGCACAGGCATAATTAGGCTTTCGGATGTGTCGTACGGACATTTGGAAAGAAGGTCGGCAATCGTGTTTTGTGTGCCGCGGATATGCTTGACTTCAAAACTGAAATCTTGTAGTAATAGTGACCATCTTGCTACCCTGTGGTTAGTAGGAGTTCCAGTCGTGATGATTGTCAACGGACTGTTGTCTGTCTCGACTATAAAATCTTTCCCAAGAAGAAATCTGGATAATTTTCCAACAGAGTACACAAGAGCAAGGGCCTCAATTTCAAGCATCGACCAATTTTTTTCTCTTGGTTTTAATTTCCGACTTACATAGTACACTGGGTGGAGAATTTGGTCGTGTTCTTGCAATAATACTGCTCCAATCGTTATGGAGCTCACGTCAGTTCTCCATCTGAAAATAGTGTCCAAATTTGGTAATTTAAGAATCGGGTTACTAGAAAAGTAGGATAACACTTTTGTAAATGCAGGTCTTAGGCATTCGCTGTTTACAATTTTGTTAGGTTTTGTCTTTCGTTAGTAGGTTAGTGAAACACTCGGTCAAAATTTGGTATAAACTGTCTGTAATAATTTAACAGACCTAGGACACTTCTCAATTCTTTTTTGTTGTTATCGGAAGCGACAATTTAAGAATTCGTGACACGATGTTGTCGTCAGTCGTGACAAAGCCATTACAAAGTTTATAACCCAAAAATGAAATTTCTTGGTAGGCTATGTCGAGTTTCGATGGTTTGACTGTCAGTCCGTTTTGTCTGATGCGGTCAAATGTCTGCTGTAATGTTGTTACATGGTCTGTCATCGTCTTCGTATGTATGAAAATGTCGTCCATGTAGGAAATTATATTAGGTATGTCTGTCAGTAGAAGTCTTGTCATCCATACAAATGTCGCCGGGGCATTTACTAGCCCGAATGGAAGCTTGCACCATTCGTATAGACCCCAGGGTGTGGCAAATGCTGTCAGATGTATGCTGTCATGATGTACCGGTATTTGCCAATACCCTTTTGTCATGTCCAGTTTTGTAAAGTATCTTGAATCTGTCAGTTCAGTCAATATGTCTTCACAGTTGCTCATTGGTTCTAAACCCAGTTGTCTGATATTGTTAAGTTTCCGATAGTCAACACAGAGTCGTATGGTGTTGTCCTTCTTTTTAACAATCACTATCGGTGAACAAAAATGCGATTGTGATCGTCTGATGATGTGATTCTTCTCTAGGTTTAGAATTTCTTAGTGTAATTTCTCTTTGTAGTGTATGGGAATGGAGTATGGTCTGCATTTTATTGGTTTGTTGGATGTCAGAATAATGTGATGATGCACTAAGTCTGTTTGTCCTGGATGGTTTGAGAAAATGCTACCGTAGTCTTGTAACAGTTGTCTGCAATTGTCGGTCTCTTTCTGAGTCAGAATAGGATTTATTTTAATGTCATGCAGATTGTTTGTCGTGTCAAGTGATGGGGTCGGTATTTCGTCGGTCTCGTCATCGTCTGTGTGGTCCACTATCGTTGTGCTTGCTGCTTTTTCGTCTTGGTCTTCTTCTCTGTTGTAGTACGGTTTTAACATGTTGATGTGAAATATTTTGTGTTTGTCTTTTATTGCGATCTCATTGTCCAATGTCGAGATTTGTCTCAGTACTTTAAACGGTCCTTGCCATGAGTCTGTCAGTGTCTCTCGCTTGGCAAAAGTAGTAGTACGTCTTGTCCAGGTGTCAGTGTTATTGTCCTATTTCCTCTGTTAGCATACTGTCTGTAAATAGCACCAGATTGTTTCAGTGCTTTTTTTTTAGCTAATACACAAGATTTCATTATCCTATCTCGCAATGATGTTACATGTTCATATGATGATACTGGTTTATGTAGAGTTACACTTTCAGTTAACATAGACTAGTACATAGATAATGGGCCGCGTGGTTTGGCTCCATATACAAGTTCAAATGGTGAGAAACCTGTACTGGAATGAGGTACTTCACGATATGCAAATAGTATGGCAGGTAAATAAGTATCCCAATCTTCAGGGTGTTCCTGGGTAACTTTTGATAGCATATGCTTGAGATCACCGTTCATCTTTTCTACAATCCCCGTAGAATGAGGGTGGTATGGGCTATTAAAGCACTGCTTTACCCCTAACATTCTAGTAAAGGCTTGAGTGGCTGCGGCAATGAACTGACTTCCCCGATCTAAGAGAATGGTATCAGGAAAACCTACTCTAGAAAAAATGTGGAAGAAAACTTCCATTACATCCTTGGCAGTTATGTTCTTAAGTGGAATCGCCTAAGGCCATCTGCTACAGAGGTCAATTATCGTTAGAATGAACTTTTTTCCTCTTGATGTCACACGGTTTAGAGGACCTACAATATCAACAGAGATCTTTTTCGAAAGGTCTACTTGCTAGGTCTGTTATTTGTAGTTCAGCTTGCGGGTGTTTAACCTTTTTAACAAGCTTCTGGCAGATGTCACAAGTTCTGCAATATTGCTTGGTGTCACTGCAGAATTTAGGCCAGTAGAACTGGGTAAGTAATCTAGATCTAGTTTTCGAATAAGCCATATGCCCTGCAAAGGGTATGTCATGTGCTAGATGTAATGCTTGTTTGCTTTTTTTAAGTGGATTTACATACTACTCAACACTTCAAGTTTATGTGACCGTTTATTTAGTGAAATGAGGGATTCTTTGTGATATGTGATGGTAAGATCACCCACTTATGAATGTTACCAATTATCGATTCACGTCAACGTGAGAATTAGACATGCGGGGCTAGCAAGTGATAATCACCACGCACGCCCTACAGAAGGGTCGGCGCTTTTATTTACTCCATTATTGTGCTCGTTTTAAAAGTGAATTTACATACTCTCAACTGTCAAGTTTATGTGACTTTTTATTTAGTGAAATGAAGATTTCATTGTGGCACGTGAGGGTTAAGAGCATCCATTTTTGAATTTTTACCAATTATCGATTCACGGCAACGTGAGACTTAACTATGCGTGACTAGCAAGAGATAAGCGCCACGCACGATCTACAGAAAGGTCTGCAGTTTTATTTACTCCTTGCCTTGTCGAGCTGCCTATATTGCCAACATGTCCTCTAATTTACGATCATCAACTGTGTCAAAGCGATGCGAAAATGTAAACAAAAACAAGACGGGACAAAAGTTAGTTAGCACGCCAGCTCAGCGACTGAATCAATCATCTTCATCACCAACATCTAACACATCACCTTCAAAGACGCTTTCTTCGGCAAAAACACAGCGCCACAATGATTATCGTGAACTAATTCAGGCTTTGGAGACGAGGTTAAAAGATTTTATTACCAGCAACACCATTAATATTATTGCGGAGTTTAAAAAAGAAAACATTCTTCTTCTAGAGGGAATCCGCCTCCTTAAAGAAGAGAAGGAAACTTTTAAAATATCCACACATGAATTGAAACTAAAGCGTGCACAGTCATTTCATAAAAGTGCACAAACAGAAAGTATCCATGGTGTTGTAGATGCGTATGTTGCCAGTGAATGTTCGTCGCATAATGACATACAGACAGTTTCTACAAGCAACAAAACCACTACTAAACCTGTAGAACGCACACCATCTATCTACCCCATCGATGTGCATATCAGCAACAGGTTCCAGGCCTTAATTATAGACTCGCCAGCAGCAGACTTGGAATCACAGAGCTCAGCAGTTACCACTACTGGGCATCAACAACCAACGCAAACAAGCTTTAATAAACAAGAACACAAGAAAGACGACAGTGACCAGTGGCAACAACAGTCCAAGCGGACACGCCAACAGCGTGAAATAACCATAGATCACAGTGCAACACATGTCGTCATTGGAGTCTACCTGCTGAAGGGAAATCTATAGTGATCGCATGTTATCTTCTGACAGCGAATCAACTTCAATCTACCCTGTACCAGGCGCTGACATTGACAGGCTGACCTCTACACTGCGAAGATTCCAAGTGAACGACCGAATTAGGAGAGCAACAGTCCATATTGGCGTCAATGATATAATGGATAATAAAATCATCAGCACCTCACAACTAGCTACATTGGAGGTGCTTTTGCGCAATAAATTTCCTAAATCATCTTTGTTCATATCATCTATCATTCCACCATGTTACGGGTTCCAGCGTCGTACTGCCGATGCTGCTAATCTAACGTTATATAAATTTTGTAAAAATAATAACATGAATTTCATAAATAACACCCCTTACTTTATGTCACCGTCCGGAGCTCCTAAGAAAAAACTATACAGGGATCAAATACACTGTTCCAAGCTAGGAAGCACCTTCCTAGCAAAAAACATAAAATATCCCGAACGTGCACAACAACCAGCACCAGTTACAGGTGTAAACCGAACTTCACCTCCGGCAACAGCCATCTCACTTTGTTCAGAAAACATTCCTTCCCTTCCCACACCACCCTTGCCTGTACCCCAGGAACACAATGTCGTGAATAGCAACCCAAGCTCCAATACAAATGTTGCTAACTATGATACTTTGTTTCCTACCTTGCCCGTAAAACAGTCTCCCTCTATGATGTCAAAGGCGACACCATTAAACAATGGTGCTGTGCCCCCGATGCCTGCTTCCAATGTAGGCACTTCCAGTGACACTCATAGCAGTCCCTCGCTGGACGGTAATCTACAATCCTATGAGTGGAACCGTCAACTTCAGCAGCTAATGCAATACAATCCTGCAGCCCTGCACCAAGCATTCATGATATCACTCCAGCAAAGGCATTTTCCTGCCCCCTCTAACAGCCTTAACTACTTCTAAATAAAATTTCAAAATCCCTGCAATTTGTATACCACAAGCGAAATCATCCTTTTAGTTTGTAATGTTCGCCAATCACGATCAGTGGCTCAACAAAAATGGTCTATATATAGGCTATCTCAACATCTTTCATCTGCTCAACAAATTACCTGTGCTCTCGGTAATACTGTCCAAACAGTTCCATGTGTTTGGAATCACAGAAAGTCGTCTTAACGACAAAATAACCGACTCCGAAATCTCACTTAAGGGGTTTAAAGTAATTTGGAAAGATGCAAATCAAAAATTAGAGACAGGTATTGCTGTATACATTTCCAATTCCCTCAACTGTTCCCGTAGAAGTGATCTCGAGACCGTAGGGATAGAATGTGTTTGGTTAGAGGTGAAGCCAGCCAGCCAACAACCGTTTCTCATTGGATACCTACATAGGAATCCTTGTGCCGGGTACAGTTGGTATGACTGCTTCACTACAATGATGGATAGAGTGTTTACAGCAGGTAGAGAAGTTATGATACTAGGTGACTTCAACATAGATATTAGTAAATCCAACCAGACATTTAGAAAGAATGGAAGATAATAGGGAAACAAACCTCGCTTACACTCAGGAAATAAATGACCGTAGACCCCGAGGTAGACCAAGAAGACGGTGGAGAGATGATACATGTACAGACCTACAAGCACTTGGAATCAACGACTGGCAAGAGGAGGTCCACCAGAGAGACGAATGGAGACGGATTGTATTTGCAGCAAAGAACCTCAATGGCTCGGAAAGCTGAAGAAGAAGAAGAACCAGACATGGGACGATATCATTCTTTTGTACAATTTCAAACAACTAATAAACCGTCCCACAAGGGTTACTGACACATCCTCAACTATAATTGATCATATATATGTTACTTGTCCAGATAATATTATTGAATGTTCTGTTCCTATTAGTACAGTTAGTGACCATTATCCTGTATGTTGTACATGGTCAAGAATTGGGTTCAGATCTCTTAAACATAAACATGTAAGTATCAAATTTAGAAATTTTAAAGCATTCAACCAAGATTTATTTTTGCAAGACTTAAGAAAAGCAGCCCTTGATCACGTTTACCACCTTCCTGACCCGGACGATGCTTTAGCTTTCTGGACGAAGACAGTCTACAATCTGTTCGATAAACACGTGCCAATTAAAGAAGTTCGAGTCAAAAATCAACATAAATCCCCATGGGTCACTAAAGAAGTTCTGGAAATCATGAGAGAGCGAGATACAGCACACACAAATAAAGACTTTATCAATTACCGTAGACTGAGGAATAAAGTTAAATATGAAATTCGTAGGATAAAAAAAGATCATTTTAAGAATTTGATTGTAGATAATTCAAACCGTACAAATATATGGAAGGCTATTAACTTCCTAACCAATAAGAAACGCCCTACAGAATCAGCAATACCAAATTCTATAACATGCGATGAATTTAGTTGGTTCTTTCAATCAGAAATAGAGAATCTAAAGTCTTCAATACCAGACTCATCGTGTAATTTAAGTTCACTGGCATCATTCTGTGAGGAGAAGTGCACGAGAAATATTCCCGCTGAGATTCCCTTAATGTCTGTTGCAGACGTTTATAAATATCTCTTAAACCTCAAATCAACAAATCACACGGCCTAGATGGTATCAGTAATAGAATTCTTCGTTGTTTAGCACTAGTCATTAGTGAGTCCTTAACGTTCATATATAACCAGTGCCTGGCCAAAAACTACTTTCCATCTGCATTTAAAATTGCTAAAGTGTTTCCGCTACTTAAAAATGGCTCAATCGATAATAGCGTTTTGGGTAATTATAGACCTATTTCCTTACTATCGTCGCTATCAAAACCACTAGAAAAACAAATTCATAAAATAACGTTACACCATTTAATTAACAACGATCTAATAATTAACAGTCAATCTGGGTTTCGGCCTAAATATTCTTGCCATAATGCTCTAACAAAAATGACCGATAACTGGCACTTAAACATCAACAACGGTAGAATTTGTGGAGCGGTGTTTGTAGACTTTAAAAAAGCTTTTGATATGGTAGATCACGATATTTTAATTAGAAAACTAAAACAAATGAAGATAAGCACCAACATGGTGAACATAATCACGTCATTTCTATCCGACAGACAACAAGTCGTGTCCTTCAACAACTGTCTATCAAGACCCACACAGCTTAATATTGGTGTACCTCAGGGCTCAATACTAGGTCCGCTGCTTTTTGCAGTTTATATTAATGATCGTCCTTTATATATCAATACAACTTGTGATCTATTTGCAGACGACTGTACTATATATACTAGTCAAGAAAACCGTAGTGAATTAGAGAATTCTTTACAAAAGGAACATGATAATCTTACTAGATGGAGCAATGAAAACCGCATGCAAATTAACATCGACAAAACCAAATCCATGTTAATAACGACCAGACAAAAACTACAGACACTAGCCATAACTGGAGCACCGCTAGAACTTCGCTTGGGCTCGTTACCTATAGTTAATGTGAGCGAACATAAAACACTAGGTCTTTTAATTGACAGCCATTTGAGCTGGAGCTCTCATGTTCATGTTCTTACCAAGAAAATAGCACAAAAAGTTTACCAACTTGCTAAAATTCAGCACTTCCTGGACGAAAGCACACGAAAAATATTCTATACATGCTATATCCAATCACATCTCGATTATTGTTCCACAGTTTGGGATGGTTGCCCTAAATCAAATTTAAAACGACTATGTTCTCTACAAAACCGCGCTATTCGTCTGGTTTCTGGCAGAAAGCACGTTGAAAGTAATAATTTATACAGTCATCTAAGACTTCTACCACTTCGAAAGCGCTTCCTTTTTAACAAAGCCAAATTAGTGAATACAATTATATCTCAAAATACCCCAGAGTATCTTCTGCCGCTGATTCAATCTAATGCAATGAACAGCAAGCGCCTAAATTTGCTACATGTCTCAAAGCCTAGATTGGACCTATACGAAACATGTTTCGCCTATTCTGGTGCTCACTTATGAAATGATCTTCCTCCAGATCTGAAAACTCCAATGAGTCCCTACACATTTAACCGAAAACTCTTTCAATACTTAATCCATACCGACTATATGCCACCATAATTCATTTACTGGTATAATTGTTCATTATAATTGTTCACTATAATTGTTTAACTATAATTGTTCACTATATATGTGTGTGTGGGAGGGAGAGAGAGAGAGAGAGAGAGAAAGTGGGTGTCAGAGAGAGTGAGAGAGTGAATGTGTGTGTGCGCACGTGCATGCGTGTGGGTGGAGAGAGTGATTGAGCGAGAAAAGGTGAGGGAATGTGTCAGTGCATGCATTCGTACGTGTATGTGTGAGAGTGAGCGAGGGAGTGTGTGCGTGCGTGCATTCATGTGTATGTGTGAGAGAGTGTGATTGAGAAAGTGAGTGTGTGTGTGTGTGAACGATTGTGTGTGAGAGAGTAAGTGAGTGAATGAGTGAGGAGTGAATGAGTGAGAGAGTGAGTGTGTGTGAGTGAGTGAATGAGTGTTAGAGAGTGTGTGTGTGTGTGTGTATGTGTGTGTGTGAGAGAGAGAGAGAGTAAAAGAGTGAGTGAGTGCACTAGGGTAAGTGAAACATTGAGTGATAGCGTGAGGGTGTGTGTCTGTCTGTGTATGAGAGAGAGAGAGAGAGAGAGAGAGAGAGAGAGAGAGAGAGAGAGAGTAAGAGAGTTAGAGATAAAGTGAATGAAGATTGACAGAGTGACTGATTGGGGGAAATAGTGAGTGTGTGTGTGAGAGAGAGAGAGAGAGAGAGAGAGAGAGAGAGAGAGAGAGAGAGAGAGAGCGAACGAGAGAGTGAGACAGTGGGAGAGTTGATGTGTTAGTGTATGTGTGTGGGAGCGCGCGCATGCGTGTGAGTGTGTATATATGAAAGAATACAGAAAGAGCGAGAGAGAGAGAGAGAGAGAGAGAGAGAGAGAGACAGAGAGAGAGAGAGAGAGAGAGAGAGAGAGAGAATCAAAATCAAATCAAATCAAATCAACTTTATTAGGGTCACAAATTGGGAGCGCAGGCCCGTCTTACATTCGGCCCTTCCAATCACTCGTCTTTCGTTCATCAAGAGCATTATACATTTACATAGGAAGAACAATAAACATTGTGAAATGAATGTTGTAAACATAAACAAGGCTAATTACCATGTTATGAGGCCCATCTCCCACCTATCCATACATCACCCCACCCACACAACACCCCCACCTACCCACACACACGCGCACCAAGGGACACATACACACCCCCACCTACCCACACACGCGCACACCAAGGGACACATACATACCCCACCAACCGACCCATCCCCCTCCCGCACATCCTCCACCCACACACACACTGCCCTCACCTGATCCCCCAACCAAAACACATTCGCCACCCACAAACATTCCCCCACCAACCCACACATCCCACGCCCATCCATATACACATCCTAACCCACACATCCTCTCACCACCCACACCTCAAACCACCCATCCCCCAGCCACGTCTCCATCGACAACATATTCCCCACCCATGCACACAAACCCCCACCAACCCACACATCGCACATCCACTCACACATCCCCAAAACATACACACACATCCCCACCAACTGACATGTCCCTACCCCCCCCCCCACACACACACACACATCTCCCTAACCACCCATACATCCCCAATCCACTCACACACACCCCACCACCCACACATACAACTTCCACCCACCCACACATGCCATAACCTAATCCCCCACCACACAATCCCCCACCCGCACATCACATACACCCCCTACCACGCACTATTCCCAACCCACGCACCACACACACACATATCCCTCACCAACACATCCCCACTTACACACCACACACATATCCCCCACCCAGATACCACACAATATTCCCACCCACACCCACACAGATACCCTTACCCATCCACCCCACATACCCCACTCACACACCACAAAATTCCCCCACCCACACACACATACCTCACCCACACAATATCCCCAACTAACACACCACACACCTCTCCCCACCCACACACGCATTCCCTACCCGTCCACCAACACACACTCACTCACGCATACATCCTCCACTACGCACCCACACACCCCCACCCACCCCCAACCAAACATCTCTCGATCACAATACCCCTACCCACACACATCCAGAGAGAGAGAGAGAGAGAGAGAGAGAGAGAGAGAGAGAGAGAGAGAGCTGAACAGATGCATGTCATGTAATACGCATGTTATGTAACACGCGAATCCATGTTTGTGTATTCTCATCTGTCATATTATCAGTTAAATACCATTTGATTTTATCATGTATAATGTATAATCATGTACATTACTGTAGTTTGAGTGAAAGACAGAATGAGTGAGTGTGAGAGTGAATGTGTGTGTGTGTGTGTGTGTGTGTGTGTGTGTGCGTGCGTGTGTGTGTGTGTGTGTGTGTGTGTGTGTGTGTGTGTGTGTGTGTGTGTGTGTGTGTGTGTGTGTGTGTGTGTGTGTGTGGGAGCATCACTATTTTTACTTCACACACTGTTTATGTACACATTTTTCTCCATGTTTAACATTTTTATGAGACTGCTCATGACAATTGTCAGTGTATGTGTGTGAGTAAAGTGTGGGAGTTTGTTTATACTAGTTTCAATGCTCACGTGAGGCATTTTGTATGTGTCTAGATGTGAGGATGTGTGAGGGTGTGTGGAGGATGTGTGTGAGTGTGGGGATATGTGTGGGTGGGGATGTGTTGGTGGGGATGTGTTGGTGGTGATGTGTGGGTGGGGGAATGTGGGTGGGGTATGGGTTTGGGTGGGTTTCGGTGTGTGGGTGTTGGTAGGTAGTGATATTTGTGGGTGTTGGTGGGATGTGTGGATGGATGTGTGGGGGTGAAAGTAGGGGTGTGGGAATGGGTGTGGGGGATGTGTGTATGGGTGGAGGATATGTGTATGGGACGGGTGCGGGGGATGTGTGTTTGGGTGGGGGTATGTGTGGGTGGGTGGAGATGTGTGGATGGTTTGGGGAAGTATGTGTGGGTGGTGGAGTTGTGTGGGTAGGGGATTGTGTGGGTGGATTGGGGATGTAAGGGCGGGTGGGGAGAAGTGTATGGTGTGTGGATTTGGGATATGTGTGCGGTGTGTTGGTGGGGGGATGTATGCATGGTGTGTCGATGGGAGGTATGTTTGTGGTGGTATGGGTGACGATGTGTGTGTGGGTGGGGGATAGTGTGTGGTGTGGGGGGATAGTGTGTGGTGTGGGGGATGTGTGTGATGGGTGCGGGTAATGTGTGTATGGGTGATGGATATGTGTGGGTGAGTAGGGGTGTGGTGGTTGGGAGAAGTATGTGTGGATGGTGGGGGTGTGTGAGTGGGAGATGTGTGCGTGGATGGAGAATGTGTGGGTGGGGGTGTGTGAGTGGCTTAGGGATGTGTAGGTGGGTGAGGGATGTGTATGTGTCGGGGTGGGATGCGTGAGTGGGTGGAGGATTGTGTGGGTAGGGGTATTGTGATCGAGAGATGTTTGGTTGGGGTGGGTGGGGGTGAGTGGGTGCGTAGTGGAGGAAGTGTGCGTGAGTGAGTGTGTGTTGGTGGATGGGTGGGAAATGCATGTGTGGGTGGGGAGAGGTGCGTGGCGTGTTGGTTGGGGATATTTTGTGGGTGGGGTATATGTGGGTGTGGGTATGTGGGGTGGATGGGTCAGGGTATCTGTGTGGACGTGGGTGGGAATATTGTGTGGTATGTGGGTGGGGGATATGTGTGTGGTGTGTAGGTGGGGATGCATGGTGGTATTTAGGTGTTGTAGGTGTGGGATGTGTTGGTGAAGGATATGTGTGCGGTGTGTGGGTTGGGAATATTGCGTTGTAGAGGATGTATGTGATGTGCGGGTGGGTGTGTGGTGGGGGATTGGGTTAGGGCATGTGTGGTTGGGTGGAGGATGTACGTGTGGGGGGTGGGGTGTGTGTGAGTGGATTGGGGATGTATAAGTGGTTAGGAAGATGTGTGTGTGTGTGTGTGTCGAGGTACAGAGATATCAGTTGGTGGGAATGTGTGTGTATGGTTTGGGGATGTGTGAGTGAATGTGCGATGTGTGGGTTGGTGGGGGATGTGTGTGAGTGGGTGGGGAATATGTGGTCGATGGAGATGTGACTGGGGGATGGGAGGTTGGAGGTGTGGGTGGGGGAGAGGATTTGTGGGTTAGGATGTGGGTGGGCGTGGGATGTGTGAGTTGGTGGGGGGAACAGGTGACGGCAGTGTGTGTGGGTGGGGGATGTGCGGGAGGAGGATGGGTTTGTTGGTGGGGTATTATGTGTCCCTGGGTGTGTGTGTGTGTGTGGGGGCGGGGGGGGGGGGGGGGGGTGGGGTGATGTATGGGTAGATTTGAGATGGGCCTCATAACATGGTAATTTGTCTTGATTATGTTTACAACATTCATTTCACAATGTTCATCTTTCTTCCTATGTAAATGTATAATGCTTTTGATGAATGAAAGACGAGTGATTGGAAGGGCCGAATGTAAGACGGGCCTGCGTGCCCAATTTGTTCTTCTTCTTCTTCAGCGTTCCGAGCCATTGAGGTTCTTTGTTGCAAATACAATCCGTCTCCATTCGTCTCTCTGGTGGACCTTCTCTTGCCAGTCGTTGATTCCAAGTGCTTGTAGGTCTGAACATGTATTATCTCTCCACCGCCTTCTTGGTCTACCTCGGGGTCTACGGTCATTTATTTCCTGAGTGTAAGCGAGTTTTGTTTCCCTATTATCTTCCATTCTTTCTATATGCCCCAGCCATTGTAGTCTATTAGCCTTCATGATACCAGTGATTAGCGGGGACTTAAACAGATCATAAATGTCTTTGTTACTTCTTCTTTTCCACTCTCCACTTTGTGTATCCCTAATGGGTCCAAAGATGGGTCTTAAAATTTTGTTCTCAAAGGTTTGTAACAAGGCTTCGTCTCCTTTCGTTGTACTCCAGGTTTCAGAGCCATACAGCACAACTGGTCTGATCAGTGTTTTGTATATTGTGATTTTGGTGTTACGAGATAGCGCCTTTGATTTTAGTAGATGTAATTTGTTACCCTTTGAAAATAAAGTTGATTTGATTTGATTTGATTTTGTTCGGTTGGTAACATCGTTTGCTCAGTGGTATTAGTACCTTTGGTGTAGTACCGTGTAAGGATACCACCTTTTAGGGCAAAATGCCATCTAGCATTCTTTGTTATTCTTGGCTTTTGGCCTATTAAATTAAAATATTTGTGGAAAGATAAATCGGCCTTTTAGGCTGTTTGAAATTTTCCCTCATGGTCTTAGGAGGTAATATAACTGGGCTTAACATTTCCAAAGCCTCTGTCTGGTTAATTTGATCTTGCACTTTTGCATCAGATCTAGTTACTGCATTTGAAATATCAACAACATGACAAGGTGATGTTACATTTAGACCAATACAATCATGTGATGAAGTTAATGAATTTGCAAACATACATTCATTCAAAGGTGATAATACATTGTCAGCAATATATTCAGTTGAAGATGATATTGCATTATCAACAATACATTCGGCAGCAGATGTTATACTGTCATGTGGCATATCATTTACTTCAGGAAGGTTACCCACGATTATGTCACAATATGGGTTGGATAATGCTGCGCGTTTAACCTTTCCTGTGAGAAATGGGGTGTCAATATATGCCCATGCAAGTGGGTATTTCTCGATGTTACCTGAGAAAGTTCTGCATGTAACATGTTTGCCTGTATAATCTGAAGGTAAAATAAAGTCTCTCTTCAAACCAATAAGAGTGCATCCACTATCTCGTAAAACGGTGGCAGATTTGCCATTTACAAACCCTTAGTGGATGTTAAGTTTACCTTTGGAGTCTATTACCAAATTAGCTTCTTCATTGGCAATAGGTATTGAGTGGCCGCATGTTAATAAGCCATCTTCATGAAAACGATCACAGATGGTACAATTTTCAAGATGAAATACATCAATGGCCTGTGCTGCATTAACAGGATGATTTTCTACTTGTTCCTCATCTGAGGAAGAGCTATCAAACATGGCTGCATTAGCCTTTATGGTCATTTGTTTACCTTTACAAGCATGACGCCAGTGGCCATATGCCTTGCAAAGAAAGCATTTGGTTAGTCGTTTATAGCTCATTCTCTCCTTCTCTTGCTTATCTATATAGTTTTGCAAGTATGTGAGGTACCCTGGGTGTTTGTCACACATATCACTTTCACTATGTGGAAGATGGCAATATATGCATTGGTAATACTTATCAGCAGATTGCTTAAAGGGTTTCGGTTTACTGTAGGGACCTGACTTCGTTCTGTCATAGGTAGCGGCTGCTACAAAGTCTGTGTCAGTCAATCCACTAGTAAAACACTGTTTCTTGGCTGTGAAATAAGCCGAACCTCGTTTCTCTATATGTTGCACACTCTCACACTCACATTCTTGCAGAAATTTAGTAAATGGTGGTGGTAGAGATGAAATGATTTTATCTCTAAGAATTAGATCTTTCAACTTATCAAAGCTGTTATTTATTTTGGCTGCTGACAGCCATTTACTAAATACATCCTGTACTACTGAGATGTAGTCAGAGAAAGTTTGTGTATGTTTTGGAGCTAATTTACTAAACTGTTCTCTGTAGCCTGCTTCATCTAACAGGAAGTGTGACATAATTTTGGACTTAATATATTGATAGTCTTTCCTGGGATCTTTGGGAATGGTCCCTATCACTATGAGAGGTTCCCCTGAAAGACTTCTCATATATATAATGTTCCATTCAGTCTCTGTGATCTGATAATGCTCCATTATCGTTCAAAGTTCTGGGTGAAGGCTGCAATGCAGTCGCCCGTTGTGAAATATTTGACGATCCCTTGGTACTTTTTGTACTGATTCTCTTTTTCTAGTCTTTCTGACTTTCTAGAATCTTTATCTGCTGATGTTTCAGCTTCCAGCTGTTTAATTTTTAGTTGCATTTCAAGTTCTTCACTCTTACTTTGGGCTAAGATCTCAGCTTTTCTTATCTCAGCATCTGTTTCTGCCTGTTTGGTTTTGGCTGCTAACTCTGTTTTAAAGCAGCTTCTGATTCTGCCTGTCTAGTTTTAAAACAATGTTTTCCCGTAGTGAATTTGAATAACGAAGACACAAACAATAGATTGCACGATTTATTGCCTGGCATATTTCGCTGCATTTCGTCAGGTACATACTGCAGAAATCACACAACTTACGTGAAATTAACTAGATAAATCCTTCAAGTTGAAATATACACAATTTCTCACAGTAATGTCACTTATCTACCACGGTAATTTTAAGCTGACTAACATGTCTTTCTGTTTACACAATTCTGGCTTGCGTTGATAGATCATAATTGCTTCTGCAAATTTTAACAAGCGAGTATTTTGTGTTCTAAACAACACGCGAAATGCAGTGTCTCTGGACACAACATGGCCACTGGCGACAATGTGCCTGCCGATTGAAGACGCCGGGAGCTTCCGGTGTGTCGGCTCCTCGCGGCTAGCATCTCCTGTGTGTTGTATCTTGTTGACCCATTGAGGTATGTGTTCTGACACCCGTTTGTTAAGCTGTCTCTCCGTTCGACCAATGTAAACGGCCTGGCATCTACATGTGAATTGGTAAATACAATTGTTTGTGGCGTACAGAGGAACAGGCTCTTTGACTGTTGGTGTAGGAATGGGTACGGTTTTACATCTAATGACTGGAGTTGCCGCACAGAATGTTCGACCTACTGCTGTAGTAAGCCGGTCTTGTAGACGTTGCATTACGTCATCCCCTCGAAAGGTTAGCTGGATGAATACCTTGAGTTTAGGGACTGTAGTTACGTCTGCTTTGGGTTTGGGCTGTTGGCAATGGCGCTTTATAAATCCTGTGGAGTACCCATTCAGGTTTAAGACATTCTTCAGAGTTTCAAATTCCTCTGTCAGTGTGTCCTGGGTGCATATCTTTCTAGCACGGTCAAACAAGGTCCGTACTAAGCCCCGTTTGTACTGGACAGGTGTGAAGCTCTGAAAATTTAGGTATTGGCCAGTCCATGTTTCTTTGCGATACACCGATCTTTGAATTGTGCCATCTGCTCTACGTCTCATTAGAATATCTAGGAATGGTAACGCTTCGTTGTGTTCGTGTTCCATAGATAGAGAGATGTTTACATGCGTCGTTTTCATTGTGGCCTGAAACGATGTTGCTTGTAGCTCGTCTGTGGTGATAATTAGTATATCGTCCACATAACGCCGGTAAAAGGCCAAGTTGTCGATGTCTGAGGATCTCTTTTCTTCTAAGTGTGCCATGAAGATGTCCGCTAGAATAGGACCAAGAGGACTCCCCATGGCCACTCCGTCAATTTGGCGGTATGACTTAGTTAGAAAATTGAATTGGATGTTGGCGGTACATAGTAGTAGTAGCCTCTCCAGAATAGGTGTTGGTATGCCTAATTTTAGTTGTTTGTCTTCAATGTGTTCCCTTATTATTTTCACTGTCTCCTCTAATGGAACGTTAGTGAATAGGGAGGCTATATCCATGGATGCCATGTGTTTGTTATTTATATCCATAGTATCCAATAATTCCACCAGTTGGAATGTATCTCTGAGTATTTTTGGATCGAAGGACTGTCGTACTGGCTTTAACATTTCGGCTAACCATCTCGCCATTCGGTGTTGAGCAGAGTTAACCATGGACAGGATAGGTCTTAGCGGGATGCCGGACTTGTGAAGTGTCTAGTTTTAACCTCTAATTCTGCCTGTTTAGTTCTAGCTTCCTCTCAGCAGCTCTCTATTCCCGTTGGACATATTCTGCATATTTTGTCTCACTCCATTTAGTTAACTCATCACCAGTTAACTTTAATTTCAAACCAGATTCAATGAAATCGTTCAATGTAGACATGATGAACTATTTCAGATACAATTAATGTACAAAAAGTTAATTATAAGGTGTTAGTAAATACAATAGTTTGTACAATATTTATCAAATACAGCTTTTGCCTAGACGTACACACAAAGGTATATACGAAAAAAGATAATACTTAAGTGACTTTGGAGCTCTGGAGTATGTTTGAACACTGTACCAGAGAATGGCTGCCTGATCGTTACTGCCCGGAAAAATGATCTTTACTTGCTAACGGTTTCGGATGACACAAAATCATGTTGCTTTGTGGAAGAAGAAACTATTAGGACATGTATGTTTATGTGGTGTATGCGTTGTCAACTAAGTTTTGTAGGTTTGTGTGCTGTCGAGTATGTTTGTTAGTCGTAATGTCGTCCGTTCAACACATTCAACGTCTCACTTTCCATGTTGCTTCTTTTCCAAAACTTTCCGCTTACACACACGTTCAAAGATGGACGATACATCCGCAATCGCATCTATTTTATAACTGGTTCAAGCTGGACGATGCACCCACGTTCACGCCTGTCAGAATCTTGCATTCAGCAATAACACAGGCTCGTAATCACTAACAGATGTGATACAAACACTGTCACAGAATGACTTTACGTGACACACTGCAAATACAATTCAAACACTTTATTCACACTTCTCACTCATCACAACCATTACATGCATCGCACAATTACAATATCGATGCCATAATACAATCAATAGATATATAAATGCAATGTATACAACTCACAATCCTACATACCAGGTGCACAGTCTCCTATACTCACACAGGCTTTCTATCTATTAGCGTTCATACACACAAGTCATACGAGCACCTTTAAATCCGTCTGTCCAGTACAACCGTCCCAAGCCGTCCGGCGCTAACCGCTGTGAGTTCTCGCTGGTCGGGGTTACGTCCCTGCGTGGACTTCATGTCCCACGCATGCACAGACTGACCATTCCTGTCACAGCGTGGTTAGTGTCGCTCACAGGCGGACCTGGCCGTAATTGCCAGGCGTCGTTGACGAAGACGCGGTAGAACAGGTGGGGAGATTATGACACAAAGAGGTTGATAAAAAGCACTTATAGAACAAAATGGGAATCAGAGCATCCAGGCCACCAGAAGGATGATGCATATTACAAACTCGAACAGCTTATTGTGAACGGAAGGCCCAATATACGGAAGTGAGGCTAAGCAGCCATGTGCAGGACGTGACGATTCCTTGGGTGAGCCCAGTACCAGAGCGCTATGTGTTGGCTCTGCAAGTATGGAAGCCTCATTGGATGGCGGAGAATGCCCATGGTCTCCCCCTGCCTTCCCTTGAGGGCTGACCAGGATGTCTTTGGCTGTTCTATGTGGGCCAGCTGTGATGGGGGATAACACCACAACAGTGAGAGTAAAACGTCCTAAGAAACTCCCGGGATGGTTAACCCGATCAACAAATGCCCGCAGAAGTCGGATGTGTCGGCCTAACGGAGCAAGAATGCAGTTTTGCTGTAAACAGGCACAGCGCAATCACATCCGGAAAAAAAGAAGAAAAAAAACTCTGGATGAACGCAGAAGAAATCCATTTCTTCTCATAACATGTCAAACATTTTTTGACTGTCTTCGTCTAATTTCTCTAATCAGTTTACGATTTTCATTTGTCTCCTGTAGTGCTTGGTCACTGGTTTTTCTATCTGTCCAAAGTACTCTTTGCATTTTCCTCAGAAACCACACTTCTGTAGCCATCAGGCAGGCAAAATTGTCCAGAAGCAGATGTCTTTTGACTGGGATTGGGCTTGTTCTCAAATTTAATGTATTGATTTTATCTGTGTAAGTATTTGATTTCTAGACTTTATCTGTGTATTTGATTTCTTGACTTTGTGTGAGTGTTTGATTTTCTGTATTTATCTCTTTGTTTGGATTCGTGTCTTTATCTGTGTCTATTTTTTTTTAATCTTATCTGTGTGATTAATTTCTTATCTTTATCTATCTGAGGGTTTCACTGCTTCTCTTTATCTATGTGTTTGATTTCTTGACTTTATCTGTCTCAGGATTTGAATTCTTATCTTTATCAGTGCCACGGCCCTAATTCTTGACTTTATCTGTGAGGATTTGATTCTTGACTATATATGTGTGAGGATTTGATTATTGTCTTTATCCGTGTGAGGATTTGATTCTTGTCTTTATCTGTGTGAGGATTTGATTCTTGTCTTTATCTGTGCGAGTGTTTGATTTCTAGTCTTTATCTGTGAGAAGGTTCTAGAGAAGATAGTCGCTGTCAAGCTGCAAGAGTTTTTGGAAAGGGGGAAGCTTCTTCCAAGAGGCCTGGGGAGCTACAGGCCAGGAAAAGCTCCTGGTCAAATGCAGCCACTTTTGCCTTTGACGTTTATGAGGGGTTCCAGAGTAGACAGGAAACGATGGCGGCAGCGCTTGATCTCGAGGATGCTTACAATAGAGTTCGATATGATATTTTGATGACCACACTGATGGAGAAGGGGGTCAATCCCTGGTTGGTGAACTGGATAGCAGCCGTCCTGCATTCTCGTCGGGTTGCTCTCCGTCTGGGTGCATGGACCTCAGAGCCACATATTTTAACCCCGGGACTGCCACGGGGATCTGCAGTCTCACCGGTGCTCTTTAACGTGTATACGAGCAAGATTGCAAATCTAGAAGCACAAAGGTTTGGAAGAATACTGACATTTGCAGAGGATATTCTTGCATATAGGAAGGGGCGAGATAGGGAGCAAACAGCCCAGGAGTTACAGGCGACAGTAGATAAAGTAATTGACTGGTGCACAGAAATGAGTGCTGTCATCCACCCGGAAAAGGTTTTGTGGTGCTCTCTGGGCAACAGAATTATGAGAGCTGATGTCCCAAGCCTCGCGATAGATGGTAGAAATGTCAGCAGAGAGAACAAACTGAAGTATCTGGGGATCACATTTGACCGGAGCCTATCCTTCGAGTACCATGTGGAGACGGTTGTGACAAGATCTCAAAAGGGACTCAGTGCACTTAAACTATGGCTGCAATGGACACAGAGCAGCGAATGCTTTTTACACTATACCAGCAGTTGATCCTCTCAGTGATTGATTATGGATTAGGACTGCTCACTGTCTCAGAGAGTCAGCTGGTGAAGTTAGAGCGCATACAGAACGAAGCTATGCGGGTCATTCTGGGATGCACCAGAGACACCCCAGTAGTATGTATGCGTTACATCCTTGGTCTGCCGACTGTTGCTGGTAGGCTCAAGGTGATGCAGGCGAAGGCATACCTCAGAGTAGCTGCAGACACAGACCATCCACTGTATGAGGCACTGGACGCAGTTAAGGGTCAGCGACTGATAAGAGTGGAATCATGGATAGCTCAGGTGGAGGATACGATCAGACAGGTGTGCCCCTTGGAGAACATTAGGTGTGGAGAGGAGTGGGTCAGAGTGCCAGCAGAGCAGTCAGACTTGTGCAGAGTTATAATCACATTAAGCCGGGAGTGCAGGGAGTGGTCAGCAGGTCCCACGGAAGTGGAAATCCAGCAACTAATTCAGGACAATGCTCACTCGAGTGATGTGATTATCTACACAGATGGTTCGGTGTCAAGAGGTGAGAGAAGTGGCTGGGGGTTCATAGCCAAAGCTAATGGTCGACATTTGGTGCAGGAGAGCCTGGCATTTGATACCACAACATCCAGCTTAAGAGTGGAGGTGGAGGCAGTCACTGCGGCTCTCCGCTGGATGGAGAATACGACACACGCACATCGTGATTGTAACTGACTCAGAAAGCATGCTGACGAGGGTGAGGACGGGCAGGCTTCATGTGGAGTGGCTTGCTTCGCTTCGGAGGTCACGGGTGACAAGCATCGCCTGGATCTTTTCTCCGGGGCATGCCGGTGTGCTGGGAAATGAACAGGTGGACAGATTGGCTGGCTCTGCAGAACTTGGTGGAGTATTGATACATGACAAGGCAGACGTTGTTGCGGCCTTGTGGGAGCACGTGCACACCTCGGAGGAGCAAATGGATTACCATGGTCTGGCAAGAATGAGACAGCGAGCAGTGACGAGGGGATCTGGCCGACGCTCAACGCTCAGAGGAAAGGCGAGACGGACATATAATCAGATTGCTACTGGTACTATTGGTGTTGGAACTCTTCGCTGGCTGCTGAGGATGGGGACGGAGCGCTTATGGGAATGTCCCGAATGCTGTGATGTCGATTCCTAAATCAATCAATCAATCAATCAATCTTTATCTACGAGAGTGTTTATATTATTATCTTTACCTATGTGAGTGTTTGAAATCTTGTCATTATCTGTGTCAGGTTTTGGATTCTTGTATTTACCCTCTGGTGTTTTAGTTTCTCTGGTTGTTTGAAAAGTCAGTGTCCTGTTTGAATAGTGGGCCAATGCTTCAGCTATAATTGTCTGTAACTGTCTGTCATGATCTTGTGGTGTCAATCTTGATTACAGCTGTGGAAGTGCTTCTGATCTTGTTGATAGTTTACCAACTGTTGCATATACATACACACACATAATACACAGAGACGTGCCCAGACAGAGAAAGAAAGAGAGAGAAGGAAAATCTGCCATATTCATTTGTAATGCAGTTAACTGATATACAGACAGGAGATATACATTTACAGGTATTAGTGGCCACTCACAGAATTAAAGGAAAGAAAGAAAGATAAGGAAATTTACATGACTATACATTATTGTTACACAGACAGCATGCAACTGAAACAACTACTGTCTTCATCATGCACAAAACACAAAGATTGGTCTTATACTTGAAACATACATGGAAGAGAAGAAGATGATGATGGAAGGCAGACAGCCCTGCGTTCAGCTGAGTTAACATGGAACACTTGCAAGGATCAAGCTTCATATAACCAGTGGAAAGGTTTGTGGTACGATCTATATATAACTAGCTGACCCTGCCCGGCTTCGCCCAGTCCCTGGTGGGAAGCATCTCATTTAATTCATATAAGTAGTCATATAAGTTCCCGTTCCCGTTACCGACTATCTGTCTGTCTGTCTGTCTGTCTGTCTGTCTGACCCGGCCCGACATCGCCCAGCTCCTGGTGTGAAGCATCTCATTTAATTTATATAAGTAGTCATATGCCGGTCTCTCTGGCTGTGGGGTTACAACACTTTCTCTCTGTAATCCCGTTTATCACGCAGAGTCTCGCAGCGGAGCGAGAACTGAGGTGGTTCGACCCCCGCTCGTGACTTGCGGATACTGAGCCGGCCGCTCAGAAAGCAATGGCAAACTACTGAGCGTAATCTTGCCAAGAGATCAACAGACAGCTGAAAGATGCTGCTGTTGACAGCTAAGTCCTGTAAAAGGATACGCAAAAAAAAAAAAAAAAAAAAAAAAAAAAAAAGTAGTCATATAAGTTCCTGTTCCCGACTGTCTATCTGTCTGTCTGTCTGTCTATCTGTCTGCCTGACCCTGTCCGGCTTCATTAAATTCATACAACAAAAAAATATGTAACTTAAAAGAACATTCTACCACACACCATCCATTATTTTTAATGAAAACTCTTTCTAATCACCTGCATGACTACAGTAACTTCTTAAGCAAAAAAAGATGAGTTACAATGTTATGCATTGTGCATCATTTTTATGAAAACTTTGAAAATGCCTTACAGATTGTATCATTATTTATTATAACTCATATGCCGGTACATAACTATGGACAAAGAGTTTATAAATCTTTGAAAACGATGCCACAATATGACTATAAGTTATACAGAAAAGTTATGCCCCTTGAAATAACTTTTACAGAGTTAGGTCCCCTGAGATATATGAAATTATGATGAAAAATGAAAAATGAAATAATACTGAGTAAGCAGGCGATTTCACACTAACAAAATATCACAGTTGACAGCTCTGGAATGAAAGGAAGGCGTGTAGAAAATTTCATCTCAATCGGATGGGCCGTTCGCGAACAAATAAAGGACATACATACATACATACATACATACAGAGATACATAAATACGCACATCCTTTTTTATATATAAGATTACCCAAAAAAGGCGAGCAAATATTCTGCTGGTGACTTCCTTCACCCCGTAACACAGATAGCTGTGTGTGTAGAGCGTGTAGTTGTGCCCGAACAGTTGAGTCTCCAGGCTGTACCCAACAGGCATCTGTGCTGTTGATTGAAATGTGATCTGAGTAGAAGCCCCACCCAAGTCCAGGGCTCCTATAGTTGGTACAATGGTATACGCTTGTGGCTGTAGGACCCCTGGACGTTGCTGCAACAGAAATAATTGGTCTCAAAACCATCTCGCTTAGATCTTGTCCTGTTAAACTGCTAAACATACATTCATTGCACTGAGCAATATTATTAACACAGAGAAACCAAAAATAAGGGACATTGATTCCACACTGACACAGATGTTGTGACCATGGTGACCAAACGACCACAGTCCATCTCTTTCATACATGTGTAATCAAGCCACTGGGACGGGTTTCATGTTATATATGAGCAATCCTGTTGGCAAGTGGTTAAGCCCCCTCCCTCGCGGTTCAATCTCCGTAGGGAAGTGGTTACGCCAGGAGGTCATACAGATGAAAGGGCTGAGTATACTCGTGGACAGAGAAAGAACAAAGGTAGTAAAACTAAAACTGAGTTCTGTTAGTCAGATCATCATCCAGTGCCTTGTCGACTGGCATGAGCGATCACGCCTCTCAACAAATTACAATTTCCAACGTCATGGATCAGTTCGTGGTGTTGACTCCTTTCTGTGCCATGACACAAGACTGTCACGAATCGTCTCATGCTGTCTTCCTCTATCTCTCTTTCCACAAATGTTTCTGGTTGTCACAACATGTTCCAGTTTGTGTTTTCTCATAACGTGGCCAAAAAACGATGACTGCCTATTTCTGATGTTTGTGATAAGTTGTCTTTGCGACTCAGCTTCCCTTAAAACGTCCTGACTGCTCATTTTGGCTGTCCAATTAATGTTCAGCATTCTTCTATAAAACCACATCTCCAAAGCTTCCAATTATTTTTTCGCCCGTTAGTCAGATAAAGGGAGAAAACAGTAGATATTAATATCATACAAGTCTATACACCAAATGCAAAGCACAGAAGACGAAAGTGATAACGTTTATGAACAACTTAACAAGGCTATAATCAATGTAAAGACTGTGAAACAACTATAGTACTACAAGATTGCAATGCAAAAGTTGGAGAAGAAAGAGATGATGATGATACTGGGGGATAGAGACTTGGAGAGAGAAATGAGAGATAGAAAACAGAAACACTGGTTGAGTAGGTAAGTGTACATAATATAATAACCTGAAAAACTATATTTCAGCAACATCCTGGAAAAGCTAGGAAACAATTTTCGTAAATAAATTGATTACATACTAATAAACAATTTATCCTGAACACAGCTTACTGTTAGCAAGAACGGCAGACCGCCCTGCGTTAGTTTTTTACAAAATGGTATGGGTGTCGGTCATTCAGAAAACAATGGCAAACTACTGAACGTAAACATGCCAATATATCACAACAGCAAAATATGCTGGTGCTGACAGCAACGTCCTGCAAAGGATATGCAACTAACTTTAGTAAGAACGTGACCAGTAGCAGATTGTAAAAGTGACCATGCATCGATAATTCAAAAGCTAATAATAAAACTAAAGAAGTTAAAGAGGGCTACAAGAAATATCAAGTTAGACAAGGCAATATTTGAATCAAATAAAGAAATGAGTGATAAATATGCCATTACTGTACAGTATAGGCATCATGCTATAAGGGGGAAAATAGGCAGTATAGACGAACACAGTTAACAACTAGGGTTAGAATTAAAAGACAAAGACTATGGTCACCACTAGGAAGAAGGAAATACCACAATGTGATACACAGGTAAACAGGAATATTTTTAAACATTTTGAATTACGAAGACACAAACAATAGATTGCACGATTTATTGCCTGGCATATTTCGCTGCATCTCATCAGGTACATACTGCAGAAATCACACAACATAAAGTGAAATAACTAGATAAATCCTTCAATCTGAAATATACACATATTCGCACAGTATGTCGAGTGTCCACCACGGTAATTTTAAACTGACTAACATGTCTTTCTGCTTGCACAAGGACGGCTTACGCAGGTTGATCACTATGGCTTCAGCAAACCTTAACAACCGACTACTCTGTGTGTTGAACAACACACGGAAGGCACTGTCTCTTTCAACCACATGAGCAACCGCGACCGATGAAGCAGGACTGTTCTGGTGTGTCGGCCCACCTAGGCTACCATCTTCTGTGTGTAGTATCTTGTACACCCAGTTCGGAAAGTGTTCCAACACTCTGTTATGTAACTGTCGCTCTGTTCTACCTATGTAGATGGCCTCGCATCTGCATGTAAATTGGTAAATACAATTCGATTTGGTGTACAAAGCTACAGGTTCTTTAACTGCTGGGATGGGGATCGGTGTGGTTTTGTACCTGATAACCGGAGTTGCAGCACAGAATGTTCGCCTGACTGCTGTGATGAGCCGGTCCTGCAAACGTTGCATTACGTCATCCCCACGGAAGGTTAACTGGATGAAAACCTTGAGTTTAGGGACTGTAGTTTCTTCTGGTTTAGGTTTGGGCTGTTGGCAGTGGCGCTTTATAAATCCTGTGGAGTACCCATTCAGGTTTAAGGCATTCTTCAAAGTTTCAAATTCCTCTGTCAGTGTGTCCTGGGTGCATATCTTCCTCGCACGGTCAAACAGAAGATTTTTGCCCTTTGGTTAACAAAGTTTCCTACTTTTCATAAGTTTGGGTGAAATTTGGTCAAACTTTTCACCTCTGGACAACAAAATTTCCCACTTTTCATAAGTTTGGGTGACAGTTGGTCAAACTTTTCACTTTTGGTTAACAAATTTTCCTACTTTTCATATGTTTGACTGAGATTTTTATAAGTTTGGTTTGAAATTCGGCTAACCTTTTCACATTTGGTTAACACATTTACCTACTTTTCATAAGATTGGGTGAGCTTTTTATAAGTCTGATTGAAATGTTGCCAAAATTTTTCCCCTGTGGCTAACAAATTTTCTTACTTTGCCAAGACTGTTGCCATTTGGTTAACAAAGTTTCCTACTTTTCATAAGTTTGGGTGAAATTTGATCAAATTTTTCACCTCTGGACAACAAAATTTCCCACTTTTCATCAGTTTGGGTGAAAGTTGACCAAACTTTTCACGATTGGTTAACAAATTTTCCTACTTTTCATGTGTTTGACTGAGATGTTTATAAGTTTGGTTTGACATTCGGCTAACCTTTTCACATTTGGTTAACAAATGTTCCTACTTTTCATAAGTTTGACTGAGATTTTTATAAGTTTGGTTGAAATGTGACCAACATTTTTCACTTTGATTAACAAATTTTCCTACTTTTCATAAGTTTGGGTGAGTTTTTTTATAAGTCTTGTTGAAATGTAGCCACAGATTTCCCCTTTGGCTAACACATTTTATTACTTGACCAAGATTTTTGCCGTTCTTTCTCTCATCACAAGACAACTATATACACTGTAAACACTAAAAAAATTAAACAACTAAGACGTAATTATAATATATGCCTGTTTATTTTACAGTATTTAAGTACATTTTACAGTATTTCATTACATTTTTAAAGAATAAAAATGCCTAATGTCCTTATACGAAGTGGATGATGTGATATGATGTGGTATACATAGTATCATGACAACATTTTATTTTCATATACAGAGCTATACACATTGTATGTTGTTTCTGGATTTCTTCACACCATTGCCTGAGTAGGCTGATTTTTTTCGGTTGGTAGCCTGGTATGTACATGTCACTTAGCATGTAGTCATAAAACTGGTCTCCTGCTTGGTGGGCTGATATCTGAGTCTTGTAGATAACCGAGGCATCAATCATCTGAGTGTCGGGCACATCATGTCTTCGGCCAGTTTGGGTATTTCACCATTATTCCAGGTCTGATCTCTTCCGAACTCGAAAATGTAATGTCAGCACTGAAGTCCCGGTAGTGAATGTGACCTTTGTGCCCGTATCAGTGGTTAGAAGTATTGCAACCGTGTCGAAGGAATAACGACTCAGCGGTATGTAGTGAGGTTTGTCGTAGGCGCGAAACACTGAGGTCGAGCGCTGATTCATGATAGGAACCGTCCTTAGTAATGGGACCATGACATCTCCGACTGGCCTCGTTGCAATGAGAACGCAGTATACGTAGACATTTTGCAGGTCGTTATTCATGTCTATCGTCCCTTCACCTTCAATTGTATCTAGTATCTCTTGCAACTTCTCACTAAATGTAATAGTGGCCCCGGGTTCGAGTATTTTCACGATGACTTTCTTTGATGCATTGTCGAAATGGAATAGAACGCAGAGCTGATCGTCCCCTTCCGATCTTTCATTAGTCGATTCAGTGCAGCTATAAACGCATCTGGTGAACTGTACAGGCCCGGGGGACACGCCTTTCTTATCACTCTACCGTTTGGTGGGATGTATCTTAGCCATACTTCATTCTCTAGCACATTGCAGTAGTAGTTGGGGAATTGAATTTCGGCCAGACCCACTTCGAAATGTTGACTCACCTCAATAGTCTGTGGTAACTTGACGAAATAGTGACCTGGTGTGTTCATGGGTAACATGTTCGGCGAAGCATTACTCGCAAATGTCACGTAGAAGCTCATATTTTAGGGTTTGGTAGCATGTAACCCAGACAGCTGTTAGAAGAGCTATCCACAACTTGCCCTCGACCGCGTCGACGTTGTCTCGAGACAGATTAAATAGTGATACGCCAATGACTGTGTATATAAGAACCAGTTGACAGAAGAAGACAATCTCTAGTCGCAGCACTCGCCGACCACACATGCACCAGAACGAATTTATTTCCCCCTCTGGGGTATTCTGTGTGTTAGTTTCCACGTTGGTTTCTTCCATTACCGCTGTTTATGACCTACTGGCTCATTACACTTGTGTCTCGGTGTCACGAAAAACACCGTGAGTAACCAGTGATGACAATAAAAGGCGTTCGGATTAACGACATGTTCGAGGCCACAGGTCGTTTCAACAAATACAGTAAAAACAGTCTGTATTGCAGCTGCACGTGTTTACATCTGGTGGGCTAAATAGGAACATTCGGTGGTGAGTGAGATGAATCTATACACCACTTTGACAGTTCATAAACAGGTCGGGTTCAAGCGGAAGTGCCCAGCTCGGGAGAAAACAGTCCGTCTGTCATTTAGAGTTCCGGACATCAAGCGAAATGGTGGCTGTGATTATCACCACTCGACAGAAGATTGGCGGCTTGTTATTGAAAACTGTTGTTGGGACCATACAGTAACTCGCTAGCTTGTTGTGGATGTCAAAACATGGGAGGACGAATCTGACATTGATTGAGCCAGGGAAGATAGATTCCTGACAAGGGCTGATCTGCCCAAAATAACACCTGTGTGGACATAAAGAATAACGTCACGTGACAAATTTTATGCGTTTGCCAAAAACCCGATTTGGGGACAACTAGTGTAACTCGAACCGTTGATCTAGGTAGACGTGCTTTGGCACGGCAGTTAGGGAGTTAAGAACATCTAACGTCTGCGGGATTAATTAGATTTATTTTACACGTGCCTGTCATGGCAAGATTAGATGTGATTGAGTAAACTGCAGTGCCGTATACGGTAGAACATATTATCTAATTAGGTCTAATTAATATAGGCAGTAACCTTGTTAAAACTAGTTAGAAGATGAGTGATGATTGGCTCTGCTAGGATTAATAGGATAGCGGGGTGATATTTGGAGAGATTTAAGATGGGTTGAGAAATGGGGAAAGTGTCCAATGGGGGATCTTTCAGTGGTTTGCCCACTGAAGTTTTGCACTCTGTTTATGGGTCTTTCCTTGTCATCGCCTGATTCGGACGTAGGTGAGGAGCTAATATGCTCTATGACAGAGTTTAGTTAGCTGTAAAATAACTGAGCAAGGCAATAGGCTTACACTCAGCCGGTAGGATCAGTGACTAGTACTATCACCAGATGTGTTGTTTCTCTCACAGGTTCCCTACCAGTTACGAGGAAGCTCACCCTGTTTTAGAAAAGGTGCAACGCCAATTTGAAAGAACCTCAGTTGAACAGTAACCTGTTTCTTACGGAAATTAAATAACGCTAGAAGGAAGATGGTTCACCTAAGATGGGTGATGATTGTTGATGCAACACACAGCATAAGAACAGTGGTGCCTAAACAAGAACATTAAAATATAATAGTCACATGGTGTGACATATTCTAGTGAAATAGTACAAAAGATATGATACTTGAAACTAGATAGACACTAGTTAGGATCAAGTATATTAACAATAACAGTGATACCTAAATACTCACTACAAAGGATTTGTGCATTCTTTAGGAACGATAGGAACTTATGTGTAGTGTGCAACCGGTCCATGGTCAGCTGTAATTTACAAACAGTATCTATTTCGGATGATCAGGAAGATGGATTACCAGGTAGCTACAGATGACAGTCGGTGTCCGGCAGGAGAGATACAGTACCGGGTGAGATGGACTTGTTCTGGCTTAACGTGCTGTGGTGTGTCCTTGCAAGGATGAACTGACTATGCTATTAACTGAGGGTCCGATCCTACACATATTATAGAACACATCACACATTTTCTTCGCATACACGTCTCACGTACATTACACTTTTCTTTTAATAAATTAATCTTTATTAATTTTTAGAAGCAAGAGTTGTTGAATATGTTGCGTCGGGAAGAATGAGAGGGGGCATAGTACGACAGGGATAGAGAGAGGAAAAGGTGTCCATGAACTGAAGGAGTGTGTTGGACGGAAGCTGGTGGATTCTCTAGGATATTGATAGGGGAAAAAATTATAATGTGGGTGTTGACTCCCCTCACTCCAGGGACGACACTTTAAAGGAAGACACGACACTCGGTTGTATCATTAGTTGCTATTGGCAAATGCAAAAGTCAGTGCTCGAGGTGCTCGTTGTGGGACATTGTCGGTACTAAAGACACTACTTTCTGAACTTAGCAGTAGGCATAAGGTCACCATACAAGAGTTGTCATCCCACTGTCGAGTACCCAGACACGCCAGCGCTGCTCTATTGGTTACGGAAGGAGTGCAATAAGATAAGTCTGATCCACCTGTTACATACCACCAAAAGAAATGAATGACGAAGTCAGCCAGAAAGCCACAGTACTTGTTCAAGGTGACTAACGTGTTATGGACAGATCAGGACAAGTCATTATTCTGCATCTCAGAATAGCCACATGTATACAAACATTCAGGTTAACGAATCAGCCATGTGCATGTGTTGATTGGTGTCGCAGCCAGCCGAGCACATACTCCAGTTATATGCGATTAGCACCATATATCTCTTTATTTTGATCGGTTTTAGTCACGTGGTTGTACACTTACACATGTGACCGAGTGCGACGCCATCTTTACCGGTTTTAGTCAAGTGTTTCGATTGTATACCTTAGACATATGACCAGAAGCAGCGCCATATTTAATCGACTGTGACCATTACCCAAGTGTCTCGGTTGTATCGTTATGCTGTCGGCACGCTCTGAGTCATCTTCCAGCTTTCCCCAAAGACATGTCTGAACACGTTCACGTACGTTCACTCCGCCGACATAGCCCCGTGATGAGTCACCCAGTTGATCACCCTCAGATGATGATGATGATGGTGCTAGGATGATGATGATGATGATGATGATGATGATGATGATGATGATGATGATGATGATGATGATGATGATGATGATGATGATGATGATGATGATGATGATGATGATGATGATGATGATGATGATGATGATGATCCTGATGACAGACACTACAGAAGATCATTGGTGTCGGTTGTTCAGAAAGACAATGGCAAGCTTGCCCAGGAAGCACGACTGCTGTGGGTTGACTGCTACGTCCTGTAAATGCATTGCATTACAGATTGGGTGCACTATGTAATAGATTGACATATAGCTATAGTACAAGGCATACATTGTGTCATGATATGACATGACAAATCATGATGGCACGCGAACAACCAAACAATGTTGGGGCTGACTGCGATGTCCTGTAAATGCATTGCATTACAGCTTGACTGCGATATCTAAAAGATAGATACATAACTATAGTATGAGGGATATATGTTGGCGTGAAATAATACGGCAAATCATGCTGGCACACGAACAACAAAACAATATTGGGGCTGACTGCAACGTCCTGTAAATCAAATACATTACACCTTGACTGTGATATGTAAAAGATAGATACATAGCTATAGTATGAGGCATACATTTTGGTCGTGGAATAACCCGGCAAATCATGATGGCACACGAACAGCCAAATAATGTTGGGGTTGGCTGCGACGTCCTGTAATGCACTGCATTACAGCTTGACTGGAATATGTAATAGATAGACACATAGCTATAGTATGAGGGATACCTTTGATCGTGAGATGACAAGGCACATCATGATGGCACTCGACCAACCAAACAATGTTGGGGCTGACTGCAACGTCCTGTAATTGATAGGACACACGCGCACGCACGCACACATATACACATTGTGACAGAGAGAGAGAGTGGGAGAGAGAGCTAGCGAGGTAGAGATAGAAGGAGAGAAGGAGATAGAAAGAGAGAGAGACAGAGAGAGACAGAGAGAGACAGAGGGAGTGAGAGAGACAGAGAGGTAGAGGGAGAGAGAGAGTGAGAGGGAGAGAGAGGGAGAGAGAGGGAGAGAGAGGGAGAGAGAGAATAGAGAAAAGAGAGAGAGTGGAAGAGAGAGAGAGAGAGACATAGACAGAGGCAGAGAGATGTACAGCAAATAGAAATACATATTTGTGCTGAATTCTTGCATGACTGACCATTGCATATTTTCCACCGACCACAACTCGACTAGGGTGTCCGGTGTATTATCTTAACAGCTTATCAATCCGTTGATCGCTGGCCATTGTACTGTTTCTCGCTAGCCTTCGTGGGGTCAGCACGTGACCTTTTACTGGTGCATGTAGGTAAAATCTAGTGGTCAGGGGAGCTTATTACTTCTGGTTGAGTCAAGAGTCATGAATAGTCTCCCCCTGGTTACTTTTATAATTAAGGGGGTATAGCTGTGGGGTTTAATAATATTACATATTTTTATGATTATCTTATCAAGTTACGTTTTAAATTAATTGAGACTAGTAGTTTTATATTGACATTAATATGCTCCGCTAAACATACAAGAAATTTAGCCATTTATTATGTTATTATTAACTGGTCTCTGTGGCTAAGGGCTTGCGAACGCGGTTTGTGAGCCCGTATACCCGGGTTCGAAACACGGCGGTGCTTGTTTTTTCGAAAAAAGGTATAGGGGCCGGTCGTTCAGAAAGCAATGGCAAACTACTGAACGTAACACTTGCCTAGTACATCAACAGCAGCTGAAAAAATGCTGGTGTTGACTGCAACATCCCGTAAGGGATACGCAACACAATTTAATTTTAATTATTTTATTATGCTAATTTTTTAATAGTAATGTAACAGTGTCTAGTATATTTTTAAACCAGCTTTTAACCAATCGCTTAATGTTGATACATGGGTCGGGACTTCTACCGAAGCTATCAGCGTGCAAACGTTTATTCATGCGGTCATTACTTGACATACTCGGGGTAACTCGAGTGATGGAATAAATCATTTTTCCACTCTGTCATATTGATTTCGATCTCCTCAGCGAAAGGGTCAATATATACATGACTGGAGCTCGAGCGCACCGCACCATACCACACACACACACACGCACACCCACCCACACACTGGGACTCGAACCCAGATGCCCGACAACTATTTGGTCAACTTACCTATATAAGTATCCCGTTTAAATATATCACACATTCCGAAGCCTAGGATTGACTTATACAAAACAAGCTTAACGTACTCTGCAGCTCAGCTGTGGAACAATCTTCCACAAGAAATCAAAGACATCACCAATCCCTATTCATATAATCGCAAATTACTCGAACACTATCTCAGTACGGATTATCTTCCCCCTTAATAATAGAGATAATAATAATAATAACAAAACCCTAGTATAACAGCCAGTCCCCTTTTGGTAGGCCAGTATATTCCACATAGCTAATAACAAGTGTCAGACCATTATCTAATTTTACTGTGTCATGTAGTTTTGATGTTCGCATTTTGCCCATGCCTTTATAATGCATATCTTTTATATTGTTGCTGTTCTCTGTTAGCCTTGAATGATGTGTGAATGAATTAATGTATGAAAGAGAGTGATAGAAGGGCAGAATGTTAGACGGGCCTGCGTGCCCAATTCTTAACCCTTTGAAAATAAATTTTGTTCGTTCATTCGTTCGTTCGTTCCCACATGTCCGGGGCTTACCTCGCTGTCTTTGAATGGTCTCGGAAGCGGTCGGGGGAAGCCGAGGCGGCCGGTAGAGGTACCTGGTCGCGCCCGCCAGCCCGCCCCACGGGAGACACCGGAAGTAGTCATCACGACAACCGGAATTGACCCAAGAAAATAACCGCCAATTTTTGAAAAATGAGGTCCCAAAAGGATTCGTTTTCAATCTGGTGCTATACCCTGCGTATAGTAAAAAACTACGTCAGCGATGACGTATTGCACCAAAAATACTAAGTAAATACCTTCTGACATACTAGTAAGGTTTACTGAAGCCATAGTGATCAACCTGCGTAAGCCGTCCTTGTGCAAGCAGAAAGACATGTTAGTCAGTTTAAAATTACCGTGGTAGATAATCGACATACTGTGTAAATATGTGTATATTTCAGATTGAATGATTTACTTTGTTATTTCACTTTATGTTGTGTGATTTCTGCTGTATATACCTGACGAGATGCAGCGAAATATGCCAGGCAATAAATCCTGCTATCTATTGTTTGTGTCTTCGTTATTCAAATTCACTACGGGAAAACATTGTTTTGAATTCTTAAACAAGTTGATTGATTGATTGATTGATTGATTGATTGATTGATTGATTTAGGAATCGACATCACAGCATTCGGGGCATTCCCATAAGCCCTCCGTCCCCACCTTCCTTACCACTCTGAAAGCATTTGTGGCATAGTTGCTGGTAATCCAGGAGTAAGCACCCTCCTCAGACCCAGAAATGATCCTCGCCGACTTGGTAGCATTTCTGAACTTGAAAGAGGACTGGGACAAAGTCGCTCGCACAGAGTCTAGAATGGCTTCACAAGCTGTGACATTGGCTTTTCTGAAATGCAAACACCAAGTTGTTTAGAAATACGCAGATGTTCATCTTTGGATATATGAAAGTTCATTCATTATTTTATTTAAAGTGTCATTTTTAATACTAGTGTGCATAAATCCTTGACAGACTTGTTATATTCAGACACAATCAAACACATTTTTGTTTTATGTTGATACAATTACATGCATTCTTCTTGTATTCTGGCACAATGACACACAACAGTCACAATCAGAAACGCTATTGCATTATAATATAATAACACACATAATTACTGTATAATAATATAATTGTACACAGATCTTCCGGTTCAATATGGCAGATAGGCAGGCAATTCGCTAACGCCTTGGCGGGTTTGTGCTTCTGGCTATATGAATGCATGCATATGGTTGCTGTTGGTTTTGTCAGGACTGCTGTCTGTTCCACTTTTCACATGGGACAGTGAGGAATTTTGACTCTAGTCCAACTTTGTGAAGACACATGAAGGGTGTAGCATAGGTGGGAGCGCAAGCGCAATTGAAATACCACTACTTTTATCGTTTCTTTACTTATTCAGTCAGTTTCTCGCTGGCTGCGAGATCCTCACAGTGGAAGGATGGGAGATTTGCTCGCAACAGACGAGCAATATCTCCGGCGGGCCTTTTCCCGGTGGTCGCGGGATCCGCACAAGTCAGGCTGGGAGTCTGACGGTAGTACACGCTTTACACAGGTCTGAACACTGTGACGACAGATGTACGCACCCTACGGTCCAGGCGCATACGAGGCCCTCACCTGTGGGACTTAGCTGAACGCCTCTAAGTCGGGTCCCTTGGGCTCCAGGGTCTGGCCACCACTCGCCACCTGCTCGTGGAGGCGAGGTCTCGGAGGTTTGATGCTGAGCCGCCAGCGTCTGCAGCCTACCTTGTGCCAGACGTATTGGTTACCCATTCCTCTGGAAGACATAAGGCTAGGCCGAGAGAGGGAACATGTCGTTTGGGCACCACATGTTTCTCTGAAGCTCTGCCCAGGCATTGTGATGGAATTTTGGCCACATTCCAACTCACATACTTTGGTCTGTCAAGACTGCAAGGTGCCACTCACTCACTCACTCATTTGCTAGCACAGAAATGAAGGATTATGGGGAAACCCATTGCCATGGTGTTGGATCTGCAACAAATGACTAATAATCGCACACATTATTGATGCATTACAACATAATCACAGTGTTTATTTTCATACAATCACATATACATCCTTAGTTTTTCTACGAGCAGCATGAAGATCCATAAGCGGGCACTCTCCCGCTGTTTATACTTCACCTCGACACCGCAAAGTACAAGAGGAACATGATGAGATGAGATGAGATGAGACATATACATTCATCATCATCCAGTACCTTGCCACTCGGATGGGTGATCATGTTTCTCCACATCTTGTGATCTCTGACAGCATGTATCAGCTGTTGCACAAACACACAACATCCACTGCACAGCGAGATTAAGAAGGTAAAGGGCAGCAGGTTAAAAAGCATTAAGTCATTGATGGGTCAAGCCGAAGATATTCTCCAGTAGGTGTGTTCACTTGAGGACTTAGAACCCAGCGAGGAGTGGGTACAAGTGCCAACAGAGTTCTGCACATCCATTTCAGTGTGCATCCAACTAGACAGGAAATGCAGACAAGAAAATCCAGCTGCTGTGGAGGCGGAAGTACAGGCTTTGATCTTCGAGAATTCGTTAGAGGATAATGCTGTCATTTAGACGGATGGGTCGGCTGTCCGAGGAGTGAGAAGTTGAGTATACTCAAGATGATAGAGATGGGGTGGGTCCGAAGAGACTGGCTGCTGTCTCTGGAGTGGTCTCGGCTGGCAAAGAGTAGTTTCATCTTCGTGCCAGGGCATGCGGGTGTACAAGAGAATGAGCAGACTGACAGGCTTACAGGTAGGGATACCGTGGAAAGCGGACAAGCCATGGACCAGGCAGACATTATGAATGCTATACGAGAAGTAAGGCTTTTGCGAGAACCAAGTGATGACTGTGAATCTACAACTATGGTCAGGCTGCGAGAACAACAAGTTAAAAGAGGTGTGGCCAAACAAGAACACTACGCAGGAAGCCAAAGAAGGGTAATAAACCAACACAGAACTGGTGTCGTGAGCCGCTACACACTGTGGGATTTTCCGAGGAGGGTATCCGAGCACTTATGGACTGAATGGTTGGATATGCGATGAGGATGATCTGTCGACTAACTAACTAACCTTTCGATGCCATAATACAAGACCTTTAAGAATTTTCTCTCACTATCTTTCCCATATCTCTGTTTCCATTAAAATTTCCTGTCGTCTTCTATTATGTTCTAGTTTTTGTCTTCTCAAAATATGGCCATCAAGCAATGTTATAAGTCTTTATGATAAGTTGTCTTTGTGTCTTAGCTTCTTTCACAATATTTAGATTTGACTGTCCAAGGAATGTTGAGCAATCGTCTGTAATATCATATCTCCCAAGATTCAAGGCACTGTTTGTTGTTGTTTACTAATTGTCTAATTCTGTGGCTTTAAACTGGTCTGCTGCCATATCATGTTCAGTGATTAAACTCTTTCATGTATTGTTTCTATGAACTAGTTCTCTCTGCCTGTCATCTCTTTCACAGATCTTCAGACTACAAACTTATATTCTGAAGACTGATCTTACAGGGTCCACAGGAAAGCCCTCTCTTGCTGCTAAAAATGCCACTGCTAGATGTGAAATGAGTTTTTTTTGTTTTTGTTTTTGTTTAGTGAAGTAAGTTGTCAATGAACTGAGCTCTCAAAGCTTTGTCATCTAAGAGAGGCACCTGCCATCCCTCTTGTAACCGTTCCCCTTCTACGTATTGTAGTGTGTCTTATTACATCTATCCTCTGCTTTTATCTGACAGCCTTAAACTCTCGCATAAATATGCGTGCACACACAAACATTTCTAAAGGAACTGAGCCAAAACACTACAGGTGTCAGCTACAAGAAAGGCACCAGTTATGTTTTTTTGTTTGTTCGCATATCCTTTACAGGACATCGCTGTCAACATCAGCATCTTTCAGCTGATTGTTGATTTCTTGACAAGATTATGCTCAGTAGTTTGCCACTGCTTTCTGAGTGACCGGCTCACTTACCCAATAAGTTACCGACATGGAGTGAACAGCTACCAATTCTCGCGCACGTCACGTTACTCACGAGAGTATACAGGATTATGGAGAAAGACGTTAAACCCTAGACCAGGGCAGTTATGTTTGTAAATAATATAAATTGCTTAAAGTCTTACTTCAGCAACCTCATGCCAGCAGTTGCCCCGAGGTAAATTGGCGTACTTGAGTGTTTGCTTGTGGGTATTGCTGATTTTGCTGCATCAATGCAGATCATGAGAGACTTGCCAGCTTCCTGTGGGTTGTCAGCAAAATCTGCTAAGCCATTACCTGTATAAGAGAGGTGGAATGACAAAACAGATGAGCCAGTCTGAAATACTGTCTCCTGTGCATAATGATTTTTCAGGAAACAGTGTCATTTAGGTCGAGGTATTTAATTCAGTGAATTAGTCATAGCACAATCATAACCAGCAGCACAGAGGAGGGAGTTCTGATTTTACTTTCACTTCTGCCCAGGCATGACTGCACGCTGGTTTGTGATGCTAGTAGCTTAGATCATGACGAGTCTTCCACGTAACTTAGCTGCAATTTTTCATAGCAATAATTTGATGAATATATCATTACTAAGAGTAAGAATTATTATTAAGGATTTATGTACACCTGGGGGAATTATTGTTATAATTTGATTTCCCCCATAAGTAAAAAGTATCACCCCGTGGTATTCTCAAAATCAAAGAAGAACCACAAGAAAGGCACTTGATGCTTTAGCACTACTGTGAATTGGAAAGATATTGATGATTTAAAAAAGTATGAAATACAGTTTGTCATCATCATGAGGTGCCCTGCCAGATAGCATAGTAAGTAGTTAATGTCTCTTCACAGATCTTAGTCCCTTGATGTTACCAGTAATAGTTAACTTTATTAATTCCAGATAGGGTTATTAGCTCCTAGAATAATCAGCTTCATCATTATCATCATCATGTGCCCTCCTGACTGGTATGGAGACAATGCTTTTCCACATGTTGTCATCTCTAACAGCCTGTCTCAATGTGTCTGCTGAAACCTTTCCTACGATAACTAAGGTTGTAAACCTAAAACTACTTACGTGAATAATATCAATCTTTATAGGATTAATATAATCCTGCCATAATCATACTGTTTACATTAGTAGTGTTGTGTTCAACATTGAGATACTGTGATCTAACATGAGAATATATGGTACATGTATACCACATACTTTTAACATTACTTTCATTACCAAACTCTATTGAAGATACCAACAAGTAGTAGGGTAGGAGGTATTTGATTAGCTTTTATGGAGCAGCTCCATAATATTTTACTATATGAAGGGTAAAGCTCCGCATAGAAAGCGGAGCCAAAGTGGACCGCAAGTGACCTTTGACCTGTCAAGGGATGCAACCCATGAATAAATAATCGAACGTATATTTGCACTGTTACTTCCATTTTTGTGTGATAAATTTTATGTGTAAAAGTTTTATATTTGCTGATATCATTGATTGTAGCGGGGTGGGGCTTAAAAACTATCATCATACTAGTGATGCTGTTAATGTACAGTGCGCTTCCTCCTAGGTATGTATTTTTGTCTTCTTTCTTTATCTTATTGGGCATAAGCACTATCATCATTCCATTGGTGCTGTGTAAGGCTTATGGTTACAGTGCATTTCCTCGGGGTGGTCTAGGGGATGAGCGGGCGTGGGGGTGGGGGTGGAGGGGTTGGGCGCGGGTGTCGGCGTGTGGGGTAGGGCTAGGTGGTTCGAACCTTGGGTCGGGGCAGGTGTCATATGAAAATCGTAATAGATAAACATGTAAATATGGCAGCTATGTGATCTATAGAGGGTCGTAGTGGTGTAAACACTATTGTCATACGGGTTACAAATGAAAACCTTAAAAAGTACAAATGGGTGATATTATTGATTTTAGTGGGTATATCTTAGTGAAATTCGTTGGTAAGTTGTGGGCAGAGGTTATTAGAGATCTGTAGAGGGTCGTGGTGGTGTAAACACTATCATCATACGGGTTACAAATTAAAACCTTAAAAAATGACAACGATCGGTGGTATTGATTTTAGCTGATATAACTTAGTACAATTCGTTGGTAAGGGGTGGGTAGCGGGTATTAGTGCTCTGTAGTGGGTCGTAGTGGTGTAAACACAATCATCATACGGGTTACAAGTGAAAACCTTAAAAAGTAGAAATGACCGATATTATTGATTGTAGCTGGTATATCTTAGTGAAACTCGTGGGTAAGGGGTGGGTAGCTGTTATTATGGTCTGTAGAGTGTCGTAGTGACCTATACACTATCATCATAAGGCTACAAATGAAAACCTTGGAAAGGTAAAGATGACCGATATTAATGATTTTAGCGGGTATAGCTTAGTGAAATTCGATAGTAAGAGGTGGGTAGCGGTTATAAGTGATCTGTAGATTGTCGAAGTGGTGTTAACACTACCATCACGCAAGTTACAAATGAAAACCTTAAAAAGTAAAGATGGACGATAATATTGATTTTAGCGGGTATAGCTTAGTGAAATTCATTCGTAAGGGGTGGGTAGCGGGTATTTTAGTGATCCGTAGCCTGTCGTAGGCGCTTATTCACCATCATCACATAGGTTACAAATGAAAAAAATTAAAAAGGAAAAATGGCCGATATTATTGATTTTAGCGGGTATAGCTTAGTAAAATTCGTTGGTGAGGGGTGGGTAGCGGAAATTAGTGATCTATAGAGTGTCGAAGTTGCTTATTCACTATCATCACACAGGTTATAAATGAAACCTTTAAAAAGTAAAGATGGCCGATATTATTGATGTTAGCGGGTATAGCTTAGTGAAATTCGTTGGTAAGGGGTGGGTAGCGGTTATTAGTGATCTTAGAGTGTCGTAGTGGCCTATACACTATCATCACACAGGATTCAAATGAAAACATTAAAAAGGTAAAGATGGTTGATATTATTGATTGTAGCGAGTATAACTTAGTGAGATTCGTTGATAAGGGTTGTGTGAGTGGATCAAAGGCTAGATAGGTGCTTCTGATCATTGTTAAGGGTGGTCGAGTGGCGGGGTGGTAGATAAATACGTCCGTTCCTTGATAATAGCCGGAGGGTAGTGCTCCTACTAAAGTCTAAAGATTGAACTCAAAAGTGACTGATCTGAGGGTGGTCGACTGGGTGACTCATCACGGGGCTATGTCGGTGAGGTGAACATACGTGAATGTGTTCTGACATGTCTTTAGGGAAAACCGGATGATAACTCAGAGCGTACTTACCTCATAACTATACACATGGGTAATGGTCACATCGGATCAAGTATGTCTCTGCTTCCAGGCGCCAGTGTAATGGCGACAACCAGACCACGTAGGCAATAGTTACAACCTGTCAAAGATGGCGCCGCATCCGATCAAACGTGGTAATGGCAAAACCAGACCACGTGACTAAAGCCGCTCAAAGATGGCGATGCATAACTATACACATGGGTAATGGTCACATCGGATCAAGTATGGCTCTGCTTCCGGTCGCATTGTAATGACTACAACCAGACCATCTGCTCACTGGCTAAAGCCGGTCAAATATGGCGTCGCATCCGATCACACGTGGTAATGGCAAAACCAGACCACATGGCTAAAGCCGCTCAAAGATGGCGATGCATCTGGTACACCTGAGTAATGGACACATCCGATAAAATATGGCACTCCTTCCGCTCGCATGGGTAATGACTACAACAGACCACGTGCTTACTGGCTAAAGCCGGTCAAAGATGGCGTCGCATCCGATAACACGTGATATTGGCAGAACCAGACTACGTGACTAAAGCCACTCAAAGATGGCGCAATATCCGATACACATGGTAATGGTCACATCCGATGAAATATGGCGCTGCTTCTGGTCGCATGTGTAAAGACTACAACCAGACCACGTGCTCACTGGCTAAAAGTGGTCAACGATGGCGTCGCACCCGATCACATCTGGTAATTGAGAAACCAGACCATATGGGCAATAGTTACATCCTGTCAAAGATGGCGCTGCATCTGATCACACTTGGGTAATGGTCACTGTCAAAGATCTGGATAAGAGGTTACAGAGTTAAGAATATAAGAAATAGAGCTAAGACAGAGAGCATTAAAGAACACCAGACAGAAGAGACACAAGCGCTATAAATAGCTTTACAACAGGACACACTTGTGTCAACCAAGAGGGCATTGAGGGTAAGTGAGCGAGGGTTTCCAAAGACACTAGGAAACTCGCCTCGATGAGTAACCATGGAGTACAGGTTACTCTAGTTAACTGACCAGCGTGCTGGGACACCACGCACGCAAGACTCGCCAGCGCATGGAGGATCCAACGTCCGTGTTTGAACACGCAACTAGAAGCGTGGCTCAGACTGCGACTGAGACGGCTAGAGAGTAGACGTGTTCCTTATGAATACTATAAGTTTATAGACAATAGTGATTGTTAGGCTTTAGATTCCATTCAGTGATTAATAGTATCATTATCATCTCTTCATTGCATCTGTGTAACGTACTATGATGTTTATTGTCAATGAAGTATTCCGCTCGCGGAGCTTGTTTGTAATCAGCTCTAAATAAATTGTACCCTTTTGCAAATGACACGAGTTATTATTTCGTGTAGTGCAAAAGTAGGGGAGTCCTGAAATACCTGTCGCAAGTAAGTCGCTGACAGGCAGGACCCCATTTGGTGTCAGAAGCGCCTGAACCAACGTCAACAGGCCCCATTTGGTTTCAGAAGCGCCTGAACCAACGTCAACAGACCCCATTTGGTGTCACAAGCGCCTGAACCAACGTCAACAGACACCATTTAGCATTATTTCTGTGTTAAAAATACCTAAAACTAACGTGAATTATTTTGTGTTAAAAGTACCTAAAAACTAACGTGAATTATTTACCATACAATGTCAGAAATAATTTTGTTTTGCGAGTGAACGTTGGCGATCAATGTCAGAATCTCGAATGTCTCCAACCGAGATGCAGGAACATCGTTACGCCCGCCAGGCGAATAGTCCCCCACCGGGATGCAGTAACATTGTTACGCCCGCCAGGCGAGTATTAGTTACCTGCCCGTAGGTTGCTGGCTGACGCGATAGCCAGCGGTCAGGCAAGGACAAAGCAAGACGCACGCAGGCCTCGTGAAGCCAATCCACAGAGGGCAAGCGCTTTGCTAGAAACAGACAGACAGCTCGGGTACTCGGACCAGACAGGACGTGTAGAGAGAGAAAGGCTTTGTGTAGTTCTGTGCCCGAAAGTCGAGTGCTTGTACATCTTGTGAGATAGACTGTAAGCTGTGGGTTGTCTGTAAGTGTATTGATGTATAATATATGTATGGTAATGATCATCACATGTCAAACTAGATCGTATTGCATGTGATCGGTAAATAAATCCATTGAACTTCGTGTCGTTGTATCTCAAGTCCAATCATGTTGTACTTTTACTTGTCTCACATGTGTTAGGGATAACGAGCCAGGTTTAAGACCTTGACATGTGTGAACGTGGGGGCTCGTCCTCGTTGAACGTGGGTGCTCGTCCTCATTGAACGTGGTTATTTAAGATTTGAACCTAGATTTGTGAATGTGACTTGTGTCCATCTATAATGTACATTTAAATGTGAACGTGAAGGCTCATTCTCATATAGTATTATATTAAATTGTTTGATTATGGAGGCTAGATGTGAACGAAAAGTACATACATTTGTTTGATACTGTAAACGTGTAAAACATCAGTGATTGTGTAACTTCTCGCCATTTTGACCTTGTCGATATTGTGAAATCGTCGCCATTGTAACCTTGTCGCCATCTTGTAAACTTGATGTCTATGTCCTTACTGAATGTCAACTTGATGTAAGTGATGTGTCATCAGTGTTATAGAGTGTTGAGATATATTTAGATTGTCTTTGTGAAGTTGGTTGTGGAAAGCAAAAAGTTTCGGAAAGAAAGTGACTTGTGGTTTTGAAAAAAAAAAAATGTTGATTGACGACATTACGACCTACAATTACACTCAACGCCATACAAACCTAATCAAAACTTAGTGACAAGCATACACACCACATCAGATAGACGCTAATTTATTTCCTCCAAAAACAAAGCAGGTTTTCTGTGCCATCTGAAACCCTTGCCCGTAGAGGTCAATTGGGTTTTGAACTAGCGACCCTACAGTTCCTAGCCCTAGTGTGAACCGTTCTCCACCGCATCCAGTACACTTGAGTATATTTTTCTTTCTATATACTTTCGGATGCAAATTTGGGCACAAATTGTAAGTTGAACACAATTGTAAATTTTTCACATTACTAACACCTTGTAACTAATTGTGTGTCTGACAACTCATTTGCATTTAAATTCTCCATCATGTCTTCATTGAACGACTTCATCGAGATGGGTTTAAAGCTGAAGTTAACTGGTGATGAGTTAACAAATTGGAGTGAAAGAAAATACTCTGAATACCACGAACGCGAAGAAAGAGCGGCTGAAAGAGCATTAAAGCAAGCAGAGACTGAAAGAGCTGCCAAGCAAATAGAGACAGAAACAGCCTTAAAGCAGTCAGAGGCAGCAACAGCCTTCAAGCAGTCAGAGTCAGCAACAGCATTAAAGCAACCAGAGCTAGAATTATCTGCAAAAACAAAGCAGGCAGAGGCAGAAACAGCATTAAAGCACGCAGAACTAGAATTATCTGCAAAAACAAAGCAAGCTGAGTTAGATAATGAATTGAGGAAGGCAGAAATCTCAGCTCAAAGTAAAAGAGAAGAGCTTGGGTTACAACTAAAAATTAAACAACTTGAAACTGACACTGCCATAGGCAAAGAGTCTAAGAAAGCTGAAAGACTGGAGAAAGAAAACCAGTACAAAAAGTATCAAGGTATTGTAAGAAATTATACCTCAGGTGACTGCATTGCAGCCTTCACCCAAAATTTTGAAACCTTAATGGACCATTACCAGATTCCACTTTCTGAATGGAATATTATTTATATGAGGAGTTTGTCAGGGGAGCCTCTGAAAGTCATAGAGACTATCCCCAAAGACCTCAGGAAAGATTACCATTATCTAAAATCAAAGATTATGGCACATTTTATGTTAGATGAGGCAGGTTACAGAGAACAATTCAGCAAGTTGAGTCCAAAACCGACTCAAACGTTCTCTGACTACCTCTGCTTAGTCCGAGACATATTTACCAAATGGACTTCAGCAGCTAAAATAGATAAAGATTATCAGAAATTAGAAGATCTAATCATCAGGGATAAAGTCATCTCATCCCTTCCATCAGCATTTTCAAAATTTTTGCAAGAGAATGAATGTACGAGTGTAGATCAGATTGAGAGACGAGGTTCGGCTTATTATACAGCCAATAAACATTGTTTTGCTAGTGAAGCTATTGATACAAACTTCGATCAGAACCCTATAATAGGCGAAAACCATATAAGCCTACTTCTGAGAAATACAATCATTGTAGATATTGTAACATTTCACACCACGAAGGTGAGATGTGTGACCAGAACCCAGCATATCTTACATATCTACAAAACATCATAAATAGCCAAGATAAGGAACGTAAATCCTTCAAAAATGCACGTAAATGTTTCCTCTGTAAGGTGTACGGGCATTGGCGTCATGCTTGTAAAGGAAGGCAAATGACCAAGAAAGCAAATGCCGCCTTATTTGATAGTTCATCATCAGATGAAGAACAATCAGAGAAACACCCTGTGAACTCAGCACAGGCTTTTGACATGCTTAACGCAAATAAATGTACTGTTTGTAATACCTTTTACAAAGATGGCGTTTTGACATGCGGCCACTCCATTCCAATTGCCAATGAAGAAGCTAATTTGGTAATAGATTCCAAAGGCAGAATAAACATCCATCAGGGATATGTGAATGGCAAGCCTGCTACAGTCCTTCGGGACACCGGCAGTTCACTTATTGGACTAAAGAGAAAGTTCATAATGCCTACAGACTATACAGGCAGGCACGTAACATGTAGAACATTCTCTGGAAATATTGAAAAGTACCCATTAGCATGGGCATATATTCAGACACCTTTCCTCACTGGGAAAGTAAAATGCACAGCATTAACTAACCCTGAGTGTGATATTATCATTGGAAATTTACCAGATGTGAATTATATGCCTCATGACATAACATCTGATTGCATTGATGAGAACATAACATCATCACCATCACATATCATCATTGATAATGTTGTATCACCAAATGGATGTATGGTAGCTAATGTAGCACTAAGATCTCATGACATCATTGATCAAACTGTTTCATCACCATCTGATATAATTGAATGTGTGAACGCAGTAACTAGATCTACTGCTAGAGTGCAAGATGAAATTAATCAAACTGAGGCTATAGAAATGCTTAGCCCAGTGGTACTACCTCCTAAAACTATGAAGGAGTTTTTGTAACAGCCCAAAAGGCAGATCCTTCATTGTCGAAATATTTTAATCTGATCGGCCAAAAGCCAAAGATAACCAAAAATGCAAGATGGCATTTTGCTTTGAAAAATTGCATCCTCACCAGGTACTATACCAGAGGTGACAGCACAACAGAGCAAACTGTGTTGCCAGTTGAATACCGTAAGGAAGCCTTACATCTTGCCCATGATATATCTCTTGCAGGGCATATGGCATACTCTAAGACCAGATCAAGATTACTAACACAGTTTTATTGGCCCAAATTCTGCAATGACATTAAGCAATATTGCAGAAGTTGTGACATCTGCCAAAAACTAGTAAAGAAAGGTAAACACCCACAGGCAAAATTACAAATCACTGACTTAGCCAGTCGACCTTTTGAGAAAATATCTGTCGACATAGTGGGCCCTCTTAATCAGATAACAACCAGAGGGAATAAATATATTATTACCTACATTGATCTATGTAGTCGCTGGCGTGAAGCGATTCCGTTAAAGAACATAACTGCCAATGATATAATGGAAGTTTTCTTCCATATATTTTCACGGATAGGATTTCCAGACACTATCCTATCAGATAGGGGAAGTCAGTTCATTGCCGCAGCTACTCAAGCTTTCACCAAAATGTTAGGGGTGGCGCAATGTTTCAATTCTCCATATCACCCTCACTCAACTGGTATCATAGAAAAGTTTAACGGTGATTTAAAGCATATGCTTGTTAAAGTCCCGCAAGAACATCCCAATAACTGGGACTTATATTTGCCTGCTATACTTTTTGCTTATCGCGAAGTGCCACATTCTAGTACTGGATTCTCTCCTTTTGAACTTATCTATGGTGCCAAACCACGTGGCCCATTGAGTATCTATCATCAAATGTTAACTGAAGCCACTCCTTTACTTAAACCCATATCATCATACGTATACGTTACATCATTGCGTGAAAGAATCATCAAATCTTGTATAATTGCAAAAGAGGCACTAAAATTATCTGGTGCTACATATAGACAATATGCAGACAAAGGTAACAGGACAATAACGTTGACACCTGGACAGGACGTACTTCTTCTCTTACCTAGTGACAGACACTTATTGACTGAGTCTTGGCAAGGACCATTTAAAGTAATAAGACAGATTTCAGCTGTAGACTATGAAATTCAAATAAAAGACAAACACAAAATATTCCACATCAATATGCTAAGACCATATTACAACAGAGATAACGAACAAGACGATACAATAGCTTGTACAGTAATAATAGACCATGAAGATGACGAAGATAGTGACGAAATTCCAACACCTGCAATAGACACGACAAGCTGCTTGAAAGAAATCAAAATAAACCCAAACTTAACTCAAGCAGAAACAGACAGCTGCAAACATCTCATACAACAGTACAACACCATCTTCTCCAACAACCCAGGATAAACAGAATTAGTACAGCATCACATCACACTCACTTCAAACACACCCATAAAATGCAGACCTTACACCATTCCAGTGCATTACAAAGAAAACTTACATCAGGAAATCATTAGCTTAGAGAAAAACAACATCATTAGACGATCCCAATCACATTTCTCATCTCCAATGGTCATGGTACGCAAAAAGGACAACACAATAAGACTCTGTATCGACTATAGGAAATTAAATAAAATAACACTTCTAGATCTAGAACCAATGTCCATCTCTGAAGATCTACTGACAGAACTGACAGACTCTAGATTCTTTACGAAGTTAGACATGACGAAAGGTTACTGGCAGATAACGGTAGACGAACAGAGCAGACACCTGACAGCATTTGCCACACCTTGGGGACTGTACGAATGGTGCAAACTTCCATTTGGGCTGGTCAATGCCCCAGCGACATTCGTACGTATGACACGACTTTTATTAGTGGACATACCGAACATTATCTGTTACATGGACGACATTTGTGTTCACACAAAGACAATGACAGACCATATAAAGACATTACAACAAACATTTAAACGGATCAAACAGCACGGACTGACGGTAAAGCCTACAAAAGTAGACATAGCCTATCAGGAAATATCCTTCTTGGGGTACAAAATATCTAATGGCTTTGTCACGACAGACGATAACATCGTGTCCAAAATACTGAAACTCTCACTTCCGACTACGAAAAAGCAAGTCAGAAGTGTGTTAGGACTACTAAATTATTATAGACAGTTCATACCTGATTTTGCTGAACTGACTGAAAGATTTACTAACCTACTAACGAAAGACCAACCTGAAAATATTGTAAACAATGAATGCCTAAAATTTGCATTCCAGAAAGTGTTATCTTATTTCTCTGAGAATAGTTTAAAGAATCCTATTCTCAAATTGCCATATTTCCTTATTTCTTTCAGATTACGCACAGACGCGAGCTCCGTGGCGATTGGGGCAGTTCTGTTACAGGAACATGATAACATTCTACATCCTGTATACTACTTCTCGAGAAAATTAAAACCTAGAGAACGCGCTTGGTCGACACCGCAGTTGGAAGCCCTTGCTCTAGTGGAGGGTATAACAAAATTTTCCAGATTCCTTCTGGGACGTCATTTCATTGTGGAGTCCGACAAAAGCCCGTTAAAATTTATTACTTCAGGGGTACCTACCAACCAAATTATAGAGCGCTGGTCTCTTAAACTTCAAGATTACAGCTTTGAAGTTCGACATATCGCAGGCAGAACCAACACGATTGCCGATCTTTTGTCCCGTTGTCCGACCGACCCAGTAAGCACTAATGTCTGAGTGCAGTGTGTCAAATACACTCAGACCAACACAGCCATCAGTGAAGTTTTTTTTTCCACGAAAGCTGTGTATGTCTACTATGTGATGTGATAGGGTTCATTCCCACTATATATAGTTTTCTTATCTTATTATTACTGTAGTAATTGTCTTGAATAAGTGTGTACCGTGTGGTAGAAAGCGAACAATATTAATTGTATATATATTACGAAACAAGAACAGTGCCACATTCGCTCTGAACTTACGGCAAGCGACCTATCCAATTTATCAGTGGTATCTGCGAGTGGAACATATCCAGTGATATTTTAATCCGTGTATGAAAGAGTGAACTGAACTTTGACATTTACACCACTGCAGTCAATCGAAATCCAGAAGTTTTTCCAGCGAAACATCCAACACATGAACTATCAGAACAGTTACATTCCGAATTGCTTCATCAGACCGGAACAAATGTGTTATAGAATTTTCAACATCAGCTGTTCGTGTGTACTTCCGGATAATTTATAAATTTAGTCCAAAATTAGCAGACGACAAACAAAACCTTAAAAGGGTATGAAGCTTCTAAAATATTTAGGAATCATCAATGTCGAATACACGAATTGTGTATTAATATTTTTTTTCAACTAGTGTAATCTTAGAATCATATCTTTATTAACTTATTCATACTATCGACATTTTTTCGCTAGTATCGGAAAGCATCAAGCTATGACGCTGAGAAATAGAGGAATAATTGTAAATTATTAAATTTAAGATTGTTTAAAATTATGTCCCTTTCATTTAATTGTTATTACAGTATTACACCAAGGGCGGTAAATTGAAATGTATTCGAATATGTGTTGTATATAAATAGCCATGGTGTTGCCAGATTGTTAACACGGCCAGGAAGTCATCAACTGGGCATGGTATAGGGTTACCGACGTTGTAGACCGACGGAAGAGCTCATGGCCAAATGAGGTCGGAACTCGAACGTTGAATACGGCTTAGAAAAAGTCGTATTACGGTCTTACCAGATATTCTTTGTTACAAAGAGCATATTATTACTTTTTTTTAGAGGTTGCGAGGTAGTTGCTTTGGAAAGCTGGTGCTACCGATCTGACTGGGTCAATATTGCAACTCAGGTAATCATCCATCGAGAGGATGAAACTTGGCAAGTGGTAAAAATTGAACACCACATGTCTTAAAATACAACTTGCATTTCTTATGTATTTCTAGGCCAATACATGGATTATTATGTATTTCTATACCAATGTATATAACAACAGAAAGCTCGATTCTGACATGGTTAAAATATTAACCCGGTATGTATATAGAGTATACATGAAAGATGACATCTTTCATTAAGAAGCCCCGGGGGAGCGTGTCAGAATCTCGAATGTCTCCAACCGAGATGCAGGAACATCGTTACGCCCGCCAGGCGAATAGTCCCCAACCGGGATGCAGTAACATCGTTACGCCCGCCAGGCGAGTATTAGTTACCTGCCCGTAGGTTGCTGGCTGACGCGATAGCCAGCGGTCAGGCAAGGACAAAGCAAAACGCACGCAGGCCTCGTGAAGCCAATCCACAGAGGGCAAGCGCTTTGCTAGAAACAGACAGACAGCTCGGGTACTCGGACCAGACAGGACGTGTAGAGAGAGAAAGGCTTTGTGTAGTTCTGTGCCCGAAAGTCGAGTGCTTGTACATCTTGTGAGATAGACTGTAAGCTGTGGGTTGTCTGTAAGTGTACTGATGTATAATATATGTATGGTAATGATCATCACATGTCAAACTAGATCGTATTGCATGTGATCGGTAAATAAATCCATTGAACTTCGTGTCGTTGTATCTCAAGTCCAATCATGTTGTACTTGTACTTGTCTGACATGTGTTAGGGATAACGAGCCAGGTTTAAGACCTTGACAATCAACACCATTACTGTTTGATAATTAATATGTTACAATTTGTGGAACTTGAACCACAATGAAGACAGATTAATTTACAAGTTGTGTTATTCTACGAAAATTAATAGGAAATGTGTATGAATTTGTGGTAATGAAAATGTATACAAGTATGTATTTAAATTGTCAAAGCAAACCATCGTGTACATTTCATTTTCTGTGATACAGCCATTAATATCACCATTCATCACATTCATTTAGATATTTGTGCAAAATAAGTTCTTTTTGCACAAAGAAAATATATTAGCTACTGAAAGGAAGCCATAGAACGTAGTTATACCAAACAAGATAGAAAGTGAAGACAAGACGACATTGACATTCATATGACGAATCATCTTACAAATCATGACGATCATTTATACTATCATAACATTCATTCATTAACATCATTTATCATTATCTAGATCACATTTATGATTCATCAGCCGCATGAAATATGAACATATATTTATATCATATGCATGTTTCTAAAGTATTGATGCTCTACTAAACAGAAGCATCAGTTCTGTTGTCAAGTCGATCATTTTTGTGTCCGGAAGACAGCAGTGGAACATCCCAAGTGCCGTATTTTCCGACAAATTAGATTAGTATATTTTTGAATTATTTTTATATTCACTATGTTAACCATGCATCTTTATTTTCAGTGAGAATGTAAATAACTAACACATAACTACAAACCATTGTGTAAAACTACTGTGATATCATTGTGAAATAACGTAAAGCCACAAAATGTCATCATTAAGTGATTGCATCCAGGCGGGCAAAGAACTAGGCCATACTGGAGAAAAATTAGAGAAATGGGCTGATCAAAAATACAAAAAAGAAATAGCTCGACAGAAGGAAGAAACAGAGAGAAAAACTGCTCTACAGAGAGAAGAAATAGAGAGAAAAGCTGCTCTAGAAAGAGACGAAAGAGCATTAGAAAGACAACATCAAAAAGAGATGAAACAAGTAGAAGAAGCCACTAAATTAAAGATGAAAGAAATGGAGATAGATTCAAACATCCAAATAGCATCTAGTAAACAAAAGAGCCAGGAAGAACAAAATAAGTTTAGTAAATATAAAGGCCTGATCAAACCATATAGCGTAGGCGATTCAATCTCAGCATGGACTGAGAATATAGAGTTTCAACTTAAGACTCAAAAAATACCATTAGAATATTGGGCAATGATCTACATGAGAAATCTCAGTGGGGAGCCATTAAAGGTTATAGAATCAATACCTACAGAACTAAGGAGTAATTATCAGTACATCCACGATAGGATTATGCAGCATTTCCTTCTTGATGCTAAGGGGTATCAAATTCAATTTTCCCAAATAAAACCAAAGCCAACTGAAACCTTTCTAGATTACATCTCTAACGTCCAAAGTACATTCAATAAATGGATTAAGGCAGCGAAAGTGGGGAAAAACTTTGAGAAATTACAAGATCTAATAGTAATGGATAAAGTTATATCCACAGTTCTTACCCCTTTTGCCAAGTTCCTCCAACAGGCAGACATCGAATCCATTGAGCAACTAGAAAAACGGGGGTCAGCATATTTTTCTTCTAATCGTGACATATTTAAGACCACCACACATGATACAGAGATCACTGCTTTTGTTAAGAACGTACCTAGTAGATCTTATAATCAGAAAGAGTATCGTAAGAAAGACAAACCTTACCAGAAGCCACCACAGTGTGGATATTGTAAATTATTTCATCCTAGCTACTCAATGTGCGACAAAAACCCGGCATATCCCTCACACTTAGATCCCATAATAAAGAAGCAAGAAAGTAGACGAAATTCATTTAAACGTGCTGTTAAATGCTACTTTTGTTCTAGCTATGGCCATTATAGTTCCAAGTGCCTTGGTAGGCAACGAATGAAGGCAAATAATGCTGTGCTCATAGATACGTCATCTGGCGATGATAATGTAATTGACTCTGAACTTGTAAATGTATTACCAGAGAGTGAATGTGAAAGTGTGGCATTAGTTACTGATATATTAGACTTTAAGAGATGTGACACATGTCACCAGTTTCATGCGGATGGGAAATTGAAATGTGGTCATGTTATACAATTTTCCAACGAAGATGCTAATGCAGCTAGTGCCTCCAGAGGTAAGCTGAAGTTCTACGATGCACTGGTCAATAATCAATCATGCCATTGTTTACTGGATAGCGGCAGCACTTTACTTGGGTTAAGAAAAGAGCTGGATAGACCAGAAGATTACACGGGTGAATTTGTCAAATGCCGTACTTTCTCTGGAACCATTGAGAAATACCCACTGGCAAAAGCGCATATTAATACCCCGTTCCTTACCGACACATTTACTTGCGCAATCCTGCAAGATCCCTGCACGGATCTGATTTTAGGTTGTTTAGCTTCATTGAAGCAATGTACTGACGACGACATATTAGCCTGGAAACAAACAAACATGGCTAATGCTGTAACAAGGTCAGATACTCAAACACACTATACTGACCTACAAAATGAGATGTTACAGCTGTTAACACCCAGCGGTGCCAATAACAACACTACTCGACAAGAATTTATCGAGGCACAACGCACCGATCAAACGATCGCACCTTATTTTAAATTGTTAGGTGAGCGAGCGTAAGTGACTAAAAATGCATCTTGGTATTTTAGAATACATAACGGAATTCTCATGCGTTATTACACAAATAATAACCATGAAATGCAGCAGACGGTGTTACCTGTAAAATACCGGCAAAATGTGCTAAAAATCGCACATGAGTCACCGTTTGCTGGACATTTGGCCTATGACAAAACCAGAGCCAGAATTTTGTCACACTTCTACTGGTCTAAATTCTGGAGTGATATAAAAAATTTTCTGTCGTTCATGTACTATTTGTCAACATCTTGTAAGAAAAGGAAAGCGTGTGACAGCCGAAGTTCAACGGTCATTATTAGCATCTAGACCATTTGAGTGTGTAGCGGTCGATATTGTTGGACCCCTAAATCAGGTGTCGAGCAAAGGAAACCGATTCACACTTACTCTCGTGGATCTATGTACCAGGTGGATCGAAGCTATTCCACTAAAATACATCACCTCCAAAGATGTGGCAAATGTATTTTTGCACTTATTTTGTCGTTTTGGCTTTCCGCGAACTATTCTATCAGATCGTGAAACGCAGTTTATTTCAGCTGCGACGCAAGCCTTAATAAAATTGTTAGGAATAGAACAGCATTTCTGTACCCCGTACCACCCAATGAGTAACGGGATCATAGAAAAAATTAACGGGGATCTCAAACACATGCTGGCGAAAGTAACAGCAGAAAACCCATCTGATTGGGACACGCTATTGCCAGCAGTGATATTTGCCCATCGAGAAATTCCACACTCGAGTACGGGTTTCTCACCTTTTGAATTAGTGTATGGGGCGAACCCTCGAGGACCCCTAACAATTTACCATCAGCTAATCACTAGCTTACCAGAAACCCCAACATCAGTAACACCGTATGAGATGGTAACAGAGACACGCGATAGAATAATGAAAGCGTGTGTAATAGCCAAATCATCTTTGGAGAGGAAAGGACAGATGTACCGCGACTATGCAAATAAGGGTGCTAAAACAATACACCTTGAACCCAATCAGAAGGTTCTGCTTTTACTACCAGATAAACGTAATTTGTTACTAACATCATGGCAAGGGCCATTCAACGTTGAAAGGAAAAAATCAGATGTCGATTATGAAATATCGATAAATGGAAAATTAAAGATATTTCATATCAACATGCTGAAACCATACTTTTAATGACAAGAACTACCGACAGACGAACAAGATGCACCCACACCAATTAATCGGACGACAGACGTTCACAACACAACTACACTAGGTAGGGCGACGCAGGACAACGACATCGCAAACACACTTAGCCAGGTAACAGCACACACAGCTATTACAACAACAGTACTGAACGAGACAGATGACGACGGAATAGAATTACCAGTCCCTACAGTAGACACGACTGGGACCATCGAGAGCATACGGATAGAAACCAAACTTACAGACGAGCAACGACGACAGATGATAGAATTAGTGACGGAGTACAGGGACATTTTCTCCGACATCCCAGGAAAGACAGACAGAATAGAGCACTCCATTATTCTGACTGATAACACCTCAATCAAGTGTCGACCTTATTCCATCCCACTGAATTATAGGGCTAATCTCGACAAAGAATTACTATCTCTTGAGTCGAGTGGAATAATTCAGAAATCTCAGTCAGAATATTCCTTCCCTATCGTCCTTGTCGCCAAAAAGGACTCAACAATTTGACTCTGCGTCGATTATCGACGTTTAAACAGAGTGACCAAAATTTATGCTGAGCCAATCCCAGCATGCGAGGATTTGATCCTTGATATGTCTACATCTCGCATCTTTTCCAAACTCGACCTCACGAAAGTATATTGGCAGGTTCCGATGCAAGAAATTCAATTCCTTTAGGTCTCTATGAGTGGCGATTTCTTCCTTTCGGCCTTCGTAATGCTCCAGCAACTTTCGTCCGTTAACTAGGGATCTTCTCCACGGAGTAACAAATACTTCTACATACATAGATGACATATGTATCCATGCTGTAGACTGGACATCCCACCTACAGAAACTGCGACATGTCTTCGATAGGTTGCGATTATTCGGTCTTACAGTCAAACCAACTAAAGTAGAGTTGGGTATGGAAGAAATTGACTTCCTAGGCCATACCATCTGCAGGGGCCAACTCAGAACAGATGGAAAAATTGTGACCAAGATTCTCAATTTGACTATGCCAACGACCAAGAAACAGGTCCGAAGTCTACTTGGTCTTGTTAATTATTATAGTAAATTTATTCCCAATCTGGCGGAAATCACCAGTGTTTTTTCCAATATTTTGAAAGCTTCGGCAAAATTGAATGTTCAAGATGCACGGTTAATTAGTGCTTTATCAAAATTGAAGTATTTATTCAGCGTTCCACCTATTTTGCGTTTGCCTAACCAAAATCTTACCTATTTTTTACGTACAGACGCAAGTGCTATTTCCATATCGGGAGTCCTAGGCCAGTTTTACGAAGGGAAGTTCCACCCAGTAATGTACGTAAGCCGTAAGATCAACCCAGCTGAATCAAGATACTCAGCATCCGAATTGGAGGGCCTTAGCTTAATCTATTGTGTTAGAAAACTTCATAGGTTTCTGGCAGGAACACAGTTTGTGATCGAAACCGACAATTCTCTGCTTTCTGTGATGCAGTCTGGCATTCCCCATAACAATAGGGTCTACAGATGGGCCTTGATACTGCAGAACTATGCCTTTACCATCCAGCATTTGAAGGGGAGTTTGAACTCTTTGGCAGACACTTTGGGTCGACCGTCAAACATTGAAATACCTGAGGTACAGGAAGAGGTCGACCAGAGATCATCAGAAACAGTGACACTGTAATTGCTATTTAGATCAGTGCCGTGTGTGGTGATAAAGTTACACTGTAAGTGCGTTATAATCGCCAAGCATTTAAACTGTGTAAGAGTAACATTGCCATTATGAGTGAAACAAACAGACGCATAAGTAGTATGTCTACATCGCTAACACATATATAAGCCATATTTACATTGAAGTGTTAGATGTGAACCTACACGGATTGGTAGGGAACTATATATATATAAACACTATCCAGGAAGGAGAGCAGATAAGACTTTGTCTAAATGAACTATGTTATAAAAATAGTCTACAAAGAACAGTGCTCCAACATCACACCCGAAAGGACGACATTAGTTAGTGTAATTATATATAAAAGTAATTGTGATATGTATATAACAGTGTTATAAACAGTACGCATAACTTCATTTTTGTATTAATAATTGAATTGCAAAATGTTCAAGTACATATATAAATATATTTATGTCATTTGATAGTAATAAGTCACCTACAGTTAGTTAAGAACCCATTTAAGTTAACACCTATATTACAAATGTAATTATTAGATATTACTTTACCTTATCACCGCATAAACATAATCATTTATAAATTTATGTGCTTAAAATATCATTGCTAAACTAACCCAACCATTTAGGAATTAACATCATTTCATGTACCAATAACACTTGAAGGTAACTAACCCAATGGGCTTAAATGTAATTAATTAGTTAGATTATTTCCCTTAGGATAAATTTAGAACATCACACCAAATTACATCAGTTAGTTGCATTAGTGAGTATTACAGGATCGGTAACAAACCATCCTCACAAACTAGTATATTTTGTATAGGCAGGACCCCATTTGCATAGGCATGACACGTGCAAAGAAACGGCACAGTCATTTGGCGTGAAGACTTGTACAATTCAGCCAATCATTTAGTGTAAATATGTAATGTTCATTTACTTGATATTATGAACCATATTTTAACGACGAATGAATGTTTTAACATAACGATGGTATGAAAGTGAATGAAAGATGTGTAAATGAGAGGAGAGAATGAATGCAATAGTAAACATTGAGAGAGAGAGAGAGAGAGAGAGAGAGAGAGAGAGAGAGAGAGAGAGAGAGAGAGAGAGAGAGCTAGCGGCAAATTCTTTGTTCACCGCTTAAAACGTCTTGTTGTGACTTGTCTGTGTCAATCTGTGTAACCAGTATGTTGTCAAGTTTTAAGTGTGTTACTGCAATACTTTAGTAGTATTAAATACAGAAAATACTTTGAGCATCTTGAAACGGAATTGTGGTCATAAATAAGAATAACAGACATTTGTAGCCACAATAAACCGATTTACGGCGCTCGAAGGAATACACACATGTAAAATAGAAACGCATACACATGTTAGCAAATTAAGTACACTGCAGTTTATTAGAAAACACGCAAAGAAACAGGAAAACGAACACATAAAAGTTGCATACACCATTTGCTTCAAAGAACAGTAACTCAAATCAGGGGACACTAACTTCTAAAAAAAACCTTAATGTAACATTGAAAATATTTCTTCACAAGCGGAAGCTAGAAGGTGAAGAGTAGAACTTAATGTATACGAGTTGGGGCTGATATTATTGGGAACATGAACATTCAATGCTCATGTGTTGTACTCATAACAGAGTCAACTTGTATTGGGTTGTCATTTTGGGCTATATGAGGACAGGTCAAAAGACATAAGTCAACGGACAGAAGTCAGAAGACATGGGTCATAAGACGGAAGTCAGGACATAAGTCATAAGACAACGGTTCCGGATCAAAACAATTCCCAAGAAGATCTATAGCCAACTGTACTGATACGATGGGCTACTCAATTAGCCGAGTGAATTAATAGAACAGTGTGAGTAAGGAAAGAAGAGAGTTTGTTCTATCCCCAGAAGAGAGATTTACAACTTATGAGATCTTTGACAAAATTGGACAGCCAATTTTTCAGTGACCATTCAACGTGTTACAAGCATGAGTTAAAAGGTTGTAACACTACACGGAGAGGAGAGGAGCCTGTCAAAGATCTGGATAAGAGGTTACAGAGTTAAGAATATAAGAAATAGAGCTAAGACAGAGACCATTAAAGAACACCAGACAGAAGAGACACAAGCGCTATAAATAGCTTTACAACAGGACACACTTGTGTCAACCAAGAGGGCATTGAGGGTAAGTGAGCGAGGGTTTCCCAAGACACTAGGAAACTCGCCTCGACGAGTAACCATGGAGTACAGGTTACTCTAGTTAACTGACCAGCGTGCTGGGACACCACGCACGCAAGACTCGCCAGCGCACGGAGGATCCAACGTCCGTGTTTGAACACGCAACTAGAAGCGTGGCTCAGACTGCGACTGAGACGGCTAGAGAGTAGACGTGTTCCTTATGAATACTATAAGTTTATAGACAATAGTGATTGTTAGGCTTTAGATTCCATTCAGTGATTAATAGTATCATTATCACCTCTTCATTGCATCTGTGTAACGTACTATGATGTTTATTGTCAATGAAGTATTCCGCTCGCGGAGCTTGTTTGTAATCAGCTCTAAATAAATTGTACCCTTTTGCAAATGACACGAGTTATTATTTCGTGTAGTGCAAAAGTAGGGGAGTCCTGAAATACCTGTCGCAAGTAAGTCGCTGACAGTCACTTCGGATCAAATATTGCTCTGCTTCCGGTCATATGTCTAAGGGATACAACCAGACCCCGTGCTCACTGGCTAAGAGTGATCAAAGATGTCGTCGCATCCGATCGCATGTGGTAATGGCTACAACCAGAATACGTGACTAAAGCCGCTCAAAAAGGGCGAGGCTTCCTGTCACATGCATAAGGACACAATTAGACCACGTGGCTAATGACTCAACTGGTCAAATATGGTGCTGCTTCCGCTCGCATCCATAAAAGTACACCTGAAACACGTGGTTAAGAGGGATACTACAGAAAAACTGTCGATTGTCGAACCAGGGAATCTACCTCATGATGATCAACACGTATGGGAGTGATTCCATTACATCGTCAACATGACATCTGAAGACTAAAACGGTCGCCCTTCTCGCTCTTTTCCATATCCGTTAGGGAGGTCCACTGAGTAACACCAAAGAACACCCCACTCTCAATAAACATAAGACACTTTTGATTGTAGTGTGTACAACTATAACCAAGTCATCACAGTGATCGACTAAACCTTTCTCATAGTCACAGTGCATAGACGTGATCACCGTAGTCAGTCGAGGAAGACATGCATTTTACTTAACAACTAGAGGGTCATACAGCGACGAGTGGCTAGCGCAAACCTACCAGATGTATAATATTACACACGAACACAACAAACTAGCCCGACTCAACCTTAGGTGTCTCATGTAACATGGCTTGTCACGTGTACACTGTCCTCACCAGCGACGGTAGTACGACGGAGAGCAAGCATTTTACACGATCACTACCTCTATGTGTGTCTATATGGGACTTTGCCTCTTTCCATAGAAACACATTTCCAAGACCAATATGGAAATAAAACGTTAAGCAGTAAGCGATTAGAGTTCAAGGAGGAAGCTCTGTTGCTGGTATCAATTCATATAGGGTTCCGTTTTTAATACGTATCCTATCACACAGGTCTGTATTGTAGAGACATCATGAGGGCTTGATTCAGTGCGGCAGAACTAAATCGCATCAAGTATAGAAGTTCTGGACTCCAATGATGCGGAACCTGTTGTTGTCCGCTTGGTCGCTCATTACTGGCGTGAACTTGGTGATGCGGAACCCTCGTTGTTCCGGTTTCCCACGAGGAACGACGCGTTTGTGTGGTCTCCTCCTTTTTGGATTAATTTTCCTGTTTATTTACATTCGTACGCAATGGATTTTATATGGTTGTGATCACAATGATGCCGTTCAACTGTTGAACTTGTTTTAAAGTTGCTATATGTGTAGTGTTAGATATAAGTTAGATATAAGTGCTAATAATATTGTATTCAATGACACTATGGATAAATTATTCATGGAACAGTGGCGCGTCAGTGATAGCTTGAACTAGCCAATCACATCACTTAGATTTAAACCGTGGACAGCGCTACAATGTTTCCGTGTGTGTTGATACGTAATATTATGTAAATATCATGTCTGTCGAGGAGGGAATTTCTGTGCTGGAGTTAGTGGGAGAAAGGGGCCGAAGTAGATCTGAGGGTCGAAGTGGATTACGATCTGCAGTAACAAGAAACTACACACTCAACAAAGAACGGGCAGTGAAAAGCAAACTTAAGAACTGTTTTAGCTCGCCATCGCTGTCAGTTAAATGTATGGATGACGGTAAATGCATCTCTATCACATTCAACAATACAATACATTACGAGGCATTTCGAACATGCCTGATCAATTATTACCACGAAGCCAAAGTTGATTATAGAAAAGACCGACAAGGAGCGGAGGTGGAAGTCAAAATATCATCTCCCCTACACACATTGCATTTATACAACACGCAAAATAAAATTTTAATACAAGGGGCAAACGCCGTCATGTCTGAGTGGCTCGCGACACAATTCGTCGAAATTGAACAGGCAGCTCTGAAACTAACAAGTGACTCACTAAACACACCTGCCGATTTCAGCACGCTTGTGTCTGCCGTAAAACCAACACAGCCTACAGCGGTCACGCTATTGTCAGACAGAACCATTAAATCAACACAGCCTGCAGCCGCTGTCGTTACAGCATCAGGCGATAGTAACAACATACTCCAACATGCCACGACTCAACACACCAGCAGCTCGAACTCAGCTTCTTCTAACCAACCAGTGTTGCTAGCCATTGAATACCCGATGGGGAGCCTAGGGGACAGTATACAACCAAATGAAAACAATTCAAACCAACTTGAGGTTGCACCATCGGTACTAGATGAAAGCCCAGCTACAAATCAACACTCATGCGGTTGTCAGCAGCACATTGACAGGTTAGAGGCAAGTTTGAAGGTACTTTTAGACGCCGCCTCTGACAACACAGACAAGATCGTCAGGATCACTAATGACTATATCAACCTCAAGTCAGAGGTCGCTCTCCTGAGAGAGAAAAATGATATTCTGAAACACACTATTGATCAGGCAGCACAGACTAACAGCTTCGAAACAACACAACCATCCCTGGGAGCGCCAACTATACAGCCAACGAATACACATCAACAAACAGACAAAGCCATTGAACAGGACTCGACATTTCCCATAGAAGTGAAAGTCAGCAATCGATTTGAACTACCAAAAGAGCAATTGGTAAGCGGCAGTCAGTACGACGAGACATTGCCGACAGACAACCCGCCTATTCAAGAAACAGCTGGTAACCGGCAAGAAGGCAGTCCACAGCCGGATAATTATCAATGGCAGAATCAACGTGCAAAACATACCAGAAGCCAGTACATACAGAGACTACCAATTGACTGCACCCACTTGATAATTGGCGACTCCTTGATGAAAGGCATATACAGTGATCGTATGTCCTTATCACACGCCGATATGGCTACAACAATTCCACTTCAAGGTGCAGGGTTAGACAGTCTAACAAACAGTATACGTAGAATGGAAATCAACGAAAGAGTGAAGAGGATTACAATACATATAGGAATTAATGACACTATGAGAAACCAAAATATTACCATTTCTCAGTTACGAAAACTACTAGACTTATTACGCCATAATTTTCCAAATTCTAACGTGTTTTTTTCTTCCATCATACCACCATGTTATGGCACCGAACGTCGACTAGCCAACATAAACAACAACACCCTAGAGAATTTCTGTACTCAGTATAATGTACACTTTATCAACAACACACCATTTTTTACATCTCAAAGAGGCGCGCCAAAGAAACGACTGTACAGCGACCAGATCCACGCATCCACATTAGGTTATAGCTTCCTTGCTAAAAATATCAAGTATTCGGAGAGGGCACAAAACAAGACCAACACACAAACACGACGAACATTGACTACTGAAGCCAGTCGAAATATCCCCATCACCCCGAATAAACTTCAGCTGACGTCTGACCCCCGAACGCCTGCTATTCAAGGTGCACACATGCTACCAAGAATAAATCAACCTCTCCTTCCTACCCCCACCCTCACTCGTGAAGGAAATAACTACCAGGAAGATTTCCCTAACCTCACTGCCAACGAACCCTCGTTGCAAGCAGCGGTACACACGCACGGCAGTAATATCACCTTGACACACCAAGATCAAGACAGCTATGGGCTCCATAGCAGACAACAAGAGGTTCCGCATCACCAAACTCACGCCAGCAATGAACGAACAAGTAGGCAACAGGTTCCGCATCACCAAGTTCACGCCAGTAATGAGCGACCAAGCGGACAACAACAGGTTCCGCATCATTGGAGTCCAGAACTTCTATACTTGATGCGATTTAGTCGTGCCGCACTGAATCAAGCCCTCATGATGTCTCTACAATTCAGACCTGTGTGATAGGATACGTATTAAAAACGGAACCCGATATGAATTGATACCAGCAACAGAGCTTCCTCCTTGAACTATAATCGCTTACTGCTTAACGTTTTATTTCCCGTGTGGGATACACCGCTTTAAACAGAGACATTGACTTGTATAGTCATTTATTAATTCTTTTGGATAATAGTTGGTTACTTAGCTTGTGAAGTAGTTTATTTCAGTTTAATTATTTGTTGTATGTTCTTTAATTCGTTTTGTTCCGTGTTTGCATTATATTCGTTGGTCTAATTAGTTATATCGTTATAATACTGTCATTTACTTATCAATTTGTATTACTGATATTTTGTAAGTTAATGTAATTGTGATTTTTTATTATCTTGTATTTTTGCTTAACTTTGACTAATTTACACTTTCTTCGTGGATAAAATGTCTGAGAAGTGGCAACACTGGCTCAATAAGTCAGGAATACGCCTTGGACACTTAAACATTTGCAGCTTATTTAACAAGCTACCAGAGTTATCTACTATTCTTAATCAAAATTTTCATTTATTCCGCCTTAGTGAAAGTAGGCTTAATGATAAAATTTCAGATGAGGACATCTCTATTAAAGGGTACAAAGTTTTTAGAAGGGAACCCTGTAGGAAACAAGAGACAGGCATAGTAACCTATGTTTCTAATTTACTAAATGCTCACCGTAGGCTAGACTTTGAAACTTGCGAAATAGAATGTATTTGGTTAGAGCTGAAACTTCAAAACCGCACACCCCTGATAATTGGCTACCTCTATCGAAATCCCAGTGCTGGACACGTCTGGTACGTAAACTTCACTACCATGATGGACGTGGTTTTCGCTTCCGGGAAGGAAATTATACTACTCGGAGACTTTAACATTGACACCAACAAATCCAACATAATATGGGGAAATATAATTGCATCATACAATTTCCAACAAATAGTACAACAAGCTACTAGAGTAACAAAGTCATCTTCAACAGTCATAGATCACATTTATGTAACTTGCTCAGACAACATCATAGAATGCACCGTACCCAATTGTGCAATGAGCGATCACTACCCAATATGATGCACGTGGTCTAAAAAAGGAATTAAAACTCCTAAACATAAACACATAAGTGTAAAATATAGAAGTTACAAAAATTTCAACCAAAACGCATTTTTACAGGACTTGCTCAGTTCACCTCTAGACAATGTTTATCAGCTTTCTGACCCGGACGATGCTCTGGAATTCTGGATGAAAACCTATATTGATGTTTTTGATAGACATGTGCCAGTCAAGGAAGTTCGAGTAAAACACCACGTCAAGCCACCTTGGATCACTCAGGAAATACTTGAAATTATGAGAGATAGAGATAAAGCACATAAAAAGCGGGATCTCAGTGCATACCGTACTCTTAGAAACAAAGTTCAATATACCATACGACGGGAAAAGAAAAATTACTTTAAGAACTTAGTAATGGATAAAACAAATAGTAAGGATATATGGAAGGCAATTAACACCTTGACAAACAAGAATAACTTCCGCAATTCTTTACCATCAAATCATATTACATGCGACCAATTCAGTGATTTTTTTCAAACTGACATAGACCAGATGAAGGCTTCAATACCTAATTCTCCTTGCAACTTATCTTTATTGTCATCGTTTTGCGAGAATAGATGCTCCCGCGATATTCTTTCCGACATACCGCTAATGATAATCACTGAAGTATTCACTTACCTCAGTAACCTAATAAACACAACCTCATCTGGGTTAGATGGAATCAGCAACCGGATTCTCCGTTGTGCTGCGCCAGTGATCTGTATATTACTAACCTATGTATATAATCAGTGTCTCACCAAAGGCCACTTTCCATCAGCTCTCAAAATCGCCAAAGTGTACCCTCTTCTTAAATCTGGTTCATTAGACAATGGTCTCCCGAACAATTACAGACCCATTTCTTTATTATCATCACTATCTAAGCCACTAGAAAAACACATCCATAAAGTAACATTACAGTATTTAGTTCGCAACAAGCTTATTGTGGACAGCCAATCAGGATTTCGACCAAAATATTCTTGTCATACGGCCCTAACAAACATGATAGAAAATTGGCACCAGAATATAAACAACAACAGTCTATGTGGAACTGTGTTTATTGATTTCAAGAAAGCATTTGATATGATAGATCATCTTATTTTAATTAAAAAACTTGAGACAATGAAAATTGGCCCTAATGTAGTCACTCTAATATCATCTTTTCTATCAAACAGAAAGCAAGTAGTATCACATAATAAATCTCTGTCTCAAACCACTACCTTCAATATTGGAGTACCGCAAGGCTCTATTCTTGGCCCTCTACTATTTGCCATATATATTAACGATCTACCTTTGCATCTTTCGTCGTCCTGCGATCTATTTGCAGACGACTGTACAGTGTACACAAACGCTGAAAACTGTATTTTACTTGAGTCGTATTTACAACAAGAATTAAATAATGTAGTTAAGTGGAGCTATTCAAACCGTATGCAAATTAACATCACTAAAACAAAATCATTGTTATTAACAACCAGACAAAGACTTCAGACTCTAAGCTCACACACAACACTTCAACTTCACATCGATAACATGCCAGTAGAAAGTGTAATTGAGCACAAAACATTAGGCCTAATCATTGATAGAAACCTAACCTTTAATTCCCACGTTCAAGTGCTCATTAAACTCCAGAAACGGGCCATGAGTCTAATTTATAGCAAACATTTAACTGACAATCCTAGCCTGTATAAACGCCTTCAGTTACTACCACTCCGTAAACGCCTGCTTTTCAATAAAGCTAAACTAATTCACAAAATCCTGCATCGGAATGCCCCAAATTACCTTTGGCCATTGTTTAAATATAATGCTAGACACAGTAAACGTTTAAATATATTACACATTCCGAAGCCTAGGATTGACTTATACAAAACAAGCTTAACGTACTCTGCAGCTCAGCTGTGGAACAATCTTCCACAAGAAATCAAAGACATCACCAATCCCTTTTCATATAATCGCAAATTATTCGAACACTATCTCAATATGGATTACCTTCCCCCCCCCCTTAATAATAGAGATAATAATAATAATAACAAAACCCTAGTATAACAGCCAGTCCCCTTTTGGTAGGCCAGTATATTCCACCCGGTTAGCGGGGTAGGGGTATCCCCTATCAAAGGAGATGTAAGACGCCTCCTTTCCTCCGTTAGTCTACGGGACACCCTTGGGCAAGGTGGAGTACCCGTTTAGCCCCCCGATCAGGGTTACGTGAAGCCATGGAAGCAGGTGGTGGATGGAGTGTGAGAGCAGCCGACAGATTGTTGTTGGTTATGGTCTTGCACTCTGCGGCGATAGGCAGATGATCTCATCAGTAGAGACAATGGATATGGCCTCCGACTAGTACAGTCACTGCCCAGAAGGAAAGCAACGGCAAACTACCTTCTGCAAAACTTGCCAAGAAACCATAACAACCATGAAAGAAAACATAATAAGAAAGAGATCTGGTGGCGAGACCCCCAGGCCAGGCAGATCAGATAACACTGGGGAAGAGTGTGACGCAGGGACCAGTACTAGTAATCGTGATGACGGAGTTAATCCTGACTGTGTTACCAAGGAAATTCCCTGTGTCAGACTAAGAAACAGAGTGAGAATGGCAACGTGGAATGTGAGAAGTTTGTATGAGGGAAAGCTTAAAGTAGTGTGTGATGAGATTGAGAGGTTAAACATTCACATTTTAGGAATTAGTGAACATCGCTGGAGCGGCAAGGGACATTTCACAACTGAAAATGGAAGTATTTTCATTTATTCTGGTAGAGATGTCGGAGGCCAGAGTGGAGTGGCATTTTGTTTAGATAAGACAACTGCAAAAGCTTTAATGGGATATAATCCAGTTAGTGATAGAATCCTCACTATTAGACTTAAAGGCCGTCCAAAAAACACAACTCTCATACAGATATATGCACCTACTTCAACAGCAGAGGAGGACGAAATTGAAGATTTTTACAACACACTACAAGACACATTAAATAAGATTGGTCATAATGATATAGCAATAATAATGGGAGATTTTAATGCTAAAGTAGGTGCAGGAAGAGCTGAAAATGAGAGACACATTTTAGGAAAATTTGGATTAGGAAATAGAAATGATGCAGGTGACAAATTAATTGAATTTTGCACAGAAAATGAGTTAACGATAGCCAACACACTTTTTAAACAACATCCAAGAAGACTCTTCACATGGAAGTCTCCAGACAGTTTTACCAAAAATCAGATAGATTATATTTTAATACAAAGAAGATGGAGATCAAGCATAACATCTGCAAAACCCCTACGAAGTGCAGACTGTGATACAGATCATCAGTTATTAGAAGCAGATCTGAAATTAAAACTCAAAAAGCTTACCCGAGGACCAAGGCCACTTCGTTTTGATCTCACACAAATACCGGACGCATACAACATAGAAGTTAGGAATCGCTTTGGGGTCTTGATGTCTGTACAAGAAGAAATGACACCTGATGAACTGGCAGTACAAGCTAGAGATATCTTGATAACTGCAGCCAAAGATTTCATTCCGACCAAGAAAACGCAACGTAAGCCATGGATTACATTAGACACGTTAGAATTAATAAAACAACGAAGGGAGCTGAAACAGAAAGGAGATGAATCCGATAGCAGGATGAAGTATAAATCTTTAACTCGAGAAATAAGAAAGAACACAAGAAAGGACAAAAATCAATATATACAAGATAGCTGTACCAGAATAGAGCAATATCATAAGGCTGGAAGAGATTATGAAATGTTCAAGGAAATGAAGTTATTGACAAGAAATGTTCAACCTCAATTGAATGTTATCTGTGACAAGATGGGAAATACCTTAACAGAATCTAGACAAATTCTAGAAAGATGGCAGGAGTACTGCAATGGAATGTATGATATGAGTGACAGTGAGGATATGAATGAGATACATGAGCCAATGACAGCAGAGACAGAACCTGAACCCTCATTAGATGAAATTGCTTGGGCTATAAGGAACCTGAAGAATGGTAAATCACCTGGATGTGATGAGATACCAGCTGAACTAATTAAAGCAGGAGGAGAAGAAAGCATACACATATATCATGCATTATGTACAAAGATTTGGAAATATGGTATATGGCCAAAAGATTGGAAGAGAACTATCTTCATTCCAATACCAAAAAAGGGCAACCTGAAATTATGCACCAACTATAGAACTGTTGCCCTGATAAGTCATGCAAGTAAAATTCTACTAAAAGTCATAATGCGACGACTTAGTAAGAAAATGGAAGAAGAGATTAACGTAGTTAAAGCTGGATTTAGACAAGGAAGAGGAACAAGAGATCACATATTCAACATGCGTTTAATAATAGAGAAGTGCAGAGAATTTAATGTAAACCTATTCTCATGTTTTGTGGATTATTCAAAGGCATTTGACTGTGTACAGCATCAGAAACTTTGGGAAATCATGAGGAATATGGGCTTTCCTTCACATGTAGTACATCTCATAAAAATGCTATATCTAGACCAACAAGCAGCAGTTAGAATAGATGGCGAGACATCAGATTGGTTTGACATCAAGCAGGGAGCCCGTCAGGGCTGCGTGCTGTCACCCTATTTGTTTAACCTGTATGCCGAAAATATAATGAGAAATGTAAGAGATGATATAAACAGGGAGCCATATGATGCCCTAAATATCGGCGGTCATGACATACCAGAGATTCGATATGCTGATGATACAGTATTACTATCCACAACACAGAATGGCATAGAAAACCTAATAGCCTCAACACAATTGAATAGTGAAAATCACAACTTATATCTTAAAATAGCAAAAACTAAGATAATGCATACAGATAAAACTACTATGGAGAAAGAAATATACATTAATGGGAGAAAATTGGAGGTGGTGGAAAATTTTGAATATCTTGGGTCATTGATTACGAATAATGGTGACACAATGAAAGAAATAAAACGGCGACTATCCATTGCTCTTCAAAGACTAAAACAGATGAATAAATTATGGTGTGGGACAGACAGAACTACAAAAATTAGATTTTTAAGAGCATGCATCTTTCCCATTGCAACATACGCCTGTGAGACATGGACACTTACTAAACAAGCTGAACAGCGCATACATGCCTTTGAATATAAATGTTATAGACGAGTTCTAAGAATATCTTGGGTAAAGAAAAGAACAAATGCATCCATACTTCAAGAGTTGAATATTGAGGAGGGATGGCTATTAAAGACGATAAAACAAAGAAAATTGAAGTATTTTGGTCACTTGAAACGTCACGACAGTTTGGAGAGAACAATAATGGAAGGGTATATGCCTGGGAAGAGAGGAAGAGGAAGGCCAAAGAGAAGATGGGTGCAGGATGTGGCGGATGATCTCCAGATGGGTGTATCAGACGCGGGACATCTTGCTTGTGATCGAGAAGTTTTCCGGAGGGTTGTTATGGGAGCGAGGTTCTGTAAAGGACATGCTACTGAATGAATGAATGAGTATATTCCACATGGCTAACAACAAGTGTCAGACCATTATCTAATATTACTGTGTCGTGTAGTTTTGATGTTCGCATTTTGCCCATGCCTTTATAATGCATATCCTTTATATTGTTGTTGTTCTCTGTTAGCCTTGAATGATGTGTGAATGAAATAATGTATGAAAGAGAGTGATAGAAGGGCAGAATGTTAGACGGGCCTGCGTGCCCAATTCTTAACCCTTTGAAAATAAAGTTTGTTCGTTCGTTCGTTCCATGTACAGTAGCAGGAATCCATTACCAAACTGTCTTTAAGTACGGTTGGTCATCATAACTTTCCAACTGGCACTGTTAGAAGTCGCGACCTGTTCTGGGACCTTTGGAAATCTTACGTCTAGAATTGCAAGCCATTTGGTCAATTCTTCTGCAGTGGTTAGACTCTCTATTCTTGGAATATCTATTATGAATCTACTTTGATATATTCTCTATCTTAGTAGCATATGCTATGCTACAGACACTAAACACCCACTTCTCTTTGATGTGAACACTGCTAATACAGGAACCAAAAAGGATTACAGCCGACACCAGAAAACCATGCTTTGTAAACTTACATGTACAAGTGATGGTGTCTAAAATAAACAACATGGAAACATCACATAATAAACACATACCATCTGCTGTGCATCTATTGCCATACTGAGTTGCCACGGCTGTTCCATTGAGTTTGGATCCTTCCCACAGGTAAACAAACATGGCAGTATGGGTTGATCCAGCATCAAATACAACTGCATACTGGAAAAGAAGAACTCACTGTATACATCTGTCATACATAATCTGAACAGAAAAGTTTATGTCATTCCTCTTCTGCACTGAAGTGTAGCAATCTACTTCTTACTTGATGCATGCTACAATTTCACAGACCACTTATCTAAATTTATAGGCAAGTGCGATACTGCATTGTACAGTATATGGAACCAGATAGCAAGATACATAAAAACATTGTTCAGGTGGACTCAAACAAGGAGACAGATTACAATACTGTCCACGAGATGGGCCCAGAAAATGATAAAGATTAAAAACATTACAGACATTAAAATAGAAAACCACAGACATTCACATAGAATAGCCTGACATTAAGGAATAATACCACAGACAATTATATAGAATACCACAGACATTCAAATATGAGGCGTGTTTTTAAGTAAGTCCCGGTATAACATTTAAAAAAAAAAAAAAAAAAAAAAAAAAAAAAAAAAAAAAAAACATTATATATAAAAATGATTTATTGTAGCCAAAAGTGAACCACACATTTCTTCAACACATTGTTGGTATCGTGGCACCAGGTTCTTAATTCCATTGTCGTAGAAGTCTGCCGCCAGTGTCTTGAACCATTCATTAACGCCTGTCTGCAGTTCATCATCAGTTTCAAACCGCTGGGATGCCAGCCACTTCTTTATGTGACCGCCTGATGCGACACAGGATAGTGATGTTACCAATACCAGCATCCGCTGCAGTGCCCCGGAGTATGATGGGAAGCCGCTCTGGAAACACTGATAAATAGAGGTGCGTGTCAGTTTCCCGCTCTCTCCAAATGTAATAACCGTGGCCGAGGGAGCGATTATGTAGATACCATCAAATAGGGAGGCTTGAACCAGCCCTTCCCAGTCACTGGACTCTAGGTAGTGACCCCTGGCCATGGGTGTTGTTGGTAGAGCAAACTTGAGCCCCAGCTCTGGTTAATGTCGTTTTAGGCCACTCACACCCCCATTCTGTTTATGCCACTATATCTCTGCTGTTAGAGTTATAGTTCTGTTATTTGTTATGTTATGGCTCTTTGCTGTATCTGGTCCCAGTCGACCTATGTGATGCGGGTGTCTTGTGTGGGTATTGAGGGTGCCCTTCGACTCAACTGAACATGATTGAGGTCTCACTGTCATTTAGAGACCGCCCCTGTAGTCAGTGCTAGGCAGCAGTTATCTCTAACTGTGGGATTTCAGATTCCCATTTCTGTATGTACCGACTGTCCATGAGTCCTGAGATGATAACAATAGAGAGTCCATACCTGCTGTTATGTTTTTGTTTACGTTGAGGCTCCGTTGTTGCCATGTCCTTGCTGGTCTGTGGAGATGGGTATCTGGTCGTGTTCATTGCGATATTAGGCAGCAGTGAGTGATATCCACCGTGGGAATGTAGGTTCCCATTTCTGTATATGTCAATTGTGTGACATGTCAGGATGTCTGTTTGTCCCTGAATCATGCAGTTCTGTCAATAAAGGTCTAATTTTGTTGTTCTTAATTTGTTTTGTTTAGTTTATAGTTTGTTGCGTAAACTCATTGATTCTGTTGCAGTCCAACAGTGTAATCTTTTTGGGGTGGCACGTCTAAGTTTCATCAGAGTGTCACAATAAGATTTGGCATTAACTGTCTTTCCACATTCAAGAAAATCAATAAACAAGACCCCTTTTTTTTGTCCCAGAAAACAGTGGCCATGATCTTTTTGACAGAAGGTGCTTGCTTAAACTTCTTTGCTTTCGGGGACCATAAGTGTCACCATTCCATCGACTGTTGCTTTGGTTCGTTGTTTTTGTAGGAAATCCAGGTCTCATCTCCAGTAACAATGTGCCCCAAAAATTCATCTCCTTCATTTTGATAGCGCTGCAAAAATTTCTGAGCCGAATCCATGCGTTTCTACTTGTGTTCATCGGTTAACATTTTCGATACCAATCTGGCACACTTTTTTTTTTTTTTATGAAAGGATTCTTGTTACAATGTCGTAAATCAGTGACCGTGAAACTTCCGAAAATGCGACAGACAATGCAAAAATTGTGAAACGACGACTTTCGTGAATTTTTTGGTTCACTTCTTCGACAAAATCATTTGTCACCAGACTCAGCCGACTGCTACGATCTTCATCATGAATATTTGTTCGCCCTTCTTTAAACATTCAACACGATTTCCTAACCATACTATCAGTCATAACATCTGGCCCATAAACCTCAATGAGTTGCCTGTGAATTTCTGAAGCATTGTTGTTTTTTGCTAGCAAACAATGGATAACAGTACCAACATCGCAGTTGGCGGGAGTATTCATTTTTGCACTCATTATAAATCACTCACAGGCAGCATCAAACAAGATTTCCACAGTGAAAAAATAGCACACAGCTAACTAATGAACCACATAAACATACATACCTCCCCCGACGTGTCTCCACCTTGCCGTGGTGTGGGAGCTTGCGTGTCCCATCGACCCCATGTGCTTGCCGATGGATGAAAACTGCATATCGGACACCTTATGGGATAGGGACCAGACTAAGAGAGACACAACTTGCTGCTCTGCAGGTAGGCTGAAGATAGCAGTCAAAAGTTTCAATCAGGCGCACGAAGGCAGAAGTTCCTGGTCCAGACAACATTCCAAGGCTCTCTGTCGAGGGTTTAGGCTGAACGCCTCTACGCCACAAACCCTCGGATGTGAGAGCCGGGCCGATACCCACCTACCAAAAATAGAGGTAAGATACTGAGCACGCTACATGCTCAGTTCAGATACCTGTCCGAAGGCTCCCAGCTGGGGGATATGAGGGATTCCCGGATGAGAGGGCCTGACCGTTTCTCGTTCACTGCTGCACGGAGGTAAGGTGCTGAGCCGGCAGCACATGTAGCCTACCTCGTGAGCGAGTACTAAAAGGCAGAAAAGTGCCTCAGTCGAATGAAATGGTTACGAAAACTGTCTGTATCACTCATAGAGAGTGTAGATAAAAGTGGAAAAACGTCTCAATAACAAGAAATGGAACGCACGGCTAGCGAATCCATTGAGTGATCCGAAGTCAAAAGCAAAATCTTACCGAGTGGATGTCGCCCGCAGTCTGACCGTTCCTGGTGTGTGCATGAGCGACCAGTGGCAAGCGAGATGCCCAACACATGGAAGTGAGGAACTAAAGCAGCCATGAGCAGGACGTGGCAACTCCTCGGGTGACCCCAGGCTCTAAAGCAATATGTGCCGGCTCTGCAATTATGGAAGCCTCCTTGGATAGTGAGGGAATGCCCATGTTCTGCCCCTGCCTTCCCTTGAGGGTTGACCATGATGTCATTGACCGTTCTATCTTGACCAGCTGAGATGTGGGCGACATCACAACAATAAGTCTAACGTGCCCGAGGAAGGCTAACCTCATTTAAAAAAATGCCCGCTGAAGTCAGAAGTGCCGTCCTACGGGTGGCAAACTAAAAATTGGCACTACGCATTTATGTCCGAGTGAAATGTATCGTCTGAATGTCTCTCGTGCTAGGAACAGCTCTGACTACCTAGTTTCCGAATGCCGCTCTTGTTCGGAACAGCTCTGACTAGGTAGTTTTCCGAATGTCCGCCGTGCCTGGAACAGCTCTGACGGGCACAAGGACAAGCACATGTAAGAAAAACTCGCTGAGTGGATACCGTCTGCAGACCTGTCTGGTTTGTGCGGGAACGGCCCGGGGCGAACGAAATGCCCAATATATTGAAGTGAGGAATTAAAGCAGCCATGAGCAGGACCCTGACTCGGCTCTCCAATTATGGAAGCCACCGAGGATGGCGGAAAATGCTATGGACTGTCCCTGCCTTCCTTTGAGGGACGACCGCGAAGTCTTCGACTGTTCCAACTTTACCAGCTGGGAGATGGACGGTACCACAAAAGTGAGAGTCTCCCAGGAATGCTAACCTGGTCAAAAATGCACGCAAAAGCCGGATGTGTTGACCTAAGGGTTTTTGACCCAAGGGTGCCTAACGCACACCGCAATCACATCTGAAAAACCACTCCGGATGAACGCAAAGAAGAAGAAGAACATACATATTGCATATGCACATTTCCGTTTTCCATCGGTGTTTATCGGAGTGGTCAAAATGGGACTTACTTAAAAAACGCGCCTCGTACAATGCAGTAAATTCAGATAGAATACAAAGGGCAAGACATACATTCAGATAGAGAACAACATACATTCAGATATAATACCATAAACAAAATACCATACACTCAGACAAAATACCATACACTCAGATAGAATACCATACACTCAGACAAAAATACCATACATTCAGAAAAAAATATCATATACTCAGATAAAATGCCAGACACTCAGACAAAATACCATACTCTCGATAGAATACTATATCCTCAGATAGAATACAACATACACAATAGAATACAACATACATACAGATAAAATACCATACACTCAGATAGAATACAACACACATTCAGTTATAATACCAGACACTCAGATATAATATAATACCTACACTCAGATAGAATACTATAAAGCAAGATGTGAGAATACAAAAGGTATTCAGAAAGAATCACGCAGAGATAGAATTATGGAACAATGACAATTCACCTACTTCATATTCAGGACTGGTGTATTTGAATCTGATGACACAGACTGCCACAATTCCTATTGTACCAATAATGAAACTGCCAATAGCCAGAATCCACATAGTGTTGCACCGACAAGGTTTCTTTGTGACAACATCTGAAATGGATATCATTCATCAAATAACATTCAAATATTTACAAACTTTGAGTTAACTATAATGTTTGTAAATAGAGTGCTATAATTCCTTTTAACACTGAACATTAAATTCTGCATGAAAAATAGTTAAAGTGTCACAGGGAAAGACAAGATAAAATTAACTAAACACACAGAAATATAAGTTAGGGAAACCCTTGAGGTCTCAAAGACAGCTCATAAACAAATTCACAAGTAATGATTGGCACTCACAGAAGTAGGTCTAGTGAAGAAATGTTGGATGTCATAAACCCATTAATTCAACAGTCTAGTTAAGAAATGCCAGATGTCATAAATCTATTAATTCAACAGTCTAGTTAAGAAATGTTGGATGTCATAAACTCATTAATTCAACAGTCAAGTAAAGAAATGTCAGATGCCATAAACCCATTCATTCATTCTTCCTCTTCTTCTTCTGCGTTCATCTGGAGTTTTTTTTTCGGACGTGGTTGCGTTGTGCCTGTTTACAGCAGAGCTGCGTTCTTGCGCCGTTAGGCCGACACATCCTACTTCTGCGGGCATTTGTTGACAGGGTTAACCTTCCCGGGAACTCTTTCATTCAACAGTCTAGTTAACTCTTTCGCTACCAGCGGCCTATACATCGCCACAATTGACCGACACTGGCGGCCATTGGGTATTCTATCGCCACAGAATGATCAGTGGTTTATTTGATACATTTCTGCTCCATTCCGGAATTTTAAGTTACAGCAAACTGAAAATTTACACGGCCGGAACATATGTTTATCATCATTGTGCGGTTAAACATTTGCCAACATTGATTCTTGTGAATTTTTAAGTTTTAAAGTAGCGTTAATTTGTTTGTTTTGGTTTTTCACAATGGAAACGCCCACGAGTATACGGACTCGTAGAATGACTTCAGATCAAGCTAGGTAATTGTTTGAAACAGTTTTAAACAATAGTGATTCCGATTTGAGTGAATATTCAGAAAGAAGTTTTAGATGTGAGTCTAAAGTTTTAGCACGTTGTCATAATCTTCCCATTAGTTCTACCGCGTCGTCGTCAACGACGCCTGGCGAGTACGGCCAGGGGTCACCTGTGAGCGACACTAACCACACAGTGTCAGGAATAGCCAGTCGAAGAATGCGTGGATCATGCAGTCCACGCAGGGACGCAATCCCGACTAGCAAGACTCACAGTGGTTAGCGACCAGACGGCTTGGGAGCGTTGGACGAGACAGACGGAATGAATGGTGCTCGTATACTTGAGTGTATGAACGCGAATAGATAGAACGCCTGTGGGAATAATAGAAGACTGTGCGCTTGTGAGTTGTGTATATTGTATTGATATATCTATTGAATGTATTATTGCATCGTCATTGTAATTGTACGATGCATGTAATGGTTGTGATGAGTGAGATGTGTGCATAAAGTGTTTGCATTGTAGTTGTAGCGTGTCACGTCAAGTCATTCTGTGACCGTGTTTGTATCAAACTTGTTGGTGATTACGAGCCTGTGTTATTGCTGAAAGCAAGACTCTGACAAGTGTGAACGTGCGTGCATCGTCCTTCTTGGATTATTTGAACCATAAGTGTAAACGTGAGTGCATCGTCCTTGTTGAATTATTTGAACCATAAGTGTGAACGTATCATCCATCTTTGAATTAGTTGTAAAATAGGATTGAACGTGTGTGTAAGCGGAAAGTGTTGGAAAGAAATCAACATGGAAAGCAAGTTGTTGAATGTGTTGAACGGACGACAGTACGACTAACAAACATACTTGACAGCACACAAACCTACAAAACTTAGTTGACAACGCATACACCACATAAACATACATGTCCTAATATTTTCTTCTTCCAAAAGCACAGGTTTTTGTGTCATCCGAAACCATTAGCAAGTGAAGTTCATTTTTCCGGGTAGTAACGTTCAGGCAGCCATCCTCTGGTACAGATCTCCATCGTACTCCAGAGCTCCAAAGTCACTTAAGTATTATCTTTTTTTCACATATACTTGTGTGTGTAGGCTTAGGCACAAGCTGTATTCGATAAATACTGTACAAATTATTTACTAACAACATAATAAATTTTTTGGTGTACATTCATTGTATTTGATATAATTCATCATGTCCACATTGAATGATTTCGTCGAAGCTTTTTTAAAGTTAACGTTAACTGGTGATGAGTTGACAAAATGGAGTGAGGCAAAGTATGCAGAGTATATCCAACGTGAAGATAGAGCTGCCGAAATGGAGCTGAGAAGAGCAGAATTGAGTCTAGAATATCAGACGCTGCCTTGAAATAATCAGAGTTAGCTGCCAAAACTAAACAGGCAGAATCAGAAGCTACCTTGAAACAATCAGAATTAGCTGCCAAAACTAAACAGGCAGAAACAGAGGCCGAAATAAGAAAAGCTGATATCTTAGCCCAAAGTAAGAAGGAAGAACTTGAAATGCAGCTGAAAATTAAACAGCTAGAAGCTGAAACATCAGCAGAGAAAAATTCTCGAAAGTCAGAAAGACTAGAAAAAGAGAATCGGTACAAAAAGTACCAAGGGATCGTCAAAAAACTCACCACTGGCGACTGCATTGCAGCATTTACCCAGAACTTTGAAACGATAATGGAGCATTATCAGATCCTAGAGACTGAATGGAACATATATATATATATATATATATATATATATATATATATATATATATATATATATATATATATATATATATATATATATATATATATATATATATATGAGAAGTCTTTCCGAGGAACCTCTCAAAGTGATGGAGACCATTCCCAAAGATCTTAGGAAAGATAACCAATAAATTAAGTCCAAAATTATGTCACATTTCCTGTTAGATGAAGCAGGCTACAGAGAACAGTTTAGCAAATTAGCTCCAAAACCAACGCAAACTTTCTCTGACTACATCTCATTAGTACAGGATGTATTTAGCAAATGGCTTTCATCAGCCAAAGTAAACACCTTTGATAAGTTGAAAGATCTCATTCTTAGAGATAAAATTATTTCATCTCTACCACCACCATTTTCTAAGTTTCTGAAAGAATGTGAGTGCGAGAATGTGCAACATATAGAGAAACGAGGTTCGGCTTATTTCACAGCCAACAAACATTGTTTTACTAGTGGATTGACTGACACAGACTTTGTAGCAGCCGCTACGTATGACAGAACAAAGTCAGGTCCCTATAGTAACAAGAAACTGTATAAGCAATCTGCTGAGAAGTATTACCAATGCAGATACTGTCATCTGTCACATAACGAAAATGACATGTGTGACAAACACCCTGGGTACCTTACATACTTGCAAAACTATATAGATAAGCAAGATAAGGAGAGAAAGAACTATAAACGACTAACCAATGCTTCCTTTGCAAAGCATATGGCCACTGGCGTCATGCGTGTAAAGGTAAACAAATGACTAGAAAGGCTAATGTAGCCATGTTTGATAGCTCTTCCTCAGATGAAGAAACATGTGAAAATCACCCTGTTAATTCAGCACAGGCCATTGATGTATTTCATCTTAACAAATATACCATCTGTGATCGTTTTCATGAAGATGGCCTATTAACATGCGGCCACTCAATACCTATTGCCAATGAAGAAGCCAATTTGGTAATAAACTCCAGAGGTAAACTTAACATCCACCAAGGATTTGTAAATGGCAAATCTGCCACCGTTTTACGTGATAGTGGATGTACTCTTATTGGTTTGAAGAGAGACTTTATTTTACCTTCAGATTATACAGGCAAACATGTTACATGCAGAACTTTCTCAGGTAACATCGAGAAATACCCACTTGCATGGGCATATATTGACACCCCATTTCTCACAGGAAAGGTTAAATGCGCAGCATTATCCAACCCATGTTGGGACATAATCGTGGGTAACCTTCCTGGGGTAAATGACATGCCCCATGACAGTTTAACATCTGCTGTCCAATGTATTGTTGATAATACTATATCATCTTCAACTGAACATGCTGTTGAAAATGTATTATCACCTGTGAATGAATGTATGTTTGCCAACTCAGTAACTCCATCAAATGAATGTATTGATATAAATGTAACATCATCATGTCACGTTGTTGATATTGTAAATGCAGTAACTAGATCTACTGTCAAAGTGCAAGATCAAATTGATCAGACTGAGGCTATGGAAATGTTAAGCCCAGTTATATTACCTCCTAAAACCAAGAAGGGGAATTTCATAACAGCCCAAAAGGCCGATTTATCTTTGCACAAGTATTTTAATCTAATAGGCCAAAAGCCAAGACTAACAAAGAATGCTAGATGGCATTTTGCACTGAAAGGGGGTATCCTTACACGGGGCTACACCAAAGGTACCAGCACCACTGAGCAAACGGTGTTACCAACCGAACACCGCAAACAAGCATTACATCTAGCACATGACATACCCTTTGCAGGGCATATGGCTTATTCGAAAACTAGATCGAGAGTACTTACTCAGTTCTACTGGCCTAAATTCTGCAGTGATACCAAGCAATATTGCAGAACTTGTGACATCTGCCAGAAGCTAGTTAAAAAGGGTAAACACCCGCAAGCTGAACTACAAATAACAGATCTAGCAAGTAGACCTTTTGAAAAGATCTCTGTTGATATTGTAGGTGTCACCGCCTCACGTATATATCTAGTAAAGGGCTGCAACTCCAGCCCAAGGGAAACCATTGAGTCGAGCAGGACCCAAGTAATCTAGAACCTTCTAGATAGAGAGGGTCACCAAGTCCATGATTCCGTGGACACTGATGTGGCCCGCCTAATGCGGGGTCCACGAGGAACTCGGACAGAGTTACCGCCCGTGTCGGGTTAGGACACGCGGAGACCGGCAGAGGACGAATGGACTTGAGAGAGGCAACAGGGCCTGCCTTTGAGGGACTCTCTAGATATCAATAGATATATAGACATAGGCTAGATAGTTTGCTAGACTGTTAAATGATACTTATATGTTTGATGTTTACTATGTGGGAGATGTAATCGAGCGCGGGTCTGTTTACCCATTGCGCCAACACATACTGTATATGTAGATACAATAAATAATTGATCTCATAACGAACAGATTTATTGTTGCCTGTATGAACCCAAGTTTAGTTATCTAGATACGAGCAAGACTATGACAGGCTTTTTGGGGGCTAGTTTTCCGGTTTTGGCATAGAATGTTTTCTTAAAAGCCTGTTAAATGCCATGTAAAAGTAATTATTTAATCATATTACATTGATTGTTGATAAAACATTGATTTTTGATAACACATTGATTTGTTAAATCAAAGAAATTGTTAACGTTGTAAATTTACATAGAACTAGTAGCTATCTAGCGATAAAATAGAAATAATCTGAGTCCCTCGGCAATGTCTCACCATTGCCTCCACAGCGCCTCTTTATTTTGATTCTGTAAACATTTTTTTTTTACATGTTACTATTTTGACATTTTTTTTGTGTGACAGTCACTAATGTTTTCTCGCTCCACGAGCAGATTGTTCCGCAACAAGTGCCGCGTCCAACCGATGAAACCTTTCCAACAATAACGAGAGTGCAAGATAACATCGAGGAGCTTCAAAATTCAGAGCTAAGTTTCACCTCATACTCATTGTACTTCTAAGCTGTACTTCTCATGTTTCATCAATGTATTATTTTGTATCATATTGATTTCGTTGCATATTCATGAAATTTTCACCAACATAACCTTGCATTTTGATTTACACATTAATAAGTAGGGGAGTTAACCAAATTTTCGACCACACAACATATTTTTCTAAGGGATTTAACTCTATAAACTTAACAAACAATTAAAACACAAAATGTCTTCCTTAGATAAATGCATTGAACAAGGAATAAAGTTAGGTTATAAAGAAGAGAAATTGTCAGAATGGGCACAGAAAACACACGCAGAAAACATTGCCCGTGAAGAAAGAGCGATAGAACGAGAGGAAAGGAAACTTCAAATGGAAGCCGAAGAAAGGAAACTGCAAGCAGATGAAAAGAAATTGCAAATCGAAGCCGATGAAAAGAAATTACAAATGCAAATGCAAGCAGATGAAAAGAAATTGCAAATCGAAGCCGATGAAAAGAAATTACAAATGCAAATGCAAGCAGATGAAAAGAAATTGCAAATCGAGGCCGATGAAAAGAAATTACAGATGGAACTTGAGGCCGCCGCCAAACAGGCCCAGTTGAATTCCGAGACACAGATTAAACTAAAACAGATGGAAATGGAGTCCAACACAGAAATATCAATAAATAAGTTAAGAAGCAAAGAAGAGGAACAAAAATATAATAAATATAAAGGTCTCGTTAAGGCTTTCTGTTCTGGAGATTCCATCTCCGCTTACTTAGAAAATTTTGAATGCCTCATGTCTCATCATAAAATCATTAAAGCAGATTGGGCATTTATTCTAATGAGGAATTTGGCTCTTGAACCACTGAAAGTAATAGAAACAATACCACAGGAAATGCGAAAAGACTATGAGTACCTAAAACAACGCATTCTCCAACATTTTTCTTTAGACACTGCAGGTTACCAACAACAATTTGCCAAATTATCTCCACAACCAAACCAAACCTTCATAGATTATGTCAGTACAGTCCAAGACATATGCACAAAATGGATTAACTCGGCTAAAACCAACAATAGCCATGATAAACTTAAGGAACTAATTATAATAGATAAAATAGTTAGCACCATCCCCACACCTTTTGCCAAGTTCTTAAAACAAATGGATTGTAAGACCATTCAGGAAATCGAGGCGAAAGGGAATGCATTTTTTACAGCAAATAGGGATATTTTTCAACATAATATAAGTCACAATGATACAGCAGCTGCAGTGGTGAACACCAAATACTCCAAACAATCACAGAGCAGATTTAAACCGCGATCCAATGTCGGTAAAGTAGTAAGGTGCCAATATTGCAATGCTCATCACGACATTTACGGTATGTGTGACAAATCACCCTCCTACCCTGAACACCTCAAAAAGATGGTAGAGAAGCAAACAGCTAAACGCATGGCTTACCACAGAGTAGTTAAATGTTATTTCTGCAATAGCTGGGGTCACTATAATAAAGATTGTCAAGGCCGAAAGTTATTGAAACAGGCCAATGCGGCATTAGTAGAAACGTCGACTGACGAAGAGCTTGAGTCACTAAATGAATGTGAAAATCAACACGACAATGAGAGCGAGCTTGGGAATGCTGTACACGTCATAAACACCATAACAGACAGTAGATGCAACACCTGCACAAAGTTCCAACTGGACACAACACTACATTGTGGTCACATTGTCCCAATTGCAAATGAAATAGCTAACGCTGCCTTATCATCTACAGGCAAGCTAGTTTTTTATACAGGGTTTGTTAACAACAAAAAGGGCACGTTAATTCGTGATTCCGGCGCAACTCTCTGTGGGGTGAGGAGAACATTGATAGACGCTAAAGACTACACAGACAAACATGTGACGTGTCGCACATTTTCAGGTACAATAGAGAAATACCCCCTTGCTTTGGTCGAAATTCAAACACCATTCATATCGGGGCAAGTATTGTGTGCTATCCTTGAAAATCCCATCGCGGATATTATACTTGGTAATTTACCCAACATACATCCTTGCTCTGAAACAGAGATAAAAAGGTGGGAACAAAAACACGGTATCCACCACAGAAATAGCGACACAAAAGAGAAACACCATTCTTGCTTGTCTCAAACTGCCAAAAGACCAAGGGAGACAACCACTGAGGTAATTCAGGAAGAATTTACCGAGGTGTACAATGCAGGGGCGGTCGAATCAAGAAACGATACGACCGAAATAAAACCTCGAATTGAGGATGCGACCGAACTACCAAGTACCGAACCTGTAAATGTGCAACAAAACACACAACACACAAACGCAATAACACGACAGACAACCCACAAAACCAACACCGACCAACTACAGGAATCATTAGAAATAGTAGCGCCAAACGCAACTAACATCAATTTTGGAAATGAACAGAAAAATGACCCTACACTAGCACCATACTTTAAGTTAGTAGGCCTTAAGCCAAAATTAACAAAGAACGCATCGTGGACATTTAGGCTACAGAACAACATCTTAACTAGATTTTACACAACAAACCAGACCACGACACAGCAAATAGTGCTACCACAAGCACACCGAGACAAAGTGCTAAAATTAGCCCATGACTCCCCTTTTGGAGGTCACATGGGGTATGAAAAGACCAGGGCTAGAGTCCTCACTCAATTCTATTGGCCAAAGTTTTGCCAACATATAAAAACTTTCTGTAGAGCTTGTGATGTATGTCAAAGACTGGGGAAAAAGGGAAAAAACCCTACAGCAGAAGTCCAATCAACGACAACTGCCTCGAGGCCTTTCCAAATCGTGGCAGTTGACCTAGTAGGTCCGTTGAACCACATATCGAATAAGGGGAATAGGTACATTTTTACTCTCGTGGATTTATGTACAAGGTGGCCCGAAATGTTGCCATTAAGATCGATCTCCTCTAAGGATGTGATGGACATATTACTAAATATTTTCTCCCGTTTTGGCTTCCTGTCATGGAACGGCTGAGAATTCACCTAGCAATACTCCAAGTCCAATTCCCCTTTTTCAGTATGTCTAGCTCTAGTCGAAGGGATACAACCGAGGTATTAATGTACCCCACGCAAGGGCGATTGGTGGCCCTTGACTTCTAGACTATTCTGGTGAGTGATGCTCAACCCAACCGGGTCCGTTAACGCAGGCGCAATAACCGTCTCAGAACAAAGACCGGCTCAGTTGAGATCCGGCATTGCTAGCAAGACGGTGTGTTTGGACGACTGTGTGAATTCGTAAATGGGAAAGAGGAAGCCAGTGTCTTGCTGTTTATCAAAGAAAACTGACAGAACGTCCAGTGTTGGGACGGGAGCTCCTCAATTCTGAATACACAGTTTGTCGTAAGGTACGTGAAACATAATTAGATAAATAATGTGTGTCACTACCGCGTTGAACCGAAGCTGTTCGACCGCATGTATAGCCCGGCGTACAAAGGTCAGTCAGGGGTGAACCTGTGGGCTTGTGTTTTAACTTAACACTGCAGTCTAATTGAACCCGATGGATTGTAGGCCTGTTTTGCGTACAATTGTACAAGTACGTGAATGCGTGTTATTGCCGCTACAAGTAGTTATAGACATTTAGGACAGGCCCAATAGTGTTAGTTGTCCGAGTTCACTCCTGGGCGGCCTTAGAACTCTAACGTCGTCGACACAAACGGAAGTTGGCGAAGGCGTTGTAGAACATAGGTCGAGTGAGGTATTAGGGAACTCGGCCGAACTAGACGAAACCCATGCGATGATCGCCGGACGTGTCGAAGGTCATTCGAAGGACATTGCGGGTGTCTAAGTTCGAATTCTTTGGTGTGGCGACCACTGGCTTTGATGAGCTTGCCTCTTACTATTTAGGTTATTGGTTGCCGTGACGGAACACCATCTTGATATACAGTTGGTTCCCGAGAGGTTGACACTGGAGAAACTGGGGAATGCGACAGAGCTGGTCACAACCAGCTGAACACCGTTCCAAATGCTCTGACCCTAACTAGGGGAGGAGGGAACGGGATGTGGACTTCCGCTACAGGGGGATTTCCCTGTATAATCTATTACATTCCTGGATCAGAGCTAGAGCTCCAGGAGACCTGGTGTATAGTAGGTAATCCTAAAATCGAACCAGGGAGAGGGGCTACCTCCGAGGGAGGGGAATTCGGTGGTCACCGGCTCTCCTTCAGAGCCATTCTGTCTCTAGGTACCTTTAACCTACTAACCTGGTATATTGTGTCCTTAGAAGTCTTTTTTAGGACAGAAGGATTTCGCCGACACCATGACCAGATACACAGCCCTACCTTGGTCGAGTTCGAGACGGAGGACGGTTCAGCCAGCACTTGTTAGGACCCAGACCTAGTTCAGTTTGGCAGTGGATCCTGGTCTGTGATGCTGCCGGCCGGGTCATGGCGACACCGGCCTATGCTGAGTACACATAGGTAACGTGTACCTCTGGGGTAAGTCTGTGTCACGATATTCACACATGGTGTTATCTTTGGCAGGTTCTACTTTCTGAGAGACGTACGTGACGGGACCAGAGGAAGATGACTTGGTGAAGGCTGCTAAATGGCTGGCTTACCTATGTGACGTGAAGTGAGGCTTCTACACCACACCACGTGCCGGGAAGTCACTGCGCCACAGTCCAGTCCCGTCTTACCCGCTAAATGATATTCAGTCAGTCCACCAAGTATTATGATGGCTACACACGGGCGAGTATCGTGTCCTCTTGTCTGTGAACATTTTTGACAGTGTGACCCACTAGCCAAACGGGTCGAGAGGAACTACCTTACCCTTTATTTCAGAATGGCCTGCTGTTCCGGGAAGAGTTTACCCGTTTATACTAGGAACATTGGTGACCTTCATTACAGTGTCACGTGCTACCAGTACTGACTTTGAGTGACAGAGTCAACTTGAACTGTGCCAACTTTCTGTGCTGATAGGCCCAGTTATACCCCTCCTGATCCCAGTAGAGACCACCATCTGGTTCCAGAACTTTGACATTGTTACATTGTGTTAAATGTTAGGGTGGATTCTTAGGACTGTTGTCTAGCACCGGCCTTACCAGTGAAGCTTGAAGGACAGGCCTTCAGAACTTCTGCAGGGATGTTAGTCCAGAGTCATCACGTACCACCGCAACTTGGAGTCACCACATTGACGTGCTAGTCAGTCCAATTGAGACTACACCTCGGCAGAGACATTCCACGCTACGTGTGCAGATGAGTGACCTCTTTAACCTTGTGGTATCGTACCCAGTGTACAGTGATGAGTGAGACGGCCTGAGACTAATCCAGATAGCCATTTCTTCTATCGCCTGGCGGTGGCCAGGATTCTCTCATGAACACTTCCCTTGTACATTATATCATATAGTACAGGATTCTCTCATGACCATTCCTCTTGTACATTATATCATATAGTCATTATGTGTAGACACCAGAGTCGTGTCATCTGTTCTGGATGAGAGGTGAAAAAGGTATTGTCCAGCGGTTGATAGTGAGAGAGACAGGAATCCAAGGGCTGGTGGGGTCTGTAGACTGAGATTTATTGTATTCCCAGAGTGCATCTATCCCGTTATTAAGATGTAATAGTATGCTTCCCTCACCCCAAGAAATACTACGACATTATTTGGGGGCTCGTCCGGGATATTGATGAGACAGCTCTGGTGATTATGGTTAGGACATTTCATTCCTAGAATCTCTATTCAGGTCTACATAGGTCTTTGGTCCTGTTTCTTCTCTGGACAAAGACAGATTGACGTGTGGTGTGTTGGGACGTCATATATATTAGATTGGTGTATTGCATATTTATATATTGCGTTATTTACTTACCACTCACACTACTAACATATACTCTCTAAGTATGGCATCCCCCAAATTAAATATGGATGAAGTGCGGGCAAGAGGCGAAGGAATGGGATTCACCGGCACTGCACTATTAGAGTATATCCAAGGGATTGAGAGAGACTTCCGTCAAGAAGTGAGAGAGAGAAGACAGCAAGAAGCGGAGGATCGAAGGATGGCCTTTGAGTTGAAAAAGTTCGAAGCCGAACAAGAGGCTCAGAAGCGAGAGCATGAGTACCGCATGCGGGAACTCGAGCTCAGGGCACAATCAAGTAGAGAGACTGAGGGAGCAGTAGGAGGGTCTTCACTCCCTGGTTCACCTACCTTAGGTCGACATGGTTATCATGCCATGAAGTTTCCTCTACCGATTTTTGAGGAAGATAAGGAAAAGATCGACCAGTTCTTACAAAAGTTCGAGGCTATGTCTGTCGCCATGGGTCTCGATCGAGACAAGTGGTGTCTGAAACTGTCCCAGGGGTTGCGCGGAACCGCGTACGAGGTCTACTCGCGTTTACCGGCGGGTCACGAGAATAATTATGCCGAACTGAAGGCAGCGTTGTTGAAACGGTTCGAGATGACGTCGCATACTTACCGCAAGAAGTTTCGAGAAGCGAAACGAGAGCCCAGTGAGTTATTTGCTGCGTACGCCGAGCGTCTTAGATCCTACCTCCATAAATGGATGGACTTAGCTCAGTTCGCACACGATTACGACAGTCTCGAAGAACTGATGATCGTCGACCAGATGCGGAAGCATATGTCGAAACCGCTCAAAGAGTTCTTGGGAGAACAAGGGGCGGAAAGATTAGAGGTAGTAGCCAAGATGGCCGAACGATTCGTCGAGGTGCATGGTGAAGGTGGGGAAACCCATCCCTCCATGGGTAAAAGTCAGGACAAGACTGACAGAAAGAAACTGAAAAACTCTCATGCCAAGAATGTAGAACCTTATGAAAAATCCTCTGACCAGAGTCCAGAGAAGTCGAAAGATGGGAGCAAGAAGCCACATAACTCTCCACCGAAACGGAAATGGAGTGAGAAGTGGTGTTCGATTTGCCAGTCACCCTCGCACAATACACGGGACTGCAGATCGAAGGCTAAGGGCTCACACTTCGCGGCCTGCCTAGTGGCTCCAAAGGCTGTTGCCACCGAAAAGGTCGAGGTCGGCGAAGAGACTCTGGATCAAGAGAGGCCACCTGTGGTCGAACTGATAGAAGTCAACGGCCAGCAGGTTGAGTGTCTCTATGACACTGGCCTAGACGGGGAAGCCGTCATTGCCGCCAGTCTAGTGAGACCAGACCAACTCACTGGGGAAAGCATCGAGATACAGCCGGCTATGAAGAGTGCGGTGGCCATGACGTTACCAATCGCTAACGTAGAGATTAGGTCGAGATACGTCACGGGCATCATCCCAGCCGCGGTATTACTCGATCCCCTATATCCCGTGATTCTGGGGAGTAAATATGTATTTCTAGGGGTGCCGAAGAAGCCAATCCACCTAGGCGACATACATACCTGCGCCCACACGGGGAAAGACGAGGCAAACACAACCAGCTCGAAAACCCAGCTAGGGGGTTTGCGTACGGCCCAGAGCGAAGACGCGACACTACGTCCGTGCTACAAGAAGCTGCAGAAAAGTGCTGACCCACCGCAACGGGACCAGTACTATCTGAAGAATCGGCTGCTCTACCGGAGAGCCGGAAGGGGAGATGAACTGCATGGGCAGTTGGTGGTCCCGCAGGACTACCGTCTTCCAATTCTTCAGAGGGGACACGCCATATCGGGTAGTAACCTATCCGGGAATGGACATATGGGTGTCAGAGCGACGCTGCAGCGAATTTCCGGTCATTATTACTGGCCACGAATGACTGGCGATGTACGCCGGTTAGTAAAGTCATGCCCAGAGTGCCAGAAGGCTACACCCACAAGTCGGACTAAGACTAGATTAGGTCTTAAGGTGGGAGATAGAGTATTATTGTGGGGTCCAAGCAGGACCAATATGCTCGACGTAGGATGGCAAGGACCTTATCCCGTGGTCAGGGTAGTGTCCAAAACCAACTACGAGATCCGGATCGGGGGAACTTTGAGAATTTTCCATACAAATCTCCTGCGGGAAAACGAGGAGAGGTCCGATGACAAATCTCTGCACCTGTCGGTGATGTCAGTCACTAGTAACCCAGTTCGGAAGGGGTGGGTAACGTCGGATGCGGCGCGAGATACCCTGGACTTCGACCGACGATCGACGGACTGGCCCCGCTATCGAAAGAGATGGCCAGGGAAACCCGAGTCCAGAGGGTTCTGGGAAGACTATACCGTCCACCGAGGACGATACCGCAAATCCCGAGACATGTTTGTAGGGAGGCATAGCGGTAGTGACGACACGGGTACCGCCGGGAAGGGAAGATCCGTCGGTATTTCCCCCCGTTGCATACGCGAGTCGGATGGTCGTCCGGCCGAACGTACGGACTCGACGGGCAAGCGCGGTTGTCGATCACTGATATGAGACGGGCTGTCCAAGTACTGCCCAAATTGATGGGGAGGTTGTACCTTTGAGGACCCAAGCAGACCATCAACCAAAGATGGGCTTGGCCACCTCCCATAAGCTCAACGCGCGCTTGATGCGTTGGTCGTTGTTGCTTCAGCCCTACACCTTTACGGTGGAATACTTTCCCGGTAAGGAGAATGTTGGGGCTGACTTTCTGTCTAGGCATCCAGTCCCAGAGGCAGAGGACGAGTTTGCTAGGAGTGAATATCCAGCAGGAGACAGTCGACGCGGTCAACTCTCTTAAGAGGGGGCCTATGTCATGGAACGGCTGAGAATTCACCTAGCAATACTCCAAGTCCAATTCCCCTTTTTCAGTATGTCTAGCTCTAGTCGAAGGGATACAACCGAGGTATTAATGTACCCCACGCAAGGGCGATTGGTGGCCCTTGACTTCTAGACTATTCTGGTGAGTGATGCTCAACCCAACCGGGTCCGTTAACGCATGCGCAATAACCGTCTCAGAACAAAGACCGGCTCAGTTGAGATCCGGCATTGCTAGCAAGACGGTGTGTTTGGACGACTGTGTGAATTCGTAAATGGGAAAGAGGAAGCCAGTGTCTTGCTGTTTATCAAAGAAAACTGACAGAACGTCCAGTGTTGGGACGGGAGCTCCTCAATTCTGAATACACAGTTTGTCGTAAGGTACGTGAAACATAATTAGATAAATAATGTGTGTCACTACCGCGTTGAACCGAAGCTGTTCGACCGCATGTATAGCCCGGCGTACAAAGGTCAGTCAGGGGTGAACCTGTGGGCTTGTGTTTTAACTTAACACTGCAGTCTAATTGAACACGATGGATTGTAGGCCTGTTTTGCGTACAATTGTACAAGTACGTGAATGCGTGTTATTGCCGCTACAAGTAGTTATAGACATTTAGGACAGGCCCAATAGTGTTAGTTGTCCGAGTTCACTCCTGGGCGGCCTTAGAACTCTAACGTCGTCGACACAAACGGAAGTTGGCGAAGGCGTTGTAGAACATAGGTCGAGTGAGGTATTAGGGAACTCGGCCGAACTAGACGAAACCCATGCGATGATCGCCGGACGTGTCGAAGGTCATTCGAAGGACATTGCGGGTGTCTAAGTTCGAATTCTTTGGTGTGGCGACCACTGGCTTTGATGAGCTTGCCTCTTACTATTTAGGTTATTGGTTGCCGTGACGGAACACCATCTTGATATACAGTTGGTTCCCGAGAGGTTGACACTGGAGAAACTGGGGAATGCGACAGAGCTGGTCACAACCAGCTGAACACCGTTCCAAATGCTCTGACCCTAACTAGGGGAGGAGGGAACGGGATGTGGACTTCCGCTACAGGGGGATTTCCCTGTATAATCTATTACATTCCTGGATCAGAGCTAGAGCTCCAGGAGACCTGGTGTATAGTAGGTAATCCTAAAATCGAACCAGGGAGAGGGGCTACCTCCGAGGGAGGGGAATTCGGTGGTCACCGGCTCTCCTTCAGAGCCATTCTGTCTCTAGGTACCTTTAACCTACTAACCTGGTATATTGTGTCCTTAGAAGTCTTTTTTAGGACAGAAGGATTTCGCCGACACCATGACCAGATACACAGCCCTACCTTGGTCGAGTTCGAGACGGAGGACGGTTCAGCCAGCACTTGTTAGGACCCAGACCTAGTTCAGTTTGGCAGTGGATCCTGGTCTGTGATGCTGCCGGCCGGGTCATGGCGACACCGGCCTATGCTGAGTACACATAGGTAACGTGTACCTCTGGGGTAAGTCTGTGTCACGATATTCACACATGGTGTTATCTTTGGCAGGTTCTACTTTCTGAGAGACGTACGTGACGGGACCAGAGGAAGATGACTTGGTGAAGGCTGCTAAATGGCTGGCTTACCTATGTGACGTGAAGTGAGGCTTCTACACCACACCACGTGCCGGGAAGTCACTGCGCCACAGTCCAGTCCCGTCTTACCCGCTAAATGATATTCAGTCAGTCCACCAAGTATTATGATGGCTACACACGGGCGAGTATCGTGTCCTCTTGTCTGTGAACATTTTTGACAGTGTGACCCACTAGCCAAACGGGTCGAGAGGAACTACCTTACCCTTTATTTCAGAATGGCCTGCTGTTCCGGGAAGAGTTTACCCGTTTATACTAGGAACATTGGTGACCTTCATTACAGTGTCACGTGCTACCAGTACTGACTTTGAGTGACAGAGTCAACTTGAACTGTGCCAACTTTCTGTGCTGATAGGCCCAGTTATACCCCTCCTGATCCCAGTAGAGACCACCATCTGGTTCCAGAACTTTGACATTGTTACATTGTGTTAAATGTTAGGGTGGATTCTTAGGACTGTTGTCTAGCACCGGCCTTACCAGTGAAGCTTGAAGGACAGGCCTTCAGAACTTCTGCAGGGATGTTAGTCCAGAGTCATCACGTACCACCGCAACTTGGAGTCACCACATTGACGTGCTAGTCAGTCCAATTGAGACTACACCTCGGCAGAGACATTCCACGCTACGTGTGCAGATGAGTGACCTCTTTAACCTTGTGGTATCGTACCCAGTGTACAGTGATGAGTGAGACGGCCTGAGACTAATCCAGATAGCCATTTCTTCTATCGCCTGGCGGTGGCCAGGATTCTCTCATGAACACTTCCCTTGTACATTATATCATATAGTACAGGATTCTCTCATGACCATTCCTCTTGTACATTATATCATCTAGTCATTATGTGTAGACACCAGAGTCGTGTCATCTGTTCTGGATGAGAGGTGAAAAAGGTATTGTCCAGCGGTTGATAGTGAGAGAGACAGGAATCCAAGGGCTGGTGGGGTCTGTAGACTGAGATTTATTGTATTCCCAGAGTGCATCTATCCCGTTATTAAGATGTAATAGTATGCTTCCCTCACCCCAAGAAATACTACGACACTTCCCGGAGAAAATCATTTCAGATAGAGGTACCCAGTTCATATCTAATGCCACCCAATCAGTAACTAAGTTACTAGGCATCAAGCAGTGTTTCACCAGTCCCTATCGACCAGCCGCAAACGGTATCTGCGAAAAGCTTAATGGGGACCTGAAACATATGCTATCCAAAGTGACAGCTGAAAATCCAGCCGATTGGGACATACTTCTCCCAACGGTGCTGTTCGCATACAGAGAAGTCCCTCAATCAAGTACAGGGTTCTCTCCCTTCGAATTGATGTATGGAGCGAACCCAAGAGGACCTCTCACCATTTATAAAGAGATCATCTCACAACCTGTAGATAGCCAACTTCCCATTTCCACCTATGATTTGGTCACTGATACCAGAGACAAAATCATACGTTCTTGTATATTGGCCAGAACATCACTACAGGAGAAAGGTTTTAAATACAGGCAGTACGCCAATAGAAGGGCAAAAACCATTGTCCTACATCCAGGTCAGGATATTTTACTTCTACTACCTGACAAAAGAGATTTACTGTCAACCTCCTGGCAGGGACCTTTTAAAATCATTAGAAGAATTTCAGAAGTGGATTACGAAATCTCTTTAAATGGAAAACTAAAAATATTCCATATAAATATGTTGAAACCATATTATGTTAGACAGGACAATCAGACAAATGAACTGACTCAACGAACTGGTGACGGAGACGAAACGACAATTTCTCAACGAACTGACACCTCGACAAACGACGCATCGTTAACGACACACTCTTACGACGACGAAAACGACGAAGACATATGGACATTACCGACATTCTGTGATATAGACATCGACAACAAATTTGACGACATATTGACAACTATTGATCTCGACGACGACGACAATGACATTGAAGACAATTTCCAAACAGTGGCATCTGTGGTAAATCAGACAGACGTGGACAACACTGAAATCCCTGTACCAATCATGACTGACGACGGAAGTATAAATGACATACATATCTCTGACACTTTGACACAACAACAGCGACAAGACATTTTGACTATCCTTGACGAATATAAATCTATCTTTTCTAACAAACCTGGACGCACTGATAAAATAACACATTCAATTGTGCTGACAGATCTGAGACCGGTCAAATGTAGACCATATTCTATTCCTCTCCATTACAGATCTAATTTAGATAAAGAAATTTTAGAGTTAGAGAAAAATGGCATTATTCAAAAATCGATGTCTCAATATTCGTCACCGATTGTTCTGGTGAAGAAAAAGGACCAGACAATTCGTTTATGCATTGACTATCGAGTATTAAATACAAGAACAACAACGGATGCAGAGCCAATGAACAGCTGTGAAGATCTTATCTTAAATATGGCTCAATCATCCTTATTTTCTAAGACCGATTTAGCTAAAGGATATTGGCAAGTTCCATTACACCCTTCTTGTAGACATATAACAGCATTCGCAACACCTCTCGGCTTGTACGAATGGCTTTATCTTCCGTTTGGGCTCAAGAACGCACCGGCCACATTTGTAAGACTAACAAGATTGTTATTACACGGAATTAATGACGTAGTTGCTTATATTGATGATATATGCATCCATTCTTCTGATATGACTTCTCACTTACTCACCCTTAAACAAGTCTTCCACCAAATCTCTCTTTTTGGACTTACTATCAAACCTTCCAAGGTTGAAATAGGTTATACACAAATAGACTTCCTTGGACATAGAATTTCTGAAGGAAAATTGTTGACTGATGATAAAATTGTTTCCAAGATCCTTAAGCTAGAAGTACCTACCACAAAGAAACAAGTTAGAAGTTTACTAGGTCTGATTAACTATTATTCTAAATTTATTCCACATTGGGCAGAACTAACCTCAGTTTTCTCTGATATGTTAACTAAAGATCATCCATCGAAAATTTGTAAAAGTACCAGCTTAGATGATGCAATGTGTAAATTGAAACATATTTTTTCTAACCCACCAGTCTTACGATTACCCAACATTAATTTACCCTTTATTTTGACCACAGATGCGAGCGCTATCGCAATAGGAGGATGCCTGATGCAGGAAATGGATGGCATAAAACACCCAATTCTCTATGTAAGCCGCAAACTAAAGAAGGCTGAGACTCGGTATGCCACAGTTGAATTAGAGTGTTTGAGCCTAGTGTTTTGTATATTGAGATTATCGAAGTTCCTCTTAGGGAGTCACTTTGTGGTCCTCACTGACAGTTCGCCATTATTAGTCCTTAACCAGGGGTCGCCGAAAAACCATCGGCTACAAAGATGGTGTCTTCTACTTCAAGATTTCGACTTCGAAATCCGCCACATCAGAGGCACCGACAACATTGTGGCTGACCTTTTGTCACGGCAAGTGAATGCGCCAGTAGAATGACTCTGATCACATCTACCATTAGCCATACTATAAACTGTGATACTTTTAGTCGGTTGCATATTACAGTGGAACTCTACACCTGCTAGAGTACTCTCAGTGATTAGTTGAATTACGACACCCAAGAACATGATACGTTACTTTAAGAACTATACCATCAAGTGCCTAAGCGCTAGAACGATTCCAGCAAGAAACAGTAACTGTGTTTGTCTCAACCAATAAGATCAACCAACGGACTAACTCCGAATTCTGTACGAACTCGTTATATAGGACATTAAGAACATGCCATACTTGCTGTTACTACGTAACTTTACTAACAGCCGAAACAGAACGACATCGACTACAACACTCAATAGAGATCCATACTAGCTTTACCATTCATGGCATACCACGCTAGCGACAGGAGGACGACGCGCACATCATCGTTGGATTTAATTAATTAGTTTAGGATTAAATATGTATTATATTTCCATTATTGTTGTATATAAATTGTATTCACCTGTAATTTGTACATATTCGACATTAATATTACAGGCGGTACCATTCCTAAGCTAAAGAACCGTCCTATACAATTGTCTCTATTTAAATTGTAACCCATTTGTCATTCATCGTACAAGAAGTACGTATTTACTTAAAGGGCAAATATCACCTAGCCCATTTTTTCTAAGGGCAATAACACTTACCTCAACTTTAATTATATATTTTAACCAAATACTATTTTTAATCAAAAGTGAGTGAATGACTGTGTGAATGGATTAAATGAGAGAACGATACACTTGGCGGACAAATTGTACGCAAACCGTATTTATTTTAATTTGTCTGCGTCTTTCATGTAAATTGCATGACTTGTCTAATTTGTGAATACATGTGTAGTACTTAGTTTAATAGTGAGTTAATATACTTAGCTTAGCAGTTAGGATACATCCAAGCACCACTACTTGGAATGCCTGATCATGTATTGCACACAGTGCAGTAGTTCATGATTGAGGTTATCCCAACTCGTGAGCTTGGAAATACGCCACACATTCAGCACACACAGTACACAAACCTTAAAACTCAACACTATCAAGTTAAAATACAGTCACTTTATTAGAAACATCATCTTATTAGTTGAACACACTAACAAGCCAACAGGGACACTTGTAGTATGAGGGGGATAAAAAGAACAAGGTAACTACATATTTAGCATTATATAACATACGGGAGTAAAAGTGTATAGAAATACACACACAGATCAAGATTTGAAGGTGTACTTATTTAGCCAAGACTTCGGTCTTGTTAACCCTCTATTATATAGGGGTTATTTGTCTGGGTACCATTTTGGGTACTATGAGAAGGGCAAGTTGTAAATACAACTACTAAAATGTCACGTAACTTCGGTCTGATAAGCATATTTAAGCACACGAGAGACAGGGATCTCTGCACCAAATCAGACAAGTGTTGTATGGTAGAATACATGAGTTTTTAGTGCTAATAGGTAGGTTGCCAGGTTACTATCCACCAAACTACAACACCAACTGTAGGTGAGTCGGTGACAGAATTAGAACGGATCTAATTCCCAACAACAAATCAGGTCACGGGGGAGGGGGGATCCTGTCACCGCCTCACGTATATATCTAGTAAAGGGCTGCAACTCCAGCCCAAGGGAAACCATTGAGTCGAGCAGGACCCAAGTAATCTAGAACCTTCTAGATAGAGAGGGTCACCAAGTCCATGATTCCGTGGACACTGATGTGGCCCGCCTAATGCGGGGTCCACGAGGAACTCGGACAGAGTTACCGCCCGTGTCGGGTTAGGACACGCGGAGACCGGCAGAGGACGAATGGACTTGAGAGAGGCAACAGGGCCTGCCTTTGAGGGACTCTCTAGATATCAATAGATATATAGACATAGGCTAGATAGTTTGCTAGACTGTTAAATGATACTTATATGTTTGATGTTTACTATGTGGGAGATGTAATCGAGCGCGGGTCTGTTTACCCATTGCGCCAACACATACTGTATATGTAGATACAATAAATAATTGATCTCATAACGAACAGATTTATTGTTGCCTGTATGAACCCAAGTTTAGTTATCTAGATACGAGCAAGACTATGACAGTAGGTCCTCTTAACCACGTAACATCAAGAGGGAATAAGTTAATGATAACGAGAATTGACCTCTGCAGTAGATGGCCTGGGGCAATTCCACTTAAGAACATAACTGCCAAGGATGTTATGGAAGTTTTCTTCCATATTTCTTCTAGAGTAGAGTTTCCTGATACCATTCTCACAGATCGTGGGAGTCAGTTCATAGCTGCAGCCACTCAAGCCTTTACTAGAATGTTAGGGGTAAAGCAGTGCTTTAACAGCCCATACCACCCTCATTCGACGGTAATTATAGAAAAGATGAATGGGGATCTCAAGCATATGTTATCAAAAGTTAGCCAGGAACACCCTGAAGACTGGGATACTTATTTACCTGCCATAATATTTGCATATCGCGAAGTACCTCATTCCAGTAGAGGTTTCTCACCATTTGAAATTTATATGGAGCCAAACCACGCGGCCCATTATATATGTACCATTCTATGTTAACTGAAAGTATAACTGTACATAAACCAGTTTCATCATATGAACATGTAACATCATTGCGTGATAGGATAATGAAATCTTGTGTGTTAGCTAAAGAAGCACTGAAACAATCTGGTGCTATTTACAGACAGTATGCAAACAGAGGAAATAGGACAATAACACTGACACCTGGACAGGACGTACTACTTCTTTTGCCAAGCGACAGACATCTTTTGACAGACTCATGGCAAGGACCATATAAAGTACTGAGACAAATCTCGACTGTAGACTATGAGATAGCAGTGAAAGACAAACATAAAATATTTCACATCAACATGCTAGAACCGTACTACAACAGAGACAAAGACCAAGACGAGACAGCAGCAAGCACAACGATAGTAGGCCACACAGACGATGACGACACTGACGAAAAAAACCGACCCCATCACTTGATACGACAAACAATCTGCATGACATTAAGACATATCCTAAATCTGTCGCAGACAGAGACAGACAGTTGCAGACAACTGTTACAAGACTGCGACAGGTGTACGTATGACAAGACATCTTCTGACAGACCATGTAATAACATTAGAACAGACATTTGACCGCATCAGACAGCACGGATGGACAGTCAAACCATCGAAAGTTGACATTGCCTACCAAGAAATTTCATTTTTGGATTATAAAATTTATAATGGCTTTGTCATGACTGACGATAACATCATGTCAAGAATTCTTACATTGTCGATTCATACGAAAAAGAATGTAAAAATGTCCTAGGTCTGTTAAACGATTACAAACAGGTTATACCAAATTTTGCCACATTGACGGAATGTTTCATTAACCTACTAACAAAATTGTAAACAGCGAATGCCTAAGACCTGCATTTACAAAAAGTATTATCCTACTTTTCTAGTAACCCCATTCCTAAATTACCAAAATTTGCATATTATTTTCAGATAAAGAACTGACACGAACTCCGTAGCGATTGGAGCAGTACTTTTGCAACAGCACGACCAAATTCTCCACCCAGTGTACTCTGGGAGAAAAGTATCCATACAGACAACAGTCCGTTAACAATCATCACGGCTGGATATCCTACCAACCACAGGGTAGTACGATGGTCACTATTACTTCAATATTTCAGTTTTGAAGTCAGGCATATCTCTGGCACTCATAATACGAATGCTGACCTTCTTTTCCGATGTCCTTACGACACACCCAAAAGCCCAATGGTGCCTGAGCGCACACAGCAGATGAATGAAAAATCTGCAGAGTAATATAACGCTCAGCAACACGGTGAATTATGACATGTATTTCAGTAACGATGTGCAGAAAGTGTGATAGGGACAACGTCCCAATGTAAATATACTATATATATATATATATATATATATATATATATATATATATATATATATATATATATATATATATATATATATATATATATATATATATTATGAATAGAGTAATATTTGTGATGAATACTTGTGTTGTATGTGATCGAAAGGTAACATTATTTTAAATAACTATAAACATTGTAACGAACAGTGTTACTTCACTTGAACCCTTCAAATATCCGTAGTACCTGCGAGGCAGAGTGTTCTGACGTATTTTAATCTGTGCGAGAGAGACTGTGACATCTGGATTCTACAGAACACATTTATTCCATATTGTGAAAGAAAGAGTTAATCCGGCAGCTGTGAATATAAACTGTATACTCCGTTCCAGTATAGAACATCCAGACGGAAGAACATTGTGTTATCTACAACTTAACACACCAGCTGTGTATTTCCGGTGTTTGTAAAATTTATCTGAAAAGTAGCAGACTATAGTGTAATCTTCACAAAGAAGTTACGATTTATATAAACTTTGTGAGCTGAAATTTTACATATACAAATTGTATGTAAGGATTTTGATAGATGTGATCTGAGAATCATAACTTGATTAACTTGTTCGCAATAGTGATATTTAGTTCGCTATTGTCAATAAGCATCCAACTATGACGCTTAGAAATTGATTTTCTAAAGTAATTTATTTTCTTTGACAGCATGTTACAATTATCCCCCATTGATTTTGTATTGTTTCAGGGGAAACAATTGAAATTAGTAACAATGTGTAACATGTATAGAAGCCATTCTCAGGTTGCCATGTTGGTGACACATCAAGATGACGTCAGCTGTGCATGGTATTAATTACCGAAGTTGTAGACCTTCATGAGACTTTCCAACCAAATGAGGTTGAGGTCAAATGTTGGAGTCATCTTATAATGAGACGACTCGCGGCCTGACATGTCGTTTTTGCAATTTTTGTTTAACTGTCGGGAGGTAGTTGCGTGTTCGCTGATAGCTACCGGACTGGCTGTGTCATATTACAACTAAAGTAAGAACCCATCGAGTGGATTGTACTTGATGAGTGTTGCTGCATAGCAGCATTAAAGAATGTGTGTATATAACTTGCAATTATTTACAGATTTCAAATATAAACCAAAGTGTCATGTCAGATGACAAAGAATGGGTCGATTCTGACAAGTTTATTAAATAAACCCATTTGTATATAGAGTACATGAAAGGCTCCACCTTTCATGAAAAGGAGAGCGGGAAAATGTCATAATCTCCCCATTAGTTCTACCGCGTCGTCGTCAACGAAGCCTGGCGAGTACGGCCAGTGGTCCACCTGTGAGTGACACTAACCACACTGTGTCAGGAATAGCCAGTCGGTAAATGCGTGGATCATGCAGTCCACGCAGGGACGCAACCCCGACAAGCGAGACTCACAGTGGTTACCGGCCAGACGGCTTGGGAGCGTTGGACGAGACAGACGGAATGAATGGTGCTCGTATACTTGAGTGTATGAACGCGAATAGAGAGAACGCCTGTGGGAATAATAGAAGACTGCGCTTGTGAGTTGTGTATATTGTATTGATATATCTATTGAATGTATTATTGCATCGTCATTGTAATTGTACGATGCATGTAATGGTTGTGATGAGTGAGATGTGTGCATAAAGTGTTTGAATTGTAGTTGTAGCGTGTCAAGTCAAGTCATTATGTGACCGTGTTTGTATCACACTTGTTGGTGATTACGAGCCTGTGTTATTGCTGAAAGCAAGACTCTGACACACGTGGTAATAAAGAAACCAGTGACAGTTCATCATCAGCTGAGGTGTCTGACAATGAATGTCCGTCTGACAATGAATGTCAGGATGTCACAATTACTTCTCATCGCAAAGGAAAGCAAACAGTACAAAATAAGAATAAAACTGGAGGAAAAAACTCGAATTTACAAGCTTCTGTAGAGTGTGATGCACCTCTCACATCATCATCGACATGGCAAGATGTGTCAGAAGGGGAAACTAAACCGAAGTTTGAGTTTCGTCCTCGAAGATCTCACGTCAACTCTAAACTTTATCAACTTCAAACACCGATGGATTTTTTCAAAGTGTTTTTTGATGATGACATAGTGGCTTGTTTAATTAAAAATGTAAACGAATATGCAGAAAAGATGTTGATGCAGAACACTCCTAAAAGAAAACATTCTAGTCTGTTATCCTGGACCCCACTCACGAAGCGCGAATGGCTGAAGTTTACGTCTGTCATCATTGCTATGTGACTTGATCCAAGACCATGTATCAAAGACTATTGGACAGATTCTACACTTCGAAAGCTCAGATAGATATCTGCATTCCAACAATTTCAATTATACAGGGGACACTGAATGTCAACCGAGTAGGCTTCCCTCCAGAGTTGAAGCATTTGCGACTTCAGCATCAAGAGATGAAGTGGTTTCTTGGAGGAGATAGAATATTGTGTGTGGCATGGAGAGATAAAAAAGCTAAAATACCATGCATTGTTGTCTCTACCAAGTCTGTAGTTGGAACTGTTGAGAGCGGAATGAGAAAACCGCGCAGCAAGCCGAAGATGATCCATGAATATAACATGGCGATGAATGGCAGCACTCGAACTAAACGACACAGATCACCTTTTGTTTCCTCCGGCTGCACTTATAGACCATACTTGTGCCCCAAAGTTTGCTTTGCAGCCTATCGCAAATAGACAGCCACATATTGCAAATAAAAATAAACAGACATGTCTTCTTCTTCTTCTTCTTCTTCTTCTTCTTCAGCGTTCCGAGCCATTGAGATTCTTTGCTGCAGATACAATCCGTCTCCATTCGTCTCTCTCATTCTATAGCTGGAAAACAGATACGTGTAAATATTAATTGTAATTATTATTAAATGTAAATTTGCCAAGTGTATTCCTAATTTTTTTTTTTTTTTCTGAAAAAGACATGCTTCAGAATCTGCGACAAAACTTCTTTTCGGATGATTGATTGGGAGCATTGTGTTTATATTTTAGAAAAGTGGTGTTTGTTCAGTAAATTCAACAGGATTAGCAGTGATTTAGCAGTGATCAGGATAACAACGCCCCTTGGTAAGTGCAATGTTTTCATCATTTTTACCTCTTTTTGTCAAATTACATTATTATTTTTTATTATATTTACAACCTATAGCAATAATTCCAATACCAACATATTCCTTGTGCAATCTCCTTTATTTTGATACATAATACAACATTTCTGCTACAATTTTAACCATTTTCATAACATTATTGTGACACACCCCTACTTCCAGTTTCCTGCCATTATTTTTTTTTTCATTTTGTGTGAAAAAGACATGGTTCAGAATATGCAGTAAAACTTCCTTTTGGGTAATTGTAATGATCAATACTGTTTATATTGTTGAATACAAGTGGTGTTTGTTTGATTATTCAGTAAATTAAACATGATTAGCAGTAGTGGAGTATAGAAAACACCTTATAAGTGCAATTTTTAAAATAATTTTTACCTCTTTAATTTCAGTTATTATTATTAAACCTCTCATTATTGTTATAATGTTTGTAACCTATCAATTAATTATTAACACTGTCATGTTCCTTATGCAATCCTGTTTAATTCGATGTGTAATACAATAGATCTGCTACCATTTTAACCATTTTAAAAGCATTATTGTGACACATCCCTACTTCCAATCTTCTGCCATGAATTTCTGTTTGGTCAGGGCCCAATTTTTGTTTGGTAGTGAAAGAGATAAGAAATATTGGATGTCATAAACCCATTAATTCAAGTCTAGTTAAGCAATGTTGGATGTCATAAAACCATTAATTCAACAGTCTAGTTAAGAAATGTTGGATGTCATAAACCCATTAATGCAACAGTTTAGTGTAGAAATATTGGATTTCATAAACCCATTAATTCAACAGACTAATGAAGAAATGTTGGATGCCATAAACCCATACATAACTCATTAATTCAACGGTCTAGTGAAGAAATATTGGATGTCATAAACCCATACATAACTCACGCATTCAACAGTCTAGTGAAGAAACGTTGGATGTCATAAACCCATACATAATTCATTAATTCAACGGTCTAGTGAAGAAATATTGGATGTAATAAACCCATACATAACTCATGCATTCAACAGTCTAGTGAAGAAATGTTGGATGTCATAGACCCATACATAACTCATGCATTCAACAGTCTAGTGAAGAAATATTGGATGTTATAAACCCATTAATTCAACAGACTAATGAAGAAATGTTGGATGCCATAAACCCATACATAATTCATTAATTCAACGGTCTAGTGAAGAAATATTGGATGTCATAAACCCATACATAACTCATGCATTCAACAGTCTAGTGAAGAAACATTGGATGTCATAAACCCATACATAACTCATTAATTCAACAGTCTAGTGAAGAAATATTGGATGTCATAAACCCATACATAACTCATGCATTTAACAGTCTAGTGATAAATGTTGGATGTCATAAACCCATACATAACTCATGCATTCAACAGTCTATTGAAATTAATGTTGGGTGTCAGAATCAATCAATCTATCATGTGCCATACCAGAAAGTGTGGTCGGTCATGACTCGCCATTTCACTCGATCACCAGAGTCATGGATCAGCTCAGTGTTCCTGTCTCATCCATGCCATGTGGCCAAGCCATCCAGGTATTTTTTTTCTCGGTCTTCCTCTTGGTCTGTTCCTTTCGATCTTGCCAGTTATCACTAGGTTCTCCAATCCATTTCTTCTCAAAACATGTCCAAACAATTGTGACTGTCTACGTCTAATTTCTCTAATCAATTTACGACTTTCATTTGTCTCCTGTTGTAGGGGAGACTGGGGAGAAATGGACCAGCAATTTTGTAGTTTTCAATTTTTGCTCATCACCGGAACAGATTTTATCGAAACATAACAAAACCATGACTAAAATGTTGTACATTCATTTATTTTAAAAGGGGAAAACATTTAGCAATCTATTTCTATATGTTTCTTTACAAAATGCATTTCAAAAATGTATATGAACATGGGGAGAAATTGACCACCATTGGGGTGAAATGGACCAGCACGTGGGGAGCAATGGACCATAGTGGGGAGAAATTGACCTTTTTTAAAAAGAAGCAGCAACAACTCATCCATATTGCTATAAGAAATAAATAATCATTAAAAGGATATTTGCAGTTTTTTTTTTTTATTATTTTAAGCGACAGTAAAAACGTTTAATATGATATACTAGCTGACACGGCCCGGCTTCGCCCAGACTCTGGTGGGGAGCATCTCATTTAATTCATATAAGTAGTCATATAAGCTCCCGTTCCCGACTGTCTGTCTGTCTGTCTGTCTATCTATCTGTCTGTCTGTCTGTCTGTCTGTCTGACCCGGCCCAGCCCATGGTGGAGAGCATCTCATTTAAATCATATAAGTAGTCATATAAGATCCCGTTCCCGACTATCTGTATGTCTGTCTGTCTTGGGTAAATGAAGGAGGGAGGAGGAAGAGGGAGGTGGAGGAGGGAAGAGGAGGGAGGAGGAGGGAGGAGGAGACAGGAGGAATAGGAGGGAGGAGGAGGGATTAGGAAGAGGAGGGAGGAGTAGGGTGGAGGAGGAGGGGGAGGAGGAGGGAGGAGGAAGAGGGAGAAGGAGGGAGGAGGAGATCGCAGGAGGAGGAGGAGGAGGAGAGGGAGGAGGAGGAGGGAGAGGGAGGAGGAGGGAGGAGGAGGAGAGAGTAGGCGGAGGGAGGAGGCGGAGGGAGCAGGAAGAGGGAGGAAGAGGGAGGAGGAGGAGGGAGGAGAAGGAGGAGGGAGGAGAAGGAGGAGGGAGGAGTAGAGAGTGTGAGGAGGGAGGAGGCGGAGGGAGGAAGAGGGAGGAGGAAGAGGGAGAAGGAGGAGGGAGGAGAAGGAGGGAAGAGGATGAGAGGGAGGAGGAGGAAGAGGGAGGAGGAGGAATGTGAAGGGAGGAGGAGGGAGGAGGTAGAGGGAGGAGGAGGAGGAGGGAGGAGGATAGAGGAGGAGGGATGAGGAGGAAGAGGGAGGAGGAGGAATGTGAAGGGAGGAGGAGGGAGGAGGTAGAGAGAGGAGGAGGAGGGAGGAGGAGAATGGAGGAGGAGGGATGAGGAAGAGAGGGAGGAGGAGGGGGAGGAGGAGGGAGGAAGAAGGAGGAGGGAGGAAGACGGATGAGGGGGAGGAGGGAGGGGTAGGAGGGGGAGGAGGAGAAGGGAGGAGAAGGGAGGAGGAGGAGGGAGCAGGAGGAAGGAGGAGGGAGGAGGAGGAGGAAGAGGGAGGAGGAGGGAGGAGGAAGAGAGAGGAGGGAGGAGGAAGAGAGAGGAGGGAGGAGGAGGGAGGAAGAGATAGGCGGAGAGAGGAGGAGGAGGAAGAGGAGGAGTAGGGATGAATAGGAGGGAGGAGAAGGGAGGAGGAGGGATTAAGAGAAAGAGGGGGGAAAGGGGAGAAGGAGGAGGGAGGAGGGAGGAGGAGGAGGAAGAGGGATGAGGAGGGAGGAGGAGGGAGGAGGAGGAGGAGGGAGGAGGAGGAGGGAGGATGGTGAAGGAGGAGGAGGAGGGAGGAGGGTGAAGGAGGAGGAGGAGGGGGAGGAGGGAGGGGGAGGAGGAGAGAGAAGGAGGAGGAGGGAGGAGGGAGGAGGAGAACGTAGGTGGGGGAGGATGAGAAGGGAGGAGGGAGAGGGAGGAGGAGGGAGGAGGAGGAGAGAGGAGGAGGAAGAAGGAGGAGGGAGGAAGAGGTAGAAGGAGGAGGGAGAAGGAGGGAGGAGGAGACAGGAGGAATAGGAGGGAGGAGGAGGGATTAGGAAGAGGAGGGAGGAGTAGGGTGGAGGAGGAGGGGGAGGAGGAGGGAGGAGGAAGAGGGAGAAGGAGGGAGGAGGAGAGAGGAGGAGGAGGAGGAGGAGGAGAAGGGAGTAGGAGGAGGGAGAGGGAGGAGGAGGGAGGAGGAGGAGAGAGTAGGCGGAGGGAGGAGGCGGAAGGAGCAGGAAGAGGGAGGAAGAGGGAGGAGGAAGAGGGAGAAGGAGGGAGGAGAAGGAGGAGGGAGGAGGAAGGAGGAGTAGAGAGTGGGAGGAGGGAGGAGGCGGAGGGAGGAAGAGGGAGGAGGAAGAGGGAGAAGGGAGGAGGAGGGAGGAGGTAGTAGGATGATTGATTGCCATCCCACCAGGTTAATATGTTATCGCGGACCTCAGAGAGAAGTGTATATGTAGAAGACCATTTCCTGGACGTACGTATTTTGGGAGGGGGAGGAGGGAGGAGGGAGGAGGAGGAAGAAGAAAAAAAAACTACGACAGTTGGCATCTCTGGAATGAAAGGAAGGCGTGTAGAAAATTTCATCTCTATCGGATGGGCCGTTCGCGAGCGTATAAAGGACATACATACATACAGAGATACGCACATCCTAATTTATATATAAGACTAGCTGACCCTGCCCGGCTTCGCCCAGACCCTGGTGGGGAGCATCTCATTTAATTCATATAAGTAGTCATATAAGTTCTCGTTCCCGTTACCGACTGACTGTCTGTCTGTCTGTCTGTCTGTCTGTCTGTCTGACCCGGCCCGGCATTGCCCAGCTCCTGGTGTGGAGCATCTCATTTAATTCATATAAGTAGTCATATAAGTTCCCGTCTGTCTATCTGTCTGTCTATCTGTCTGTCTGTCTGTCTGCCTGACCCTGCCCGGCTTCGCCCAGTCCCTGGTGGGAAGCATCTCATTTAATTCATATAAGTAGTCATATAAGTTCCCGTTACCGACTATCTATCTGTCTGTCTGTCTGTCTGTCTGACCTGGCCCGGCATCGCACAGCTCCTGGTGTGAAGCATCTCATTTAATTTATATAAGTAGTCATATAAGTTCCTGTTCCCGACTGTCTATCTGTCTGTCTGTCTGTCTATCTGTCTGCCTGACCCTGTCCGGCTTCATTAAATTCATAAAGAACGTTCTTCCACACACCATCCATTATTTTTAATGAAAACTCTTTCTAATCACCTGCATGACTACAGTAACTTCTTAAGCAAAAAAAGATGAGTTACAATGTTATGCATTGTGCATTATTTTTATGAAAACTTTGAAAATGCCTTACAGATTGTATCATTATTTATTATAACTCATATGCCGGTACATAACTATGGACAAAGAGTTTATAAATCTTTGAAAACGATGCCACAATATGACTATAAGTTATACAGAAAAGTTATGCCCCTTGAAATAACTTTTACAGAGTTAGGTCCCCTGAAATATATGAAATTATGATGAAAAATGAAAAATGAAATAATACTGAGTAAGCAGGCGATTTCACACTAACAAAATATCACAGTTGGCAGCTCTGGAATGAAAGGAAGGCGTGTAGAAAATTTCATCTCAATCGGATGGGCCGTTCGCGAGCGCACAAAGGACAGACGGACATACAGACAGACATACAGACAGACAGACGGACGGAGATCCTAATTTATATATAAGATTAATCTAATATAAAGTTTTATCGAACATTTATGCCTGCAAGACTTTCTTTGAAGACATAGCCATCTTTGGTCCTAGAAGTGGTTCCAGTGATTGTAGATCTAGTAAGCTGTGCTTTAATACATGTAATTGAGACACTGGCGACATCTTCTACCTTAGGCTTAACAAATTTACCAGCAACCTTCTCACTCTTGCGCAAGAACTCTACCTCAACATCACCATCATCATCAATGTCTCCCCTTACAATTCCTACATAGTAAACACAAGTCTTCTTTGTTCCATATTCACATAGCACACACTGGCCTTCAAAAACCTCACGCACACCAGTCAAGCTAACCGTACACTCCTCATTTTCACCAAATGAAACATCAGAATCTGTGTCATCACAAAACGAAATGTCAGTTTCTGGATCTGAATCAACATCAAGTTCTTTCAGCAGCTGTCTCTTTGCCTTTTTGGGTGGAACATTTGCTGCCTTTTCTTTCATCACCGCTCTTTCCCTAATTCGATCCATTTCTGGCGTAGAAGTAGCCAGCATAGGTTTTCCTCTTTTCCTCATATTATTTGAATCTTTTCGCGGACCAGCTTTTGGTAGTCCTCTGAAAACATGAGGCGAAGTAAAGGAAGAAGTAGCTTTATGTTGAAGACTCCCTGATATTTCCTGCAAGTCATCTACAAGGTTCTCAACATTACACTCTTTCTGATTTTCATGAAATTCTTGTGCAGTTTAATCTGTGCTGGTACCACAATGTAGAGATGCTGATCCTGTCTGTTCATTGCTTTCTAAAGTGGCATTTTTACTGTCCTTGCTGATGGGCCTGTTCGTTATTTCTGAAGGCATAAAATCATCTTCTGTAAAAACATCTTCGTTAAAGGGCCAAATACCTGACACTGCAAAGCCTGATTGAATGTTAATGGGAGTTGCCGCTTTAAGAAAAGCGTGGCCTCCTAGATTTGCAACTTGATAGATTGTCAGTGGTTTCCCAACATTTTTCATCATCCATGAATCACACGCATTGTTGTAGACCGACTTCATGGGTCCAAAAACTGAACGGTCCAAGGGCTGAGTTTTAGATGAGGTGTGTGGTGGCAACGTGATCACATGAATGTTGTTTTTCTTGCACAGTTCAAGTGATTCAAATGAAATGTGGGAATCGTGATTGTCCAAGATCAAAATCAAAGGGAAGTCTTTGGAAGGTCTTGAATGCTTAATGAAGTGATTTATAACTTTGACGAAATTATCACGGGTCATCCAACCTGATTCATTCACAAGGCCAAGGGAACCTTCAGGTGCTCCAGCAAGCATAAAATTCTTACAAAATTTCCTGGGAAACACAAAAACTGGAAGGATAATGTGACCCGCAGCTGACACAATGCAACAGATTGTGACAAGTTCTCCTCTTTCTCTGGATGTCACCTGGCCTATTTGCTTCACTCCTCGTGGGGCAATTACTTTTGGCACTTTCTGTACAGTGGTCAGACCTGACTCATCCAAATTGTAGATTTGAGCTCCACTCACATTTAGTTTTGTAATGGTTTCCTTCACAATGTTGAAGAAGGTGCAAATATTATGTTTGTTGAAAGCTGTAGCTCTAGCCAGAGATGTTGCCTCAGGTTGCCTTATGGTCAGCTCGGGATTCCGTCGCAAAAATCCACAAAGCCAGTCATTCCCTGCCATCATTTGCTCATCCCAGGTTAAAGGATGTGCAATGTTATTGACTTTCGCCATCTCGTACGCCAAAATACGAACGTTTTTAGTTGTGAGTCCATGGAACATTCTTGCACAATCTTTCAAGTAACTAGCAAAATCAGCTTCTTGCTTAGCTGTGAAAACAAGGCTATGCCTATAATTTGGTACGAGTCTAGTAGGCAGATCATTTCCTTCTCTGTCTTTTGTAAGATTGTTATTGAGGGTAGAGCGAGCAATGCCGTACTCCCTTGCAGCTTTCCTCACTTTCATTCCATTTTTCACAGCATTAACAGCTTCTCAAGGCTATGTCTATAATTTGGTACGAGTCTAGTAGGCAGACCATTTCCTTCTCTGTCTTTTGTAAGATTGTTATTGAGGGTAGAGCGAGCAATGCCATACTCCCTTGCAGCTTTCCTCACTTTCATTCCATTTTTCACAGCATTAACAGCTTCTCATACGTTCCTCCGTAACGAGACCCTTGTTGGTGTTTCTGATGTACAATCTTGGCATCTGAAACAAAAGTGTGACAGAATTATATAACATTTAGAATGGTAGGCCTATCATTTGCAAAGAAATACTGATCATGGCACGAATGGCGTGCATCTTTAATAAATCACTGAAATCAAATTTGTTAACAGTTTTATTGGTCTAGATTTAGACCCCAGTATTAAAAAGAATCAATAATGCTGATATTCGAATGCAATCTTCAACACTTTTAATAACAACAGACTGTCTTGTCAATTTCTTCTATGGGGAGAAATGAACCATGGGGAGAAATGAACCGGTCCATTTCTCCCCCATCAATGTATTAAACTATTCAGCCATAAAGTCTCTTAAATCTAATATTATATGCTATATTTTTTATATGAACTCTTAAATAACAAGTAAATAAAGATATTAACGTAATTACCTTGTCCTGATTCCTGACTATGCGTCTGCTTTACGATGGTGTCTGGAACTGGAAAATGAAACTTTAGTGCAGAAAATTTTTCAAACTTTGCGTGGGAACGACCTGTGCGGGAAGTCGATGGCAAATGAAAAATTCGGACTATGTTTGATGTGGAAAACAAACTTATTATGGTTTCACTGTCATTGCATCACAGCCAGGGGCCAGAGAGGGGGTGGTCCATTTCTCCCCTATGTCCATTTCTCCCGTCTCCCCTACTTAGTCATTTGGTTGTTCTTTTTGTCCATGGTATTCTTTGCATTTTCCTCAGAAACCACATTTCTGCAGCCATCAGATGTTTTCAGCTTGACTGCTCATTGTCCAAGTTTCACATCCATATAAACGAACAGGCTCTATGTATCCCCTCAACACTCTTTTTCTCGTTTCAATTCACATCTTTTTATTGGTCAGAATGCTTTTCATCTTGCTAAAGGCTACTTTCGCCATGGCGATTCTTGTTTTAATCTCTTCAAGGCATCTCTCATCAGATGTTATGACTGTTCCGAGATAATTGCACCGATTCACTTGTTGAAGAATATTCCCATTTACTTGTATATTACATTGTGGTACTTCGTTCTTCCTAGTGACGACCATAACCTGTGTCTTTTTACAATTTAATTCTAACCCCAGTTGCTCACTGCGTACAACAACCGCATCTACTAATTGTTGCAGATCCTGCGCATTGTCTGCAATCAATACTGTATCATCTGCATATCTAATGTTATTGATGTTTCGTCCTCCAATGCTGATTCCATTATGGGTGTCATAAACCCATACATAACTCATGCATTCAAGAGTCTAGTGAAGAAATGTTGGGTGTCATAAATCCATACATAACTCACGCATTCAACAGTCTAGTGAAGAAATGTTGGATGTCATAAACCCATACATAACTCATGCATTCAACAGTCTAATGAAGAAATGTCTAATATCATAAACACATACATTCATTAATATAGGGAAGAAGTGTCACAGATTACATATATCGTACATTCAAAAGTCTAGTGAAGAATTGTCATAAATGTCATAAACTGATACATTCACTAGCACTTAGATAAAATGTAACAGATGTCATAAACTCATAGAATCACTAGCCGAGTAAAGGAATGTCACTGACATCATAAACTCATGAATTCACCTAGTCCGGTGAAGGAATGTCACTGACACCATAAACTCATGAATTCACCTAGTTCGGTGAAGGAACGTCACTGACATCATAAACACACAAATTCACCTAGTCCACTGAAGGAATGACACAGATGACACTTCTTCTGCCCTTTATTGCCTACTGGGGGCCCAGGCCTTCAAACAACCCATGCCACACTGTCCTATGTTTTGCTGCTCTCTCAATGTCCCTACATGTATAACATTGTCTCTAGATCTACAGAAAATATGTCAGCGATCCTGGTTGGTGAACATATAAATAACTTATGTTATGCTGATAACACTGTCTTGATAGCAGAAGTCAGAAGGAATTACAGGACGTCATTTACTAAAAGCAACTGGACAAGAGTTAAAATAAGAATAGACATAGGTGAACACTACTAACCCGTGAGACAGGTTTGGAAAGACTTAATACAAGACAAGATCTGAAGTACCGGCTTGCCAGCCAGGAGGAGAAGACCAAGCAGAAAAGTGGCCGCGACCCCTGTTGGCCAAAACGACAGACACTTAATCAAAATTCTAACTATTTCAGGCTCAAATACTTGTGTCTATTATGATTATAATTTATTCTAGCTGAAACTAGAAGATAGCAGGACATGAACAACAAACAGAGAGATAGAAATTTAGGAGAAATAGGGGAAGTGCTAAACCCTAAGTGTAACAGGGCTGTATCCTGTGGATCACCCGTTGTGTTTTACTTAATAAACTAGTTGTTGTGGTTTTAAATTTCATCCAATTTAGTTTGTTATCATAGTAAATGATCTGTTATCATTTTAAAAAAAAATATGTTTATTGCCTTCATCGACCTCACAAAGGCATTTGATTTGGTCAGTCATGAGGGTCTGTTCAAGGCACTAAAGAAGATTAGCTGCCCACCAACTCTTCTGTCCATTGTGGAATCGTTCCACACAGGCATGAAGGGTATAATCAAGTTTGATGGTGCAACTTCTGAAGAGTTTGAAATCAAGAGTGGAGTTAAGCAACGTTGTGTACTAGCTCCCACCCTCTTTGGAATATACTTTTCACTTCTACTGAAATATGCCTTTCGTGATCAGGATGGTCTACTGTCTTTGTCAAAGTACAGTTCGCCATTCCCCTCCGCTGACATTGTCAGAAGATTAGACCAGTTCCGGGACCTATTGCATCATTCTAAAATTACGAGCCATTTGGTCTATCTTCATCAGTGAGTAGTCTTTCTGTTCTTAGGAAATCTATGTGTATCTACTTGGGTATATTCTTTATCTTAGTAGCATGCACTATGCTACAGTGATGTGGTAGCCTGCTGTAGGCATGACCCTTCTTTAATTGCCGCTTAAGACAGGGTGTAGAGTTACAATTCTTGGCTTCTCTTGCAGGCTCCCCAGTAACACACGGGCAACAGATGACACAGATGTAATAAATTCAAACATTCACTAGTCCAGTGAAGACATGCCATAGATGTCATAAACTCGTACGCTCACTAGTCTAGTGAAGAAATTACACAGATGTCATAAATTCATACTCACTATTCTAGTCAAGAAATTATACAGATGTCACAAATTCATACATTCACTAGTCCAATGAAGGAATGGCACAGATATCATAACTTCATATATTCACTAGCTCAGTGAAGAAATGACACAGAAGCCATAAACTCACACATTCACAAGTCCAGTAAAGAAATGACACAGATGTCATAAACTTACACACACACACACACATTCACTAGCCCAGTGAAGAAATGACACAGATGTCATAAACTCACACATTCACTAGTCCAGTAAAGAAATGACACAGATGTCATAAACTCACGCATTCACTAGTCCAGTAAAGAAATGACACATATGTCATAAACTTACACACACACATTCACTAGCCCAGTGAAGAAATGACACAGATGTCATAAACTCACACATTCACTAGTCCAGTGAAAAAATGTGACAGATGTCATACACTCAAAAGCTCACTAGCCCAGTTTAGGAATGACACCATAAACTCATACATTCACTAGTCCAGTGAAAAAATGACACAGATGTCATAAACTCATACATTCACTAGTCCAGTATATAGATGTGCGGCGCTTTCGGTGGGTCGCTCTGCAGAAAGAGACAGAACCACATGGGATAAAACCCCGGTCAATGAAGTCTTTCTGGTGACTGCCGTTTTCATCGACGATGAACTGCATTTTTCGTGGAGGACTTTTGTGTTGGCATTCTGGCGGCGGCATTATGCACAGTGTACCTGTGCGGGCTGTTGGCTTGCCGACGCTCCTGTCTATTCCATTGTTCACATGGGGCAGTGAGGAGCATTTTGTGATATTCACTGGCACAGGAACGGAGCAATATGGGGACGACCCGTTGCCGTGAAGTTGGAACCGCGACTAACTAACTAACTAATTAACTAAGAGATGTCTACTATAGGTTATGTCTCATTGTGTTCTGCCATTGTGACACGGCCTTGCATCAACTGAAGCTGTGTGAAACACCCGACCATTCTATGTGAAAAGACATCCTCACACCCATGTTGTCAAGTAAGGGGGTATGTCTATATAAGAGCATCTGACCATCCTGAAGGTATGAGAAATTCATTGCTAATTATTTATGACTCAATGACGTTGTATGAAAGCTCAAGTGTCAGAGGGCACAATTGAGTAATTTAAACAGCAGGCTGTTTGAATAATCAAACGCACGGCTGAGAGTGGGAAGCGAGGAGAACAGTGACTTGACTCTGTAGAGAATTTTAACTTACGCTTGCCTTAAGAGCAGCTGACTGATGGCCCAGAGTTTACTGGTACGCTATACCAAACTTCTGGGGCCTTCCAAGGAAGTGCCAAGAAACCCCAGCGAGATTATGTAAATGATTAAATCATACACTGTTCATGCCGCAAGTTGTATTCAATCTAGTATCATCAGCATGATAGTTTTGAGCACTTTCTTTTTCTTAGACTACAAGCTGCTATCATGACAACAGTTTTGCTACCACTGCCATCATCACACACCTACAGCTAGAAAAAACAGCATGTGACAGTGTCATAAACTGCTACCTTGGCTAGTCCAGTGAAGAAACGTCCCATCATGTACACCAGACTCGGCTAATGTGTCTGCCTGCCTCAGAATATCACAGTCTCTGCTGCGCAAGCAGTAACCTGGCCTCAGACTGGCTCCAGCTTCATGGCAGAGCTGCACTAGTAGTTGCTCAACTGTTGCCTCTGCCGAGATATGGAGATGAAATTGTCCCTGTGGTTCATCAGATGGCAGAATGCTTTGGATGGCTACTTCTATTAACTGCATGGCGCTATCGCTGCAAGTATAGAGAACAGTTACCTTGAAGGCAAAAAGACATCAACACATAATGTAAAATGGAAAGACAGTGACTGCAGGAGAACATGGCAATGTAAAATAAAACTTAGGTCCATATCCTGTAGAGAAAAACAAATACAAACTCTACATTCTAGACCTCACAGAGACACAATAAATACAAACTGTATATGCTGTACCTCACAGAGAAACAATAAATACAAGCTTTAAATTATGTACCTAAGTTAGTTAGTTAGTTAGTTAGTTAGTTAGTTAGTTAGTTAGTTAGTTAGTTAGTTAGTTAGTTAGTTAGTTAGTTAGTTAGTTAGTTAGTTAGTTAGTTAGTTAGTTAGTTAGTCGACAGATCATCCTCATTGCACATCGAACCATTCAGTCCATAAGTGCTCGGATCCCCTCCTCAGCAAATCCCGCAGCGTGTAGCGGCTAACGACGCCAGTTCTGTGTTGGTTTATCAATCTTCTTTGGCTTCCCGAGTAGTGTTCTTGTTTGGCCCTCCCTCTTTTAATTTGCTGCTCTAGCAGTCTGGCCATTGTTGTAGATTCACAGTCATCACTTGGTTCTCGCAAAAGTCTTACTTCTCGTAGAGCATTCAGAATGTCAGCCTGGTCCATGGCGCGTCCGCCCTCCACAGTAGCCTCACCTGCGAGCTTGTCAGCCCGCTCATTTCCTTGTACTCCCGCATGCCCTGGCACGAAGATGAAACTAATCTTTGCCAGCCGAGACCGCTCCAGAGGCAGCAACCATTCTCTTAGGATCGACCCCTCCTCTATCCTCTTGATCATGTTCATTGAGTCGCTAAGGAAACAAGCCCTAGTGAATGTCTGTGTCTCGAGCCATGTTATTGCTTTACTTACTGCCATGACTTCCATGGTCAGGCTACTTGTGGTTTCAGTGAAAGCACCAGAGTCCTCCTTCACAATTCTCCCTCCGGCCCGAGGTGTAAAGGCCCATGAGCTTCTCACATGTCGGACGACCGACCCATCTGTGTAGATGACCGCGTCACTGTCTAGCGAATTCTCGAAAATCAACGCTTGTACTTCAGCCTCAACAGCAGCCGGATTTTCTTGTCTGCATTTCCTATCTAGTTGGATGCAAACTGAAAAGGATGTGCAGAAGTATGTTGGCACTTGCACCCACTCCTCGCCAGGTTCTAAGTCCTCAAGTGAACACACCTGTTGAAGAATGTCTTCGGCTTGACCCATCCACGACCGTCCTCTTTTTAACCTGCTGCCCTTCACCTTCCTAATTTTACTATGCAGTGGATGTTGTGTGTTTGCGTTAACTCTGAGGTAGGCGCGTGCCCTGCAAGCTTGTATTCTCTCTTCAATGGTTGGAAAATCAAGAAGGTAGCGCATCGCCCTGCATGCTGTATCTCTTGTACATCCAAGAACAATGCGCATAGCTTCATTCTGTATCCTTTCCATCCTTTCTATCTGCTTATGGCTGAGAGTCAGGATTGCCATTGCATACTCCAAAACAGACATGACCAGCCCCTTGTACAGAAGACATAGATGGCGCTGCTCACAGTTTGCTGCCGCCATCACCCGCATCGCAGCCAAACCCCGCTTGGCCTTTGTTATCACCTGGTCTATGTGCACATTATAAGCAAGGCTTCGATCAAACCATATCCCTAGGTAATTCATTGCCTGCGTTCTTTCCACCGTCTCTGAACACAGCATTACAGTTGGTGATGGAGTGTTGACAATATAATTATTCAACGAGAACCAAGTCACTGTTGCAAGGTACATTATGTACCTCACAGAGAATCAACAATTAAAACATCAGTTTAACCAAAGTTTGAGACATTTGTGTAACATCAGTTTTACCAGTCTGTGACATGTGTGTAACATCAGTGTTATCAAAGCTCAAGACTTATATTTAACATTACCAAAGTTTGCGACATGTGTGTAACATCAGTGGAGACATCACACATCTCTGTCTCACACCTTTCTCAATAGGCTGATATTTACCTATTTCATTATCAATCTTTATGCCAGTTAGTTGCTTCCAATATATGTTTTTTACAAGTCTAAGGTCTTTCCCATCAATTTGTAGATCTGCATGCATCTTATCATGCTTACATGTCTTACTTCTTCTTCTTCTTTCGTTCGCTTGAAATATGTCTATATCTGCAATGTTGTCTCTTGTATGAATTTAACTGTCTTTTTCAGTTCACACTGTGGTCCATAGAGTTTATCTTCCACTGTCGTCTCTCTAGGCCAGAAGGTTTGCCTAAATATGTTATATTTTTGGCAGTCTTGGAGTATGTGCTCTGCTGTCTGCGAGGCCAATCCACATGTGCACATGGCTGTTTCACCAATCTTGAATTTTGTATACATTTGGTTGCGTAATCTATTGTGTCCTGTTCTGAGGCGCAGAATAATGACTTGTTCTGGTCTGTCCATAACGTGGTAGTCATCTTGAGCAGGTTTTGGTGGCTTTCTGACTGATTTGATCATTATTTTACATGTCTTACTTTATCGAAAGCCTTTGGGATTAATATTATTAACACCCAATATCCTGATAAGTGCTTTGAGTTCCAAAAGCAACTTGAAGACGATTTCACTGATACATCAGAAAATTGTACAGCAAATGAAAAGTGAGGTAAAATTAAGGAAACTCTTTATAAAACAGTGGTAGGGGTTTATGGCACTGTGGATCATAAGATGCAGGACTGGTTTGCAGCAAACAGCCAGACACTGCAGCCCTTGATCGATAGAAAGAAGATATATCTCTTAAGAAACAAGGAGAGAACAATGCGAAACACTCTCAGTGAGCTGAAGCAAGATAGGAAGGATGTGCAAAAGGCTGCCAGGCAGTGTACAAAGGACTATTGGATCAAGTTATGCGAGTACATTCAAAATGCAAGTGATAAGGGAAACATCAGAAACATGAAGGGATAAAGAAGGCCTGTGGTCCAATGATAAAAAGAAGTGCACCCCTGAAAACCTTGACTGAAGAAATCATCACTGATAAGAAACAGCAGATGGATAGGTGGGAAGAGAACTATTTTGAGCTTTACTCAAGCAAGACTTAACTAGAGGATGATGCCCTCAATGCCATAGAACCCCTGCCAACTCTTGACCACCTGGACACGGCTTCTCACCATAACAGAAGTTAAGTGTGCTTAACTTTCATCTGGCAAGGCTCCAGTAAGGATGGAATTCCAATAGAGGTTATCAGGAGTGGGAAAGACACACTCACTTTAAAGATCCATCAGCTAATAGACCTATGCTGGCGAGAAGGACAAGTCCCACAGGATTTCAAAGATTCAAGCACCATAACACTGTACAAGAACAAGGGCGATCGGGGTGACTGTAACAACTATAGGGGTATCTCATTTCTGTGTATTGTAGGAAACGTATTTGCCAGAATTGTTGTGCACAGACTTCAAGTCCTGGGAGATCTGGTCTACCCCAAATCACTGTGTGGTTTTCGGCGGAACCGGTCTACTATTGATATGATATTCTCATTGCGACAAATGCAAGACAAATGCAGTGAACAGAGCCAATCAGTGTTTATTGCCTTCATCGAAATCACACAAACATTTGATTTGGTCAGTGGTGAGGGTCTGTTCAAGGCACTAAAGAAGACTGGCTGCCCACCAATTCTTCTGTCCATTGTGGAATCGTTCCACACCGGCATGAAGGGTATAATCAAGTTTTATGGTGTAACTTCAGAAGAGTTTGATATCAAAGAGTGGAGTTAAGCAAGGTTGTGTACTAGCTCCCACCCTCTTTGGAATATACGTTTCACTTCTACTGAAATATGCCTTTCGTGACCAGGATGGTGGTATATACATTCACTCACGCTCTCTACAATGCTCAGAGATTGAAGGCCAAGACCAAAATTAGGAGAGTACTGATCAGAGAGTTTCTGTTCACAGATGATGCTGCAATTACAATGCACTCTGAGGAAGAATTACATTCTCCAATGCTTGTTCTGAATTTGGTTTAACAATTAGCAAAATGAAGACACAGATTATGTCACAAGGTACACATGGGATACGATCAGTTTTTATTGATGACTCTGAACTGGAGATAGTAGACTATTTTACATATTTAAGATCAGAGATAAATAGCGAACTATCCCTAGATCAGGAAATCAACATCAGGATTGGTAAGGCAGCAAAAACAATGAACAGATTAACAAAAAGAGTCTGAGAGAACAGAAAGCTTACTGCGAAAACAAAAGTCCTTGTCTACCAAGCCTGTATCCTTAGTACTCTTCTTGGTCAACTTACTCACACCAAGAGAAACGTTTAAACAGCTTTCATATGCGTTATCTGCGAAGAATACTTGGTATTAAGTAGCAAGACAAAATCACAAATACTAGAGAATTGGAAAGATTTGTTTGTGTGACGGTATATTCCATGCTCAGTCTTTGTAGACTTAGATCGATAGGATACGTTAGGAGGATGGATGATGGTAGAATACCAAAGGGGTGAATTACAGATGAGTAAGATATCTCAGGGTCGGCCGCTACTATGATACAAAGATGTGTGTAAGCGGGACATAATTGATACAGGCATTGATAATGCACATTGGGAGCAAGTCGCTGCTGAACGAGTTGCATGGAAGGCAAATATCAGAAATGAAATAAAGACATAGGAGGAAATGATTACAGATAGGCCACACACCGAGCGTGTGAACGTAAGATGGTGCATGGTGGTGGAAATGACCATGTATTCACATGCATCCACTGTGGACGAACACGTACAGCGCGAATTGGCCTTATCAGTCACATTCGCTACCGCTATGGGTTGTAGTTATTATACCTTTTCGAAGCACAATGTAACAAACTATCGTCTGTCAAGACAGCAAAGTGCCAATGTTATGTATAATATAATATTTCTCAATGCATGTCCTATCTAACGCCAGTATAATTTCCTCACTTCTTGATTCACTGGTATTTGTTTAGTTCCCTCTAGTAACTCCACGCAGTGATTATTCTGCCATGCCCATTTAGTTCTTCTATTCTGTGTAGGCACCATTTAATGACTGTTTGTAGCTTATTAGTCATTAATTTAGATGTTCTCCATGTTTCTGACCCATACAGTATTAGTGATTTGACATGAGAGTTGAATGTTCTCAGTTGATGCTAAATCTGATATCTTTTGACTTCCACAAAGTTCCTATAGCTATACAAGCTCCTCATTGTTCCATCATCTTTGTCCACTTCACAGCCTAAACCTAATTATGGTGTGTGATTCCACCAGTTGAACTGAGGTTTTACAAGGGGAGTTTGGGGTATCATTTGCTTGGATTATTCTCATTATCTTTTCCGTATTAATTTGTAAGAGTATTAAAGTATGACGATTTACTACTTGTATTGGCACTCTTCCGAATTCCGGTCCCAAATGAAAAGTTACAGTTATCTTGTCGCTTTCACTTCATTTATTTACAAAAAAAAAAAAAAAATTTCTCCGGTGGGGAACCGAACCACGGTCTCCTGCTTATCAGGCGGAGACACTTACCACTATGCTACAGAGGACACGACGAAAATTGAACAAAAATATGTCATGTAGTCAAATACATGTCCCGATGACGTCACTACGTCACGTGAATTGCCTTTGACCCAAATGAGGCCCTGTAAGGGATACTTTTTCACAACAGAGTTAACTTTTCATTTGGGACCGGAATTATATTATATTTATAACGACAGTCCCTGGCGAAGGTGTTACGGACGCGATTAATAATCCCGTATACCCGGGCTCGAAACACAGCGATGCTGGCTTTTTCGAAAAAAGTATATAGATGTCGGTCGTTCAGAAATCAATGGCAAACTACTGAACATAAAACTTGCCCAGGAGTCACGAACAGCCAAAATGCTGGGGTTGACTGCTAGGTCCTACTGTGAAGGACATTTAAACTTAGGTAAAATTAGATAATTGGAATAATTAGATTAATGTATCTAATAATTAGACAAACCTGTCAACAGAAACCAGAATGTTGAACACAAGAAGAACCGCCCTGCCAACTCCTGCTGACTGCCTGAGCTGAGTCAAGCCCAAGCGAGTTATCAGATCATCAGCCTCTTATTGTTATTAAACGACTAACTATAATTGTTAACTTACTGCTGACAACAAAGGCCTTAAAATATCCACACACAATCAATATGCAGTGACAGAGAGAAACCTAGGCCTGCTAAACTCTCTCCAGGAAACGATAGCCCAACGACACAGCCATGTATCAACTGCACCGCCCGCGGCACACCGACATTGTGTTGGTTATCTCCTCTTGTCGTCTGCTAGCTGGCTGACACCAATTCATAACTCCGTCTATAAATGTATCAACTAGAAACATCTCTTATTTCTACCCCGTCTATAAATGTATCAACTAGAAACATCTCTTATTTCTACCCCGTCTATAAATGTATCAACTAGAAACATCTCTTATTTCTACCACGTCTATAAATGTATCAACTAGAAACATCTCTTATTTCTACCACGTCTATAAATGTATCAACTAGAAATATCTGTTATTTCTACCCCGTCTACAAATGTATCTACTAGAAACATCTCTTATACTTATACTTATATCTACTCCGTCTATAAATTTATAAACTAGAAACATTTCTTATTTCTACTCCGTCTATAAATGTATCAACTAGAAACATCTCTTATTTCTACCACGTCTATAAATGTATCAACTAGAAATATCTGTTATTTCTACCCCGTCTACAAATGTATCTACTAGAAACATCTCTTATACTTATACTTATTTCTACTCCGTCTATAAATGTCTCATCTCATCTCATCATGTTCCTCTTGTACCTTGCGGTGTCGAGGTGAAGTATAAACAGCGAGAGAGTGCCCGCTTATGGGCTTCATGTATCGATATTCCCATGGACTCTGTTATTCCCTGAGTCCATCGTTTACATGGTCGGCCTCTCCCTCTGCTTTCATCTGGTCTGTACATCATTGCTTGTTGTGGTATACTGTTAGTTGGTAACCTACTTGCATGGCCAAACCATTTGACTTGCTGCCTTCTAATAAAATCTAGTGCAGCTATAATAGTCCTAATTTCTTCATTTCTGATCTTATCTCTTCTTGATACATTGAGTATTCTTCTCAGGAATCTCATTTCTGTTGTGATTTTTCTTTTCTCTTTTTCTGTCATTGTCCAGGTTTGGCATTGGTAACATAGAGTTGTTAGGAAGATTGTGTTGTAAAGTGCTTTCTTAGTAGTTATTGATACATGTTTGTTCTTTAGTATTGGTGCCATTTGTCCAATGACTTGGTTTGACTTATTGCATTTATATTCGATCTCGTCTTCTGATTTGCCATTTGATGATATTATACTTCCTAGGTACTTGAATCTCTTCACTTGTTTCAATGGATGTTTAGGTGAATCGTTGTTGCTTTTTCTTTTTTAGTTATAGTCAATACCTCTATTTTATTTGTGCTAATTTTCATGTTATGTTCCCTGCAAATTTCGTTTAGACTATTCATGTGGTCTTGTATTTCAGCTTCTGATTTTGCTATTAGTGCTTGGTCGTGCGCAAAAAGGAGTTCTCTAAAGGTTAGATTTACAGATGGTTTTTCTTCGGTGTTCTCGTCATACGGTGTTCTTGCGGTCTTTGTTTAGCTGGTTTCTTTACATATGTTATATATATATATATATATATATATATATATATATATATATATATATATATATATATATATATATATATATATATAAAATGCGATGTTTGTCTGTGTGTCTGTCTGTGTGTGTGTGTGTGTGTGCGTGCGTGCCTGCATGCCTGCCTGCCTGCCTGCCTGCCTGCCTGCCTGCATGCATGCATGCATGCATGCATGCATGCATGCATGTATGTATGTATGTATGTATGTATGTATGTATGTATGTATGTATGTATGTATGTATGTATGTATGTATGTATGTGTGTATGTATGTATGTTGTTTATGCGTTCACGAACGGCCCATCCGATTGAGATGAAATTTTTTACATGTCTTCTTCTCATTCCGGTGCTGCCAACTGTCATAGTTTGTTAGTGTACAAACAGTTATTTACTTAATATTATTTAATATTTTTATTTATATTATAATTTATATATAGCGAGGGGACATAACTTTTAATAGCATTGCTATATATGTAAAATTGTTGCATATTTCTCACATAGGTGTCGTCCTCCTCCCTGCTCCCCCTCATCCTATTCCTCATCCTCCTCCTCCTCCGACTACTCATCCTCCTTCCTCCCCCTCATCCTCCCTTCTTCCTCCTCCTTCTCCTCCTCCACCTCCTCCCCCTCTTTCTATTTCTTCTGCTGCTGCAGCTGCCGCCGCTCCATTTACCCAAGTTAATTGTTGGGGAAGATGTAAAGACCTTTCAAGTGCTCTTTCTAATGCTTTTTGTAAGTTGGTCTTCGTTTATCTCAGGTTGTTCACGATACCACCACATAATTTTTACATAAAAATTATACATTATTTTTTACATGAAAATTATACGACAACATTTAAAAAAAGACAGACAGACAGACAGACAGACAGACAGACAGACAGACAGACAGACAGACAGACAGACAGACAGACAGACAGACAGACAGACAGACACACAGACAGACAGACAGACAGACAGACAGACAGACAGACAGACAGACAGACAGACAGACAGACAGACAGACAGACAGACAGACAGACAGACAGACAGACAGACAGACAGATAGATAGATAGATAGATAGATAGATAGATAGATAGATAGATAAATAGATAGATAGATAGATAGATAGATAGATAGATAGATAGATAGATAGATAGATAGAACAAACTTTATTTTCACAGGGTTAAGAATTGGGCACGCAGGCCCGTCTAACATTCTGCCCTTCTATCACTCTCTTTCATACATTATTTCATTCACACATCATGCAAGGCTAACAGAGAACAGCAACAATATAAAAGATATGCATTATAAAGACATGGGCAAAATGAGAACATCAAAACTACACGACTCAGTAATATTAGATAATGATCTAACACTTGTTATTAGCCATGGGGAATATACTGGCCTGCCAAAAGGGGACTGGCTGTTATACTAGGGTTTTGTTATTATTATTATTATCTCTATTATTAAGGGGGAAGGTAATCCATATTGAGATAGTGTTCGAATAATTTGCGATTATATGAATAGGGATTGGTGATGTCTTTGATTTCTTGTGGAAGATTGTTCCACAGCTGAGCTGCGGAGTACGTTAAGCTTGTTTTGTATAAGTCAATCCTAGGCTTCGGAATGTGTAATATATTTAAACGTTTACTGTGTCTAGCCTTATATTTAAACAATGGCCAAAGGTAATTTGGGGCATTCCGATGCAGGATTTTGTGAATTAGTTTAGCTTTATTGAAAAGCAGGCGTTTGCGGAGTGGTAGTAACTGAAGGCGTTTATACAGGCTAGGATTGTCAGATAAATGTTTGCTATAAATTAGACTCTTGTCCCGTTTCTGGAGTGAGTAAAGTCGCTTGGTGTTTGAATTAGAACAACCGTCCCAGATTGTAGAGCAGTAGTCAAAGTGTGTCTGTATATGAGAAGTATAGAATAGTTTCCTTGTGTCCTCATCAAGGAAGTTTTTAATCTTGGCGAGTTGGTAGACTTTTTTCGCTGTTTGTTTAATGAGCGCTTGAACGTGGGAATTAAAGGTTAGGATACTATCAATGATTAGGCCTAATGCTTTGTGCTCAATTACACTTTCTACTGGCATGTTATCGATGTGAAGTTGAAGTGATGTGTGTGAGCTTAGAGTTTGAAGTCTTTGTCTGGTTGTTAATAACATTGATTTTGTTTTAGTGATGTTAATTTGCATACGGTTTGAATAGCTCCACCTAACTACATTACTTAATTCTTGTTGTAAAGACGACTCCAGTAAAATACAGTTTTCAGCGTTTGTGTACACTGTACAGGCGTCTGCAAATAGATCGCAGAACGACGAAAGATGCAAAGGTAGATCGTTAATATATATGGCAAATAATAGAGGGCCAAGAATAGAGACTTGCGGTACTCCAATATTGAAGGTAGTGGTTTGAGACAGAGATTTATTATGTGATACTACTTGCTTTCTGTTTGATAGAAAAGATGATATTAGAGTGACTACATTAGGGCCAATTTTCATTGTCTCAAGTTTTTTAATTAAAATAACATGGTCTATCATATCAAATGCTTTCTTGAAATCAATAAACACAGTTCCACATAGACTGTTGTTGTTTATATTCTGGTGCCAATTTTCTATCATGTTTGTTAGGGCCGTATGGCAAGAATATTTTGGTCGAAATCCTGATTGGCTGTCAACAATAAGCTTATTGCGAACTAAATACTGTAATGTTACTTTATGAATGTGTTTTTCTAGTGGCTTAGATAGTGATGATAGTAAGGAAATGGGTCTGTAATTGTTCGGGAGACCATTGTCCAATGAACCAGATTTAAGAAGAAGGTACACTTTAGCGATTTTGAGAGCTGATGGAAAGTGGCCTTTGGTGAGACACTTATTATATACATAGGTTAGTGATATACAGATCACTGGCGCAGCACAACGGAGAATCCGGTTGCTGATTCCATCTAACCCAGATGAGGTTGTGTTTTTTTAGGTTACTGAGGTAAGTGAATACTTCAGTGATTGACATTAGCGGTATGTCGGAAAGAATATTGCGGGAGCATCTATTCTCGCAAAGATAAGTTGCAAGGAGAATTAGGCATTGAAGCCTTCAAGTGGTCTATGTCAGTTTGAAAAAATTTACTGAATTGGTCGCATGTAATATGATTTGATGGTAAAAAAATTTCGGAAGTTATACTTGTTTGTCAAGGTGTTAATTGCCTTCCATATATCCTTACTATTTGTTTTATCCATTACTAAGTTCTTAAAGTAATTTTTCTTTTCCCGTCGTATGGTATATTGAACTTTGTTTCTAAGAGTACGGTATGTGCTGAGATCCCGCTTTTTATGTGCTTTATCTCTGTCTCTCATAATTTCAAGTATTTCCTGAGTGATCCAAGGTGGCTTGACGTGGTGTTTTACTCGAACTTCCTTGATTGGCACATGTCTATCAAAAACATCAATACAGGTTTTCATCCAGAATTCCAGAGCATCATCCGGGTCAGGAAGCTGATAAACATTGTCTAGAGGTGAACTGAGCAAGTCCTGTAAAAATGCGTTTTGGTTGAAATTTTTGTAACTTCTATATTTTACACTTATGTGTTTATGTTTAGGTGTTTTAATTCCTTTTTTAGACCACGTGCAGCATATTGGGTAGTGATCGCTCATTGCACAATTGGGTACGGTGCATTCTATGATGTTGTCTGAGCAAGTTACATAAATGTGATCTATGACTGTTGAAGATGACTTTGTTACTCTAGTAGCTTGTTGTACTATTTGTTGGAAATTATATGATGCAATTATATTTCCCCATATTATGTTGGATTTATTGGTGTTGTCAACAACTCAACTGACAGGCATCATCGGGTACTTCTCACACACCCATACAAGACAACTTGCAAGTCGTGTGGGAGGCAAAATGCATGGTCCATTTTATTGCCGTTGGCTCGCTTACAAGCGGTAAACAGCCGCTAATGCAATACACAATATACAGCCACAGAATTATCTAACACAAACGGTTAACCCTATGCTAGTTCCATCTATTAGTGAACACAAAACTCCTAACGCTATTCTAAACGATGTGAACGCCCCAAGTCCAGTCTCCCGTCTGCCAAACATCTCTCCCGTGGTTACACACCACGCGGGGTGACCTTCACCTTCGTGCGCGTTACCTCACATCGCACTCTGCTGGCAAACGTGGCCTGTTGAGTGTCTACTCAACTGTGCTATGGCTTCATGAGGTGTGGTACTATCGTGATTAGAGTGCTAACTCTCTGAACACCGCCTGCGTGTCTCATGAGGGAGTGGCTAACCTTCTCCTATTACCTCATCTCCCCTGCCCTTGCCTCGGGCACCGTATCTCCTCCTGGTCTCTTCAGGATTGACCGCTCTCCCTGGCGGAGGGGATGCGGTCGAGTCTTTGACACACACCCACCCCTCTTGTGTTGCGTCATCAACTTTCACTCATTGGTTGTGACGCAAGAGGTTCCTAAACAAAAAATTAGTGTCTCTAATTTTTGTCAAAGACTCTAGATAACCTGGCCTTGGGCATTCCAATAGACTATTAATAACTATTGTCACAATGTAGCAAAGCCTTACTTGGCTACTGGCAATCGCCACAAACTTGACTGGTTGGCGTGAGCCCCTTCTCACATGCTATATTATATTTATCAGAGGTATGTCTGAACCGGACCTTTGTCTTATAAGACCTGCCCTCACATAGTAAATTAACTTACTACCCATACAAAGTTGACTTTCTTAGGGTCAACACATGAATTGCTTCATGTCCCCCATATAATATTTAACAACCATTCTACAAGAGTGTGTGCGACAGGCTTTACCTCCTTCGCTTCCGCGCGTAAGACTTTATTTCACTGTTAATTTAGTTCTTCGTTGTCTATTATGTCCCCTGGCCCCAAAGTTATCTGCCTTTGATCTACAAATAGTGTATGCAATTTATATGTTTGTTTTTCTGGTTGTTTGCGTGTTTGGATGTAATAAATCTACTAATCTAATTTCTATCCTCTATTTATAAATTCTATGTGTATGTATGTTAGTTTTTTGAGTGTCATAATTTGGTTCAATGTGGCCATAAACAGGTGTATAACACTAATTCGTGACTACATTCCCTTGTTATGAAACCCAAATTACTGTAATCTAAGTTCTAAACTATATTACAGACAACACATTCACACCAACACAACCTCACTAGCGAAAACCAACATTAACGTAAACAAATATTAAAAGTCGTGGCAGGCAGCAGAAGAATTTGCTGACTGCTTGCATTCTCTCCCGTCTATCTTTCATTCATTCCCACTTTCACACTTCTGTCACACTCCTTTTACCCTTACTCCTATGACACATCACTCATCCCTCCATACTTATTCTTCTGATTATTTAAAAACCTTGAAGTGACACTGTACAAGTTTGGCTCAGTTTGAGATAGTTGAGCCTACTGACTGTGCGCAAGTGAATGCCCGAGTCATATATGTATATTATATTTACATGGATGAGACAGAGTTGATGGATTGTCATCATCTAATATATTACACTAACATAAAATATCACCTTCTACATTCTAATCAACTATTCTAATTTTATAAATAAGTATTTACTGTGTTATCTAAATTCTGTTATGTTAATTATATGATCTGTTTATACTAATTATTATGTTTATCTAATCTAAGGGATGTAATGTAGCTATTTAAATGTAATTGATGTGGTCTGAGTTATGTATCTTAATTAAATGGGTGATGTGAACATAATTTATGTATTTTTCTAAATACTATGCTAAATAATGTTTTTAAATGCACAAAGGAATTATATGAGTGATATTCTTAATCTAAATGGTGTAAATGACGTATGTTACCTTATCTACTCTTTTTAATCTATTATGATGTCAAATGATGATACTAATAAATGGTAATATTTGAACGATGGTATGGTTTCATTAAGATGGAATAAACTAAACTAACATGAAACTAAGTGACATATAACAATCTAAATGGTACTATTCATATCATAAATTTAATTTAACTTGTAATAACCTATTCTTATATCTAAACTAATATTCTAATTTAATTTTAAGCTAAGTAAATGGGTTAATTACTGTACTACTGCACTATTACAATAAATGAGAACTATTATATTTCTTAACTTACTTCTACTTTATCACCACCTTATAATATTATATTACATATCACAATATGTTTATATACATAGTATTCGGTTTCCACAGGTTAGTAGTTGCCTTCATGTATGTACAATGGTTGTATAGGCATAATATAACTACACACTTTGCCTGGGTATCTGAAATACATTGCACAGTCATCATAGTGTTCTATTGGTAGTGCACGTGTAGAGTTCGCTGGTGTCGAAGCTCAGTCTTTTCATGTCTGTCATTAAGCACTGTTCTGACACTGTTTTCTGCGTTTCATATATATGATACACCGGAATGGAGCTTAGTTGGAAATGAGCTGTCCTAGTTCACACGGTGATCTCTACGTTTTGCAGCACAGTTCTTCACTTGATGTCTACGGACACATGATAGTTCACTGTTCTTGGTACATGATTAAGTACATAATGTCGATGTATATGTAACCTATTTTACATAGAATAATATAATATATTCATGTACTAACTATCACTCTACAACTATCTGTGGACTTTCAGGTATTTCTACTCCAGATGGTAAAATTAGTGACCACCTGTATACCACTCTGTATGACCGTGATCGGGGAGTTGTCGGTCTGGACAATGCAGTGAACATCCGTCAGAAATCGATGGAGCTTTCTCACTGCATAGATGGCGCTTAGGGTTGCAATTGTGATATGGAATCTCTGGACTCAGCAGGTGTGATCTTACGGCTCACGTAGCAACTCGGGTGGAAGATGCTCTCAAAAAATTGGCCTAGTACTGCTGGCATCTGTCCTAGAATAATAAACGAGCCTCGGATTAGGCGAGCGGAGGATTGGAATATTACAAAAAGGATTTTCATTTTTGACAATGCAGAAATTAATAATGCATCTTTGACAATTCATTTTACAAATGCTTTTAAAACATTGGAATATAGAATTATAATTTCTGAGTAATTTACTAATCCCAAAAGGCTTCTGACCTGTTTTTTTTTTTTTTTTTTTGGTAGGAATGGTCAGATTCATAATTTTAGTACTAATTTTCTGGTCAGTCTTTAGTTGACCTTGAGAAATGATATGATCCAAAACTGACTTTCTTTTAGGCCTAATTCGACTTTGCTCGGTTTGACAGTGAGACCGAAGAGTCGCACCCTATGAAAGACATAACTTAGTTTCAGTCAGTGTGTTGTCCAGTCATCATATCTTCTGATATATTCATGTGTATTCTATAAGTTCACTAAATGTATGCACATTGTCGGATCTGCCAGTCTCACTCACTGGTGTAGTTGCGTTGTGTATGTCTGTCGTCTGATCACTAGATGTTGTGCACTGTGTTCGTCTGTCACTACTTCTGTCTCTTGTCTTGAAAAGTACGGTTTACGCATGTTGACATGGAATATCTCTAAGTGTCTGTTTATTGATATTTCATAGTCAACATGTACTATGGTTATGTATCACCTTGAATGGTCATTGCCATTTCGTTTGGATGGAAGTAGCCTAAATCTGTCTTGCTCAAGTTCAAGATCACTGGTTTTCGCACCGTTGTTTGTGTGTTTGTGGTAGAACTGACCCTTCCTCTATCAAATGGGTTGCCAAGCAAGTGTAGATGGTTGTAGTTCAGCTGTAGGATGTTTCCCCTTCAACTTTTGTACCAATTGATGACAGCCATTACAAGCAAATAGATTATGACAAAATAATTTTATCTTATTGAAAAAACCTGGTCTGGTGTTGTTATATGCACAATGACCAGTCACCGGTGTTTTATGTGCATGTTTTGGCATAGTTAACCGGTGTTGTTCAGGTAACACCTGTTCATGGTTACCAGTAGCATGACCTGTAGTTGAAATGCCATTCTTACGTCTAAATAAACAAGATGCATTTTTGGTCACTCTGGCTTTGACCTTTAACCATTTTAAGTATGGAGACACATTAAGAGTAGATTTCTGTTGGTGTAAAAGTTTCTGTTTGTTTATGTCATCTGTGCTGGTTGTAGAAAGCATCAGTAGTGTCTCATCTTGTAATGTGTTATGTTTTGAAGTGTCTGTTTTGGCTGTTGTAATAGTTGCGTTTACTTTTTCCCATGCAACTATTTCATCATTCGTACAATGTTTTAGTTGGGGTAAGCACCCCAGAATTAAATCAGTACAAGGGTTGTTCAGTATTGCACAGGTAAAGGTACCAGAGAGAAAAGGAGAATCAATATGGGCTTTTGCCAAAGGGTAAATTTCAACGTTACCCGAAAAGGTTCGACATTTCACAGTGTCACCTGTGTAATCACCCGGACTCACTAGTTCTTTTCGAAGACCAATAAGGGTGCTGCCGATATCCAGCAAACATTGGCATGGTACATCATTGACCATTGCATTGTGGAACATCAAGTTGCCTCTGGAGGCTAATGCTGCATTCCCGTTCTCGGATGAGAATGGTACTGTATGTCCACATTCCAATAGGAGAGGCTCTTTCTTGTACTGAGATCCGGTGTAGCTTTGTGCTAAGTTGCTAGTAAATACCAGGTTGTGTTGGTTGTTGGTATAGCGACATTATAAGTGCTTGACGAAGTGTAGCTGGGCTATACAGTGTGAGGTGCAACCATTCTGGGTTACAATGAAATGGGTACTGATGATGTCTCATGGGTATGAAATGACTACCAACTAGAGCCTCTGGTTGGTGGCTAACAGGAGGTTGTGGTGGCACGTCGTTGTTGCTGAGAGTTGGTTCCTTTCTGGGGAGAATAGGAAAAATATCTTCGTAATTATTACCCTCCTGTGTGAAAGACGATGTATTTAACGGACTTGGTGTGGCAGTGTCCCGTCTGGCTTGGATTTCAGGTGCAGTGGTTATGAGTGGTCTGCACACTTCTGGCCTATTGGTACTTGATGTGACGGGAGTATGTCGTCTGGCTTGAGTTTCAGGAGTAGCTAAAAGTGTCCGGCGCGATCCCGTATTGGATGTATGGTGTGTCCGTTCTGGATATTTGATATTCTTGGCGAGAAAACTGGTGTCCAATGTAGACGAATGTATTTGATCCTTATAAAGACTCTTTTTGGTGCACCAGCCTGTGAAGTGAATGTAGCTGTGTTGTTGATGAATTGTATCTTGTTTTGAGAACAGAACTTCTGCAAAATGTTGTTATTTATGTCAGCTAGACGGCGCTGGTGTCCATAACTCGGTGATATGATGGAGGAGAAGAAAATGGATGAGTTAGGAAAAGTGTGGCGTAATCCGTTCAAGAGTGCCAGCAGTTGAGACCCTGTGATTTGTTGGTTGTTCATGGTGTCGGTGATACCAATATGTACGCTTGCCCTACTAACGCTATGATTAACAGCCAACCTGCTAATTTTGTCTGTTAGCCGGTCTACACCAGCCCCGGGCAGTGGGATTATTGAAACAATGTCTTTGTATGAAGTGGCCATCCTGTCGCTGTATAAACCTTTCATTAAGGAATCGCCTAGTATAATATATGTACAGTCAGGTCGTGCTTTCTGTACATGTTGGTTGTCAGCACGTCTCGCCCGTTGTTTCATCCATTTCTGATTATCAGCAGTCTTTATGTCTCCATGTGGTTCTCCCAATGTATCTTGTAGGCATGTCTTGCCCGTTGGCAGCATGTTAAAGCACTGTACGTTTTCTGGTGACTTTTCTTGAAGTACTTCGAACCTATTGCTTATTTTGACGCCAATGGGGTAGACTGCTTGTTGTTGTTTATCTTCGTCTGCGCATTGAGTTGTTTGTTGTTGTTTATCTACATCTGCGCGTTGAGGTGTTTTCATAGTGGTTATCTATTCTGGGTGGGATTGAGCTTCCCCAAGATTTCCCAAGGATGAAGCGGTTGCTTGGGAATTACATGCTTCTTCGGTTTGGTCGGTAGAGGACACATTCTGTAAGATTTGAACTGTATTTCTCAGCAGCAAATTTTCATCTCGCAGGAGTGGAGATAGATAGATAGATATATAGATAGATCCATACCCACACACATCCCAAAGACACATCCCTCACCCACACACACATCTCCCCACTCATCTCCTACCCATCCACACATCCCCCAACTACAATATCCCTCACTACCCACACATACATCCTCCATCCAGTCAAACACACCCCCACCCAGCCAGACATATCCCTCACCCACACACACATCGCCAAATCCATCACCCACACCCATCACGCACCCCTCCCCCAACCCACACACATCCCCCACACACATTCACCCACACATCTCTCATCCACACACCCACCCATCCACCCAAACATCCTACACCAATACACATCCCTCACCCACAAACATACACATACAAATATACACATGTACCCACGCACATACACACACCTACACACATCCCCACCCGCATACACATATTTACGCATACGTACTTACATAACACATGAATACACACTCCCTCGCATACACACACAAACATATACACATACATACACGAGCAGACACACACACACACACACACACACACACACATATATATATATATATATATATATATATATATATATATATATATATATATATATATATACACACACACAACACATACATATAAACACGTATAAACACACATTAACGCACACCTTAACACACGTACAGACATACACAAACACACAAACACACACACATACACACATATACATCCATACACACATACGACATGCACACACACATACATCCACACATATAAACACACACACACTTACACACACACATATATATAGACACACCCATCCATCCACACACATACACGCTGCCTCACATAATCGCTAAATCTAATATGAATAAACTCCCACACTTTTCACACGTACACACTGTCGACTATCATGAGCATCCTCACAAGAACATTCAAAATTGGAAGAAAAAAATTGGAAAACATGGAACTAATGGAAAATGGTGATGAAAATATGGTATACATTGTGTAACGTAAAAATAAAATAGTGGTCCAATACAGTAAGATAATTCCTGGAATGGACATAAACATGATGAAATAAGCAGTGCATATTAATTTCAATTGGCAGTAACAATGATAATATGAAAGATGAGGATACAGAAAAAAATGGCATAATGGTATGCTTGCGCTCATCTCTCTCTCTCTCTCTCTCTCTCTCTCTCTCTCTCTCTCTCTCTCTCTCTCTCTCTCTCTCTCTCTCTCTCTCTCTCTCTCTATTTATTTTTCTTTCACGCACAATGGTACACTAACTCTCTCATTGTCTCATTCTCTCCCTCACTCTCACTCATTATTTCTCTCATGCTTATACGCACTCACACTCACACTCGCCCTCACTTACACACACACACACACACACACACACACACACATACTATAATATTCACTCTCACTCACTGTCCCACTTACACTCACTCTCTTACTCTCTCTCTCTCTCTCTCTCTCTCTCTCTCTCTCTCTCTCTCTCTCTCTCTCCCACGCACTCGTTCACTCTCTAAACCAAACTAAATCACTCTCTTATTCGCACACACAGACAAGCAAACAGACACACACACTCACTCACTCTCACTCGTTCACTTTCTTATGCACTCTTTCACTCACCCACTCTCTCTCTCTCTGTCTCTCTCTCTTACACACTCACTCGCTCTCACACTCACTCACTCACGCACATACACGCATACCCACAAATTCTCTCTCACTTACTCACGCTCCCTTATTCACTCGCTGACTCTCTAACTCACACTCACTCAATTTCTCACTCTATCACACAGACAGTCAGACACACAGCACACCCACTCTCTCAGATTCACTCATTCTCTCACTCAATCTCTCAAACATACGTCCATACTCACTCACTCACTTTTACACTCACTCAGGCACACGCGCATGCATACTCTCTCACTCTCTCTCTCTCTCTCTCTCTCTCTCTCTCTCTCTCTCTCTCTCTCTCTCTCTCTGTCTCGTATGAATTCTCCCACTTACACTATTTCTCACTCACTCTCTCACTCACACACACAGTGAAGAATGATAGTGAAAAAATGATACCAGTAGGTGACTTATGGAGGCATATAGTCGGTATGAAGTAGGTATTGAAAGAGTTTTAGGTTGAATGTGTAGGGACTCATTGGAGTTTTCAGATCTGGTGGGAGGCCATTCCACAAGTGAGCACCAGAATATGCGAAACAAGTTTTGTATAAGTCCAATCTAGGCTTAGGAAGCTGTAATAAATGTAAGCGCTTACTGTTCACTGCATTAGATTGAATTAACGGTAGAAGATACTCTGGGGTATTTTCAGATATACTTTTATTCACTAATTTGGCTTTGTTAAAAAGAAAGCACTTTCGAAGTGGTAGATGTATAATTTATTACTTTCAACGTGCTTTATGCTAGAACCTAGACGTATAGATAGATAGATAGATAGACAGACAGACAGACAGACAGACAGACAGACAGACAGACAGACAGACAGACAGACATACAGACAGACAGACAGACAGACAGACAGACAGACAGACAGACAGACAGACAGACAGACAGACAGACAGACAGACAGACAGACAGACAGATAGATAGATAGATAGATAGATAGATAGATAGATAGATAGATAGATAGATAGATAGATAGATAGATAGATAGATAGATAGATAGATAGATAGATAGATAGATAGATAGATAGATCCCCGCCAGGGGTGAAGCCGGGCCGGGTCAGCTAGTATGTTATAGACAAGAGAGGGGATGGGATACAACCATGTCGTACTCCGGATCTTATGGTGAAGGGTTCTGAGTGTCCTCCAATTGATCTCACTATGCATTCACTGTTGTTGTATAAGCTTCTACATAGGTTATTATTTAAGGATTTCCCACAGCTTGTTTCTATCTACTTTATCAAATGCCTTTTCTTGGTCGACAAAGGCTAAGCAGAGTGTTTCATTGAATTTGATTGATTTTTCTATAAGTTGTCTAAGAGAAAAAATGGCATCTGTGCATCCTTTGTTTTTCCTAAATCTAAGTTGTGTTTCGCTTAGCTGGGGTTCTATAATAGTTCGCAATCTTTTCTCAAGAATTTTGTAAAATCTGTTCACAGTATGACTCAACAGTGAAATGCCTGTGTATTGTGTACAGTCTCTTTTGCTGCCTTTGTTTTTCCAAATTGGGATAATTATGGCGTTTCCCCAGTCTCGTAGTGTCTGTTGTTCTACCCAAACGTGGTTGAATAGTCTATGTAGCCATGCTGTTCCTACTTCTATTGCTGCTTTAATTAGTACATTTGGTATTTCATCCTGTCCCGGTGATTTGTTCAATGAGGTTAATCTGACGGCTTCTATAATTTCTTTTTTTCAGTATGTCAGGTAGTTAGTTAGTTAGTCGACAGATCATCCTCTTTGCACATCGAACCACTCAGTACATAAGTGCTCGGATCCCCTCCTCAGCAAATCCCGAAGCGTGTAGCGGCTAACGACACCAGTTCTGTGTTGGTTTATTAGTCTTCTTTGGCTTCCTGCGTAGTGTTTTTGTTTGGCCACCCCTCTTTTAATTTGCTGCTCTCGCAGTCTGGCCATGGTTGTAGATTCACAGTCATCACTTGGTTCTCGCAAAAGTCTTACTTCTCGTAGAGCATTCAGAATGTCAGCGTGGTCCATGGCGCGTCCGCCCTCCACAGTAGCCTTACCTGCGAAACTAATCTTTGCCAGCCGAGACCGCTCCAGAGACAGCAACCATTCTCTTCGGATCCCCCCATCTCTATCCTCTTGAGCATGTTCATTGAGTCGCTAAGGAAACATGCCCTAGTGAATGTCTGTGTCTCGAGCCATGTTATTGCTTTACTTACTGCCATGACTTCCATAGGCAGGCTACTTGTGGTCTCAGCAGAAATCCAGAGTCCTCCTTCACAGTTCTCCCTCCGGCCTGAGCTGTAAAGGCCCATGAGCTTCTAGGTTCTAGCTCTTCGGTGGCATCTGTGTCGGTTTCTTAAATTCCTGTGACATCTGACGGGATGTTGAGAAGTCGTTCGAAATACTATTTCCATCTTATTAGGATTTGTTTTTGTTCACTTATTGGTACTCCATTTTCGTTGTTAATTATTTCAGTTGGGTCAAATGGTTCTCCTCTGTTTCTCATTGCACTTATCTTTTTATAGAAATTTGTAGTTGCCTCGTTGTAGTTTTTATTTAGAGTTTCTTCATACTCCTCCCAGACTTTTTTTTTTTTTTTCTCTTTACTATTCTATTCACGTGTCTTCTCGCTATTCTCTATTCTATGTAATCGCATTCATGTTTGCTCTTCAACCACTTTTTATATTTTTCCTTTTTGTCTTATACAGCTTTCTTTACTTCTGCGTTCCACCAACTTGTTATTTTCTTTATCCGGGTTTTGCGCTTTTTCGTGGTTCCACATGTTATCTTTGCAGTATGGCTCAAGCGGAGGATACGATCAGACAGGTGTGCCCCTTGCAGAACATTAGGCGAGGAGAGGAGTGGGCCAGAGTGCCAGCGGAGCAGTCAGACTTGTGCAAAGTTATAATCACATAAAAGCCGGGAGTGCAGGGAGTGGCCAGCAGAGGCCACGGAAGTGGAAATCCAGCAACTAATTCAGGACAATGCTAACTAGGGTGATGTGATTATTACACAGATGGTTCGGTTTCAAGAGGGGAGAGAAGTGGCTGGGGGTTCATGGCCAAAGCTTATGGTCGATGTTTGGTGCAGGAGAGCCTGGCATATGATACCACAACATCCAGCTTAAGAACGGAGGTGGAGGCAGTCTCTGTCGCTCTCCGCTAGATGGAGAATACGACACACACACATCGTGATTGTAACTGACTCAGAAAGCATGCTGACGAGGGTGAGGACGGGCAGGCTTCGTCCGGAGTGGCTTGCTTCGCTTCGGGGGTCACGGGTGACAAGCATCGCCAGGATCTTTTCTCCGGGGCATGCCGGCGTGCTGGAAAATGAACAGGCGGACAGATTGGCTGGCTCTGCAGAACTTGGTGGAGTATTGATACATGACAAGGCAGACGTGGTTGCGGCCTTGTGGGAGCATGTGTACACCTCGGAGGAGCAAATGGATTACCATGGTCTGGCAAGAACGAGACAGTGAAGAGTGACGATGGGATCTGGCCGACGCTCAACGCTTAGAGGAAAGGCGAGACGGACATATAATCAGATTGCCACTGGTACTATTGGTGTTAGAACTCTTCGCTGGCTGCTGAGGATGGGGACGGAGCGCTTATGGGAATGTCCCGAATGGTGTGATGTCGATTCCTAAATCAATCAAATCAAATCTTTGCAGTATTTAAAATGCTTGATTTGAACATCTCCTATTCTTCTCCCACTGTCTTTCTCTCTATAGATAATGTTACACAGATTTAAGTTAGCTCTTTTTCATAATTTTCCCTCACTGCCTCGTCTTTGAGGTTTTTTAAGTTTACTGATTCGCATGGCATGTATTTTCCTGGTCGTTGCTTCCTTCTACTGATGATTCTTATTGTGGCAATGACTGCTTTGTGGTCTGTGTTTATACCTAAGTTAGGCACTACCCTTGCATCTCATATACTTCTCTTTCTGTTATTTCTTGTTAATATAAAATCAGTTTGGCTTTTAGTATCTAGATCGTTCCATTTATACCAGGTGTATATTTGTGAGTCTTTGTGTTTATAGAATGTATTTGTTATATACAGGTCGTGTTGGCTGCATAGCTCTATCAGTCTACTTCCGTTATCATTTCTTTCATTATGCTGATCTCCAAATGCCCCAAGATATTTTTCTGTGTCGCTCTTTTGTGTCCTAGTCTTGCATTGAAGTCTCCCATAACTATGATGTTTTCCTGCTTATCTATTTTATTTAGCATGTCATGTATGTCTTCGTAGAAGTCATGGCATTCTTGCTCACTATTGTTTGTATTACATGGTGCTTATATCTGTACATATGTTGTGATTGTTTGTTCTTTTATTCTCACTGTTATCATTCTTTATGATATATATTTTATTTCTAGTATTCCTCTTGCTAGCCGTGGTTTAATGACTATTCCCACACCATGGCTTGCCCTTTTTTGCTGTTCCACTCCAGAGCAGACAATCGTATAACTGTGGTTGATCTCCTTGCATCCTTCCCCCCTTTATTCAAATGTCCGCTATTCCCATCAGTCCAATTTTCCTCTCTTTCATTATTTCTATAAGTTCTTCTTTACTATTAAAACCGCAGACGTTCATTGTGCCTATTTTTTTTTTAAATCGCTGATCTGTGATCTATCTTGTAGTCCATTAACATAGCATTGCCATAGTCCGACTGCTCTCTTGATACTGGTTTGTTAATTGCGCCCACCTTCCCAGGGGTAATGACTGTAGATAACCTCTTGTGCAGTCGGAACTATGGTCATCTCTCAGCATATGACTTGCTGATGGTTGCTCTACACTACTTGACACATTACACCAGCTCGAACACGAGTAAACTCAAACAGCAGTTAACTCAGAGACTGTTATAAGTTTCCTACGTATACTTTTCTACACAACCACATGTCACATTATCAAATATACAATCAGGTAACTGGGTATGTATACTAAGTTTGATCGTTGGAGTTGATGCATGATAACAATGATATTAACATCTAACCATTGGGTTGTTGAATTACAGCATGACATCAAGCTTTCCGGTTACTAACCGATGTGTTGTTTGGTGTGTTATCTTTTGTTGAATATTTTTTTTTCTTGGTTCAAGTTGAGTTTGTGGCATGCAAAAATTATTTGTATTAACATCATCATATCTTGCATGCTATAGTTGAGTGTAATATTGCTAGTTTTTTGTTTCTAAGCAAGTATACTTTCAGATACAGCCATCAAGGGTACATAGAGACAAGACATCCAGTAAAGAGTTAAAGGTGGGCTGCAAAATAAGAAGGAAAGCAATGAGTAAGTCAAGATGAATACAGTTTGTTAATAGATTTGCAGAGAATATGATCAAACTAGTGGGAAGATTTTCCTATTAAGTGAGTAACTAATATAATAGGTGGTGGTTAAAAGTGAAAGCCAGAGAGTTAATGATGATAGCAAAGACACTAATGTAGGTAACAAGATAGAGACATCACTTTCATAGTATTAATATAAGGATTTGGAAAAACAACAGTTAAAGATTTTCTAGGTGTCAAAGAGCTACGTACGAGCTTAAAGCTAAGGAGATCTAAATAGAGCTAAGGAAAAGGACAAGTAACATAACGACTTAGAAGACCAGACAGAAGAGACACAAATGCTATAAATTACTATAACGGGACACACTTGTGTCAACAAGGAGGGCAACAAGTGTACGTGAGCTGGGGTTACCCAAGAGACTGGGAAACCCGCTTCACGAGATGTAACCTGTAATTCTGGTTACTACAACCAAGTGACCAACGTGCTGGAACACGTAAACTAGCGGATGCAAGGAGTGCTAATTGCTCGTGGCTGAACACAGCACAGAGAGCTGGTTCAGACAGAGACTTGACGGCGTAAGGAGCAGACTGTATATCCGCTGTGGATACTTTGTAGTTAAGGACAGTATCAATAGTTAGCTTAGCTAGCTTCAGTAGTGATTATTATTCATATCATCTCTTCATTCCATCTGCATAACATACTATGATGTTTAATGCCGATGTGGTATTCCGCTCGTGGAGCTAATGTACGATCAGCTCCGAATAAAATGTATCCTTTTGCAAACAATACGAGTTGTCACTTTCGTGTGGTGCAAAAGTAGGGAATCCTTGTATGCCTGTCGCAAGTGAGTTGCTGACAGGCAGGATACCATTTGGTGTCAGAAGTTCCTTAAACCACCTCTAATTATCAGCAACCAATTACCATTTGGTGTCAGAAGTTCCTTGAACCACCGCTAATTATCAGCAACCAATTACCATTTGGTGTAAAAATCGTGGGCCTGGAACCACAGCCAAATACCATGTGATAAACATATTAGAATACCATTTGGTAATTAGAAGTATCTTGAACAACCATCAATTATCATTAGGATACCATTTTCTAAAGTACTTGAAATTACCATTTGAAATTACAAGTTAATTACCATGTGTGGAGCTTGAACCACATACAAGCAATATAATTTACAATTTTTCGGAAATTCTATACAATGTTATCGATATTATTTGTGTGAATTATTTTGATGAAAATGTATCAAAATTGCAAATTTAACCATCATCTGTGAACCATTTTGTGTGATACTATCATGATGTCAACATTTATCACATTCACGTATGTACTTGTGCAAAAGCGAATTCTTTTTGCACAACAGAAATAGATTAGAGGTTAAGCTAAGTCATACAGCGCAGCTCAGTCAGACACGGTAGAAAGTGAAGACAAGACGACATTGACATTCATTGACGATCATTTAGACTATCATACATTCATATCATTTACATCAATCATCATTAATTATATCACATTTATAAGCTACCATCCGTATGAACTGTAATGTTTGAAGTAATAAGAACCATGTATTATACATTCCATCCATGTTGCTAAAGTGTTGATGCTCTATCAAACAGAGACATCAGTTGTAAAAGCAAGTCGATCAGTTGTGTGTACGAAAGACAACGGTGGAACATCCCGAGTGCCGTATTTTTTCAGCAGATTAGATGAGTATATTTTCCACTAATTTTGATAACCATCTTTAACAATGCATCCTCTTTTTCAGTGATGATGTATATATTTAACACATAATAACTGTAAAATCATATTGCAAAATTATATTAATATCAATTGTGGAATAACATAACGCCATATAATGTCATCATTAAATGACTGCATCCAGGCTGGCAAAGAACTAGGCCATACTGGAGAAAAATTACTTTTTCTTTTCCACTCTCCACTTTGTGTATCCCTAATGGGTCCAAAGATGCGTCTTAAAATTTTGTTCTCAAAGGTTTGTAACAAGGCTTCGTCTCCTTTCGTTGTACTCCAGGTTTCAGAGCCATACAGCACAACTGGTCTGATCAGTGTTTTGTATATTGTGATTTTGGTGTTACGAGATAGCGCCTTTGATTTTAGTAGATGTTGTTGTGCATAGTATATCTTATTTCCAGAGTTGATTCTAGTTTGTATTTCTTCCCTTATGATGTTGGAGCAGTTGAAGATCGTACCCAGGTATTTGTATGTTTCCGTTCTTTTAATGGTCATATTATCTATTTGTATGTGGCCAGAGTTTCTAGCCATTCCGTCTCTTGAAATTACCATATATTCTGTCTTATCTTGGTTGATAACCAGCCCCATCTGTTGGGCTTTTTCCTTTAAGTGAGTCAATATTTCCAATGTCTTTTGTTCACTTTGCCCTATAATATCTATATCATCTGCATAACCAAGCAGCTTGGATGTTCCTCCAATATCACATTCCTCCTTTACCTTCCTTACAACTTTCTCTAGAGCCAGATTGAAGAGTAGCGGCGATAGTGCATCACCCTGTTTCAAGCCAGATGTTATTTGGAAGGGGTCTGATTTCCTGCCTTTATATGTTACTATATTATAAGTATCTTCCATGCATAGTCTGGTCATGTTGATTAACTTCCTTGGTATTCCAAATTCCTGCATAGCATTCCATAGACTATTCCTATGGACACTATCATAAGCCTTTTTAAAATCCACAAACATGTTATGGAGATCTCTTTTATATTCCCAATGTTTCTCGGCTATTTGTCGTAAGATAAATATCTGATCTATTGTTGATCTGTTTTGTCTAAAACCCGCCTGGTAGTCACCTAATATGTCTTCTGAATATGGTTTTAGTCTATTTAGTAATACTGCGGATAGTATCTTATAGCTTGTGGACAGTAGTGATATTCCTCTATAATTTCCACATTGGAACTTGTCTCCTTTCTTAAAGATAGGTATCAATAATGACTCTTTCCAGTCATGGGGTAATTCTTCTGTCCTCCAGATTTTTATTATTAGTTCGTATAGCTTTAGATGTAATGCATGGCCACCTGCCTTTATAAATTCAGCAGCAATTCCATCAGTCCCAGTTGCCTTATTGTTTTTAAGTCGTGTGATTACATATAGGATTTCTTCAAATGTAGGTTCTTCAATTTGTGGTTCGCATGTTAGAACCTCTTCCTGTGAGAAAATGTTACTTGGAGCTTCACAATTTAGTAATTCAATAAAATATTCTTTCCATGTGTTGCACATTTCCTCATTGGTATTTATCATATTCCCATTTTTGTCTTTTAAACCATATGTGTTTTGTTGGTGCCCTCGTTTCATTGACTTCAGTTCTTTAAAAAAATTTCTGGATTCATTTTTCTGGTGATTAGTTTCCATATCTTTGATTATATTACTCATATATTCTCGCTTCTGCTGTCTGACTATTTTTGTAGCCTCTTTACATTCATTTCTATAATGCTCTTTCTTTTGGATGTTATTGATGTCATTTAACCATACATGTCTGGCATTCTTCTTCCTAATGACTGCTTCTTCACATTTTTGATTGAACCATCTGTTCTTTCTATGCGTGGTTAACACACCGAGACGGTAACAGAGACACGCGATAAAATTATGAAGGCGTGTGTAATAGCCAAGTCATCTTTGGAGAGAAAAGGACAGATGTACCGCGACTATACAAATAAGGGTGCCAAAACCCTACATCTTGAACCCAATCAAAAGGTGCTACTTTTACTACCAGATAAACGTAACTTGTTACTAACGTCATGGCAAGGGCCATTCAAAGTTGAACGAAAGATATCAGATGTCGATTATGAATTATCGAAAAAGGGAAAATTAAAGATATTTCATATCAACATGCTGAAGCCTTATTTTTCACGACAAGAACTGATGACAGACGAACAGAATGCACCAACACCAAGCAATCGGACGACAGACGTACACAACACAACTACACTAGGTAGGGCGACAGAGAACGACGACAACAGTACTTAATCAGACAGATGACGATGGAATAGAATTACCAGTCCCGACAGTAGACACGACTGGGACAATTGATAGCATACGTTTAGAACCGAAACTTACAGACGAGCAACGACGACAACTTGTAGAGTTAGTAACGGAGTACAGGGACATTTTTTTCGACATCCCAGGTAAGACAGACAGGATAGAACACTCTATTATTCTGACTGGTAACACACCTATCAAATGCCGACCTTATTCCATCCCATTAAGTTACAGGGAAAATCTCGACAAGGAATTGTTAAATCTTGAGTCGAGTGGAATAATTCAGAAATCACAGTCAGAATACTCTTTTCCTATCGTCCTAGTCAGGAAAAAGGACTCGACGATTCGCCTCTGCGTCGATTATCGCCGGTTAAACAACGTGACCAAAGTCGATGCAGAGCCTATCCCTTCATGTGACGATCTTATCCTTGATATGTCAACATCACGTATCTTCTCTAAACTTAGTTAGTTAGTTAGTTAGTCGACAGATCATCCTCATTGCACATCGAACCATTCAGTCCATAAGTGCTCGGATCCCCTCCTCAGCAAATCCCGCAGCGTGTAGCGGCTAACGACGCCAGTTCTGTGTTGGTTTATCAATCTTCTTTGGCTTCCTGCGTAGTGTTCTTGTTTGGCCACACCTCTTTTAATTTGCTGCTCTCGCAGTCTGGCCATTGTTGTAGATTCACAGTCATCACTTGGTTTTCGCAAAAGTCTTACTTCTCGTAGAGCATTCAGAATGTCGGCCTGGCCCATGGCGCGTCCGCCCTCCACAGTAGCCTCACCTGCGAGCTTGTCAGCCCACTCATTTCCTTGTACTCCCGCATGCCCTGGCACGAAGATGAAACTAATCTTTGCCAGTCGAGACCGCTCCAGAGGCAGCAACCATTCTCTTAGGATCGACCCCTCCTCTATCCTCTTGATCATGTTCATTGAGTCGCTAAGGAAACAAGCCCTAGTGAATGTCTGTGTCTCGAGCCATGTTATTGATTTACTTACTGCTATGACTTCCATGGTCAGGCTACTTGTGGTTTCAGTAAAAGCACCAGAGTCCTCCTTCACAATTCTCCCTCCGGTCCGAGCTGTAAAGGCCCATGAGCTTCTCACATGTCGGACGACCGACCCATCTGTGTAGATGACCGCGTCACCGTCTAGCGAATTCTCGAAAATCAACGCTTGTACTTCAGCCTCAACAGCAGCCGGATTTTCGTGTCTGCATTTTCTGTCAAGTTGGATGCAAACTGAAAAGGATGTGCAGAAGTCTGTTGGCACTTGCACCCACTCCTCGCCAGGTTCTAAGTCCTCAAGTGAACACACCTGTTGAAGAATGTCTTCGGCTTGACCCATCCACGACCGTCCTCTTTTTAACCTGCTGCCCTTCACCTTCCTAATTTCACTATGCAGTGGATGTTGTGTGTTTGCGTTAATTCTGAGGTAGGCGCGTGCCCTGCAATCTTGTATTCTCTTTTCAATGGTTGGAAACCCAAGAAGGTAGCGCATCGCCCTGCATGCTGTATCTCTTGTACATCCAAGAATAATGCGCATAGCTTCATTCTGTATCCTTTCCATCCTTTCTATCTGCTTATGGCTGAGAGTCAGGATTGCCATTGCATACTCCAAAACAGACATGACCAACCCCTCGTACAGAAGACATAGATGGCGCTGCTCACAGTTTGCTGCCGCCATCACCCGCATCGCTGCCAAACCCTGCTTGGCCTTTGTTATCACCTGGTCTATGTGCACATTATAAACTCTAAACTTGACCTTACTAAAGGTTATTGGCAGGTCCGGATGCAATCATTGTCTATTCTTTGAAAGCATTCTCAACACCTTTAGGCCTGTATGAGTGGCGTTTTCTTCCTTTCGGCCTTCGTAATGCCCCAGCCACTTTTGTCCGACTCACTAGAGACCTGTTACACGGAATTCCTAATACTTCGACCTATATTTATGACATTTGTATCCATACAGCAGACTGGACATCACACTTACAGAAACTGCGACATGTCTTCGATAGATTGCGATTATTCGGTCTTACAGTAAAACCCACCAAAGTAGAAATGGGAATGGAAGAAATCGATTTCCTAGGCCATACAATCAGTAGAGGCCAACTAAGAACAGATGAAAGAATTGTGACCAAGATTCTTAATTTAACTATGCCAACGACCAAGAAACAGGTCCGTAGTCTGCTTGGTCTTGTCAATTATTACAGCAAATGTATACCCAATTTGGCTGAAATCACCAGCGTTTTTTCGAATATTTTAAAAGCATCTATAAAACTAAATGTTCAGGATGCGCAGTTAATTGATGCTTTATCAAAATTAAAACGTATGTTTAGCGTTCCACCTATTTTGCGTTTGCCTAATCAGAATCTTACCTATTTTCTCCGTACAGACGCAAATTCTATTTCCATTTCTGGCGTCTTAGGCCAATTTTATGAAGGAAGGTTTCATCCCATAATGTACGTAAGCCGTAAGATCACTCCTGCTGAAGGAAGATACTCAGCCTCTGAATTGGAAGCTTTAAGCGTGATCTATTGTGTCAGGAAACTTCATAGATTCCTAGCGGCTACAGAGTTTGTTATTGAAACCGATAATTCGCCGATAAATGTCATGCAGTCTGGGTTTCATCGGAATAACAGGATCTACAGGTGGTCCTTGATACTGCAAAACTACGCCTTCACGATTAAGCATTTGAAGGGAAGCTTGAACTCTTTGGCTGACACATTGAGCCGACCTTCTCACATTGAGATACCTGAAATACGAGAAGGGAGCGACCTCATATCACCAAAGACATTGACACTGTAATTACCTAGTGCCCTATGTGGTGATTAGTAACATTATAGTTCGTTACCATCGCCAGTCGCTTACAGCTATGTAATATAAACTGTGTCATTAATAGTGAAATGAACAGACACATTAGTAATTGTCTACACCACTACCACTTATACAACCCTTGAGTGGATCGAAGTGTTAGACTTGAACCTACACCAATCAGTAGCATACCATTAGTATGAACATTACCCAGAATGAGAGCGTAAATCAGACTTTGTCTAGTTGAACTCTATTTTCGAGGACATTCTACCGAGGACACGGCTCCAACATCACACCTGGAAGTAATTAATTAGTGTAGTTAGTTAGAAATTATATGTGATATGTATATAACATGTTTTTATAAACAGTTGCGTGTAACTTCATATTTTTGTATTCATATTTGAATTATGAATGTAGATTTACCATATAACGTCATTTAGAACATTTCAGAGCTATAGTTCACCTACATTTAGTTAAGAACTCATTTAATTTAACATCTACATCATCTTACTTTAGTTTATCACCATTTAAACATAGTTAATTATATATTTAGTTAATTAAAACATCACTTACAAATTAACACTATCATTTAATAATTTATATCATTTCATGTATTAACACTTTAAGGTAACTAACCCATTTTCCCCAAATTGAATTAGTTAGTTAGATTAGTTCCCTTAGATTAATTTAGAAAAGTACACCAACTTACAATAGATTAGTTAGATCAGTCAGTACTATAGGATTGGTAGCAAACAATCCATGCAACCATATATATTTTTGTATAGAAATGACGAGTGCAGAAATACAGCACAGTCATGTGGCTTGAAAACCGAATGAAATTCAGCCAATGATTTAATGTACATAATTTTTGTTCATCTATGTATTATTTCTTGAACTATATTTTAATGACGAACCAATATTTTAAAACCACTGAGGAATGAAAGGTGAACGAAAGATGTGTGAATGGAAGAGAGAGAATGGATTAAATTAGGAGAGAGAAAGAGAGATATTGCGGTATTTTTTTTTTACCGCACAACACGACTTGTTGTAACTTGTCTGCGTAAATCTGTGTGAGCAATGTGTTGTTGAGATTTTTATAAGTGTGTAGTTGCCATACTTTAGTGTTAGACATAGGGAACATATTTTGAGCATCTTAAAACGGAACTGTAGACATAAATCAGCATAACACTCATTTGTGGCTACAATAAACCGCTTTACGGCACTCGAAAGAATACATACACTTAAATTAGAAACGCATACACGTGTTAGTAAGTTAAATACACTTTAGTTTAATAGGAAACACGCAACCAACCAGGAAAACAAACACATAAAGTTGCATACATCATTACCTTCAAAGAACTATAACTACTCCAACAGGGGACACAATAACATCTCTAAAGCCTTAGTGTAACACTTAAATATTCCTTCACAAGCGGAAGCTAAGAGGTGAAGAGTTGCACATATAGCATGTATACTAGTTGGGGCAATTATTATATGGGAGCATGAACATTTATTGTCCATGTTTTGCACTCGTAACAGAGGCAAGTTGTATGGGATTGTTAATTTTGGACAATCGGAGGACAGGTCATATGGCATTGGTTCCGGATCACACAATTCCCAGAATTATAATGACAGTTTATAGCCAACTGTACTAGTGTGGTGTGCTACTCAATTAGCCAAGTGAAGTGATACAACAGTGTGTCGAAGGAGAGGAGAGATCTTGTCCTATCCCCAGAAGGGAAGTAGAGAACTTACGAAGCCTTTGACAAAATTAGACAGCCAATTTTTGGTGAGAGTCGACTTGTGTTACCCCCACAACTTAAAAGTTTGTAACACAAGAGGGGAGACACAAGAGGGGAGGAACGAGAGCCTGTCAAAGAGCTACGTACGAGCTTAAAGCTAAAGAGAGCTAAATAGAGCTAAGGAAAAGGACAAGTAACATAACGACTTAGAAGACCACACAGAAGAGACACAAATGCTATAAATAGCTATAACGGGACACACTTGTGTCAACAAGGAGGGCAACAAGTGTACGTGAGCTGGGGTTACCCAAGAGACTGGGAAACCCGCTTCACGAGGTGTAACCTGTAATTCTGGTTACTACAACCAAGTGACCAACATGCTGGAACACGTAAACTAGCGGATGCACGGAGTGCTAATTGCTCGTGGCTGAACACAGCACAGAGAGCTGGTTCAGACAGACTGGACGGCGTAAGGAGCAGACTGTATATCCGCTGTGGATACTTTGTAGTTAAGGACAGTATCAATAGTTAGCTTAGCTAGCTTCAGTAGTGATTATTCATATCATCTCTTCATTCCATCTGCATAACATACTATGATGTTTAATGCCGATGTGGTATTCCGCTCGTGGAGCTAATGTACGATCAGCTCCGAATAAAATGTATCCTTTTGCAAACAATACGAGTTGTCACTTTCGTGTGGTGCAAAAGTAGGGAATCCTTGTATGCCTGTCGCAAGTGAGTTGCTGACACTAGGAAATATTGATTGAATATAGTTTAATATTTTCAATTAATGGTAACTTTATATTAATATTTTAGTTCAGTGTTTATGACTTATATATTTACATGCCATTGATTGATGTTGGTTTACAGAACTATCAGTTAATGGAAAAAAAGTATTTATTTATTTATTTACTGAGTTAACAGACATTTAATGTATTAATTTAACAACTAACACCAAACTAATGAAAGGACTTCCTCTCGGACTGCTGATGTCTCGGCATTGTTGGAGCAGTGTTGTATTTAATTTAACATCTGGTACCGCTAGTGCAGCACCGGTTTGACAACTGTCGGGAGAGCGTCGGTTCGAGATGACGTCGAGTTAGCGGAAGTTTGGTGGGCGGTAGTTGGTTTAATTTTCATTAGTGGATTTTGGTTAATACTATCTTTAACGAATGGGAATTCATTTCAAATCAGTGGATATCCGAGCGGTGTTTGGCGATGCGGTGTTCTCTTTGGTAACATCGGACTAGTCGACTGACTCTAGCACTGCATCGGCGGGGATCGCTGGGAGAAATCATCGGTTAGGATGGAAACCGGAGATGACTGTCAATATTGATAGTATGGGAAGTTAAGTCATGTGGGCGGCTTATCTCTGATATGGGTTATGTTGTTTGATCAGAATGGGATGAATGCGCTAAATGATAATCCATGGCGGAGACCGGCGGTACAAATGATTTCGATATTTATTGGGTTTATATTTTTTAATTTTGAAAGATTTTGCGATTGATAACAGTAGTGGATAGGTAAAACCATATTGTTATTGGCATCAGGTAATATGGGTTTGCTAACACTTGGTGAGCTGGGTATGTGCTCGCTGTGTGCTGGCGGTCTCGCATTGCAGATTGTTAATATGAATGCGGTTTAGTGGCAGATGAATACTCACTCATGTATGTAGGCACTATGGATTAACTTACTTTACAGAACTAACCTATGTAAATATTTTGTTGATTGATTGCATGTCCTACTAACACTTGGTCATGGTGCCATACAGGTTGGGTTAGAATTGACATTTAAGAAGAGATGTTATGGGAAAAGTGGCTTTGTTGCTATATAAGTATGACTATGTGATTATATAGAAATTGATTAATAATTATTTTATGGAATAGAGAAATTAAATTATAAGCAATGGTTGTTATTATTGCAAATATACACATACACATTGGCACCTTGCCGTCTTGACAGACGATAGTTTGTGCTTTAAAAAGGCATAATAACTTTTAACTATGGCGGTAGCGAGTGTGACTGATAAGGCCAATTTGCGCTGTAAATGTCCGTTCACAGTGGGTGCATGTGAACACGTGGTCATTTCCACCATCATGCACCATCTTACGTCTCAAACGCTTGGTGTGTGACTTTTCTGCAATAATTTTCTCCTTTGACTTTATTCCATTTCTGATATTTGCCCTCCATGCAACACGTTCAGCGGCGACTTGCTCCCAATGTGCATTATCAATGCCTGTATCAATCATGTCCCGCTTACACACATCTTTGTATCGTAGTAGAGGCCGACCCTGAGATCTCTTACCCATCTGTAATTCACCAAAAAAGATATCCTTTGGTATTCTACCATCATCCATCCGCCTAAGATGTCCTATCCATCTAAGTCTACGAAGACTGAGCATGGAATAAACTGTCACACAACCTGATCTTTCCAATACTTCAGTATTTGTGATTTTGTCTTGCCACTTAATACCAAGAATTCTTCGCAGGCACCGCATATGAAAGCTGTTTAAATTGTTCTCTTGGTGTGAGTAAGTTGTCCAGGTTTCACTGCCATAGAGAAGAGTACTAAGGACACAGGCTTGATAGACAAGGACTTTTGTTTTGGCAGTAAGCTTCCTGTTCTCCCAGACTCTTTTTCTTAACCTGTTCATTGTTGTTGCTGCCTTACCAATCCGGATGTTGATTTCCTGATCTAGGGATAATTTGCTATTTACCACCGATCCTAGATATGTAAAATGGTCTACTATCTCTAGTTCGGCGTCGTCAATAAAGATTGATGGTACCCCATGTGCACCTTGTGACATAATCTGTGTCTTCTTTTTGCTAATTGTTAAACCAAATTCAGAACAAGCATTGGAGAATGCAGATAGTAGACATTGCAATTCTTCCTCAGAGTGGGTCGTAACTGCAGCATCATCTGCAAAAAGCAACTCTCTGATCAGTACCCTCCTAATTTTGGTCTTAGCCTTCAATCTCTGAGCATTGTAGAGGCCGCCATCTGAGCGTGAGTGAATGTATATACCACCATCCTGATCACGAAATGCATATTTCAGTAGAAGTGAAAAGTATATTCCAAAGAGGGTGGGAGCTAGTACACAACCTTGCTTAACTCCACTCTTGATTTCAAATTCTTCAGAAGTTGCACCATCAAACTTGATTATACCCTTCATGCCTGTGTGGAACGATTCCACAATGGACAGAAGAGTTGGTGGGCAGCCAATCTTCTTTAGTGCCTTGAACAGACCCTCACGACTGACCAAATCAAATGCCTTTGTGAGGTCGATGAAGGCAATAAACAGTGGTTGATTCTGTTCACGGCATTTTTCTTGCATTTGTCGCAATGAGAATATCATATCAGTGGTAGACCGGTTCTGTCGAAAGCCACACTGTGATTCGGGGTAGACTTGATCTCCTAGGACTTGAAGTCTGCGCAGAACAATTCTGGCAAATACTTTTCCAACAATACACAGAAGTGAGATACCCCTATAGTTGTTGCAGTCGCTCCGATCGCCCTTGTTCTTGTACAGTGTTATGATGCTTGAATCTTTGAAATCCTGTGGGACTTGTCTTTCACGCCAGCATAGCTCTATTAGCTGGTGGATCTGTATAGTGAGTGTGTCTTGCCCACTCCTGATAACCTCTATTGGAATCCCATCCTTACCTGGAGCCTTGCCAGATGCAAGTTCATTTATAGCACACTTAACTTCTGTTATGGTGGGAAGTGTGTCCAGGTGGTCAAGAGTTGGTAGAGCCTCTATGGCGTTGAGGGCATTATCCGCTAGTTTGGTCTCACTTGAGTAAAGCTCCAAATAGTGCTCTACCCATCTGTCCATCTGCTGTTTCTTATCAGTGATGACTTCTCCAGTCAAGGTTTTCAATGGTGCACTTCTTTTGATCACTGGACCACAGGCTTTCTTTATTCCTTCATACATGCTTCTTATGTCTCCCTTATCACTTGCGATTTGAATGGACTCACATAACTTGATCCAATAATCATTTGCACACTGCCTGGCAGCCTTTTGCACATCCTTCCTAGCTTGCCTTAGCTCACTCAGAGTGTTACGCGTTGGTCTTTCCTTGTTTCTTAAGAAAGCTTTCTTCTTCTTATCAATCAAGGGCTGCAGAGTCTCGCTGTTGGCCGCAAACCAGTCCTGCCTCTTATGATCCACAGTGCCGTAAACCTTTACGGCAGTTTTACAAAGAGTTTCCTTAAGTTTATTCCATTTCTCATTTACTGTACAATTTTCTGATGTATCAGTGAAAGCGTCTTCAAGTTGCTGTTGAAACTGAAAGCACTTTTCAGGATCATGAGTGTTAATAATATTAATCCTGGGGCTAGATTTGTGTTTAGCTGTGTAGATTCTCTTTGGTCTCAGTCTAACCCTTGCAACAACCAAAGAATGATCCGTATCACAGTCAGCACTGTGGTAACTACGAGTCAATGATATATGGTTCAGATGTTGTCTCCGTGTGATGATGAAGTCCAGCTGGTGCCAATGGCCGGATCTTGGATGTTTCCATGTGACCTTATGCATCTCTTTTGTTTTAAAAAAAGAGTTTGTAATACATAGGTCATTACTGGTGCAATGCTCCAGCAGCTTTTGCCCATTTTCATTCATGCGACCGATGTTGTATTTTCCAAGGCACACTGGCCATGAACTCGAGTCCTTGCCCACACGAGCATTGAAATCACCGAGCATATAAATGTAGTCGGATTTTGGAACTGCCTTGATCACAGAGTCTAACTCCTCATAGAACAAATCCTTCACATCATCAGAGGAATCGAGTGTCGGTGCATATGCAGTAATAATGGTGGCAAACCCACAAGAGGTTGCCAAGCGCAGGGATAATAGTCTTTCATTTCCTCCTGCTGGAATTTCAATCATTCCCAGTAGCGAATTCTTCACTGCAAAGCCCACACCGTGTTGCCTTTTTTCTGCCTGCCCTTTACCCTTCCAGAAAAAGGTGTAGTTGTTTTCCCTGAGTGACCCTTCCTCAGCGAGGCGAGTCTCCTGCAGGCCAGCAATATCAATGTTAAGACGATTGAGTTCGGCATCAATCACAGCCGTTTTTCTCACATCGTCAATATTGGTCAAGTCAGTGGAAAATCCTGGACACATGGTTCTCACGTTCCAGGTTGCAAGCCGTAGCTTGAGGTTTCTATTTATATTTTTGTTTGTACCTGGTGCATTGGTTTTACAGCCTGCGATTCAGATCAACGCCAACTGACAAGGACTTATAACCCGTAACAGTTGCCTCTCGCTTTGATTCCGAGACCAGTTAAGACCAGGGATGGAGTTATTGCCTCTCCATAGCACAAAGCCTGGGCTAAAATATAGAGATCATGTGTTGCCCATGCAGCATGATCCCTCTCTCGGCCTGCCTAGTTCACTCCAGAGGAAAGGTAACACCCCTACATCTGGAACAAGACAAGCTGCAGAAGCTGCCGGATCAGCAAAGCAATGCTCTAACTGTCCGCCTGTCGGAGCTTCGATCCTAGACCAGTCGCCAACCAAGGCTTAGGGCCTGGTCTGCCCTGCCATGACAATTTTGTCTTTAGCTTGCATTTCCTCGCACCAGGGTAAGGCTTGTACCCTCCCAATTGCGCTCTTCCGCCCGAAGCCGTTGGCACAATGTGGGGTGTCGGGTTTGGTAAGCGCCGCCCAACGTTCGGCGCTAACAGAAACCAGGTAGTACCGTCTACTGTTATACGGTAGCTCAGTCATATCTGACTAAGACCTGACTAATGTATTGCAAATATAGTACTATGTACTATAAAAATACAAAAAAAAATACAAAAAAAAAGTACAAAATATAGTATTATGTTATATATTATATAAGTATACGATGGATGTTATGAGTTGTATAATTATTATTATCATTGCATAGTTATTATTGACACTTATTAATGAATATTGTGAACTACTGGTGTAAATGCTATATAATTTTAGTAATGAGAATATAATTACTTATTGGTTGAGTATAGATATTATTTATTTAATTTTGTTATTAATTGATTGATTGACACATATATTTTGTTGATAGTTACTATTATGTTGCAAGTATTGATATTTGTTGATTGATTTTGATTAATTTAAGAACAAATTGTTTAGATGTATAGGATACTTATTATCGGAATAATTAATGAAATTGATGGGAGTACTATATAGAGGATGAAGATACAACAGAAGCTACGGCAGTGGAAGCGTAATGATTTGGGCAAGTGGTAGGACGCGGTCAGTAACATAAGATTCTTTCAGGCTTATTAGCTGCTACTATGTTCATTGCTATACGCTATGTCTACAAGGACAGAGTCAAAGAGGATTTCTATTTTAATATGCTGGCGGTACTTGGGACTTTGTACAAGCATGGGCGGTGGTGGAAGTCTGTGGCTGCAGCGGTTGACTGACTAGGGATGCGGGTTGACTGACTAGGGATGCGGGTGGTCAAGTATGTTAACGCGATAACAGCTAAATATGCTGGCGGTACTTGAAACTTAGTATCTTACTCGGACAATCCTTGCAGTCCTGTATCAGTCTGTCTACCATGGGAACGCTGGCTTGCGTTGTACAGGTGGCCTTGTATGTTAACGCGATGACAGCTGATCTTCTAGACCTGGGACAAGTAGCTAGCAAATAGTGGGTGAATATGAGCAGATGAAGCTGAGTGTTTGTCAGTCTTGTATGACCACTATTGACGCTACCTATCAACAATACGCTGAATTGATTAATATACCAGCACAGCATTGATAGAATGGAAATATTGATTCTCGAAGTCATATTAGAAACTGAAGGTTCATATAGAGATATAATAGAACTTAGGTGTAGAAATGTTGATTCGATGTTACAAAGAACATTTACATTGATATTGTTATATAGTAATTTGATTAAAGTTTGTAGGACAAAATAGAGGTATGGATTTGGATGTACTTTATATTTTGATGAGAATAATTAACTAGTTGTATATTTCAGAGTGACAAGAACTTATCAAGTGTTATGGAAAGACGACAGATAGTTAAATTAGAATTAGACTGTAGTATTGTTACAGTATACAAGAAATAAGGTGCATTAATATTGCTGACATAACTTAAAATTGGATATTTCAAACATTGATTCTCAATTTTTGCCCGTGGAAGGGGGGAATGCTATGACCCTGACGACGTCATGGCATGGTTAAGTTATAGCCGAGGTCAGAGAGTAAAGGTTATGGCTGTGTACAGCAAGTGAACACTAGAACGTGGAAAGCAGGATTTTCCACACAACGTGAAAACGTTGGAACTCACTTCCCAGGCGATAGGAAGTGAGCTCAGGACAAGTTAATCTGCATTGATCCATCGTCCTGTGTGGACATGGTCAAGAGTATACAGCGTTATGGCTCTACATTGAGCCACACTTTTAAATCGTGATGTGTTGTACGGTGATGTGACTGTCGAATAAGTGATTGTATATTTGATAATGAGACATGTGGTTGTGTAGAAAGTTACACGTAGGAAACTTATAACAGTCTCTGAGTTAACTGCTGTTTGAGTTTACTCGTGTTCGAGCTGGTGTAATGTGTCAAGTAGTGTAGAGCAACCATCAGAAAGTCATATGCTGAGAGATGACCATGGTGCCGACTGCACAAGAAGTTATCTACAGTCATTACCACAGGGAAGGTGGGCGAAATTAACAAACCAGTATCAAGAGGGCAGTCGGACTATGGCATGTAGTTTCACAGGTTAGGGTGCAGGGGTGTGTGGATAAGTCTAATGATTGGGCTGATATAGGGTCAGTGGTTGTGAATGAGTGCAAAGGAGCTTCAAAAGAAAACCTTAAAAATGTACAGATGGCTGTTATTACTGGATGTAGTGAGTAATCACTATCATCATATGTTATAGAAAGACCATCATCATACATGTTTATGGGTATGAATTAGGATTACGGGGGTCTGGGCATAGGTCCAGTGATGTTGCGGTGCTATATTTGTTACATCCATATATTGCGATTGTCAGCCGTGGGGTATGGAGTGAATTAGACTAGAGTGGCATGTCGGGTAGTTCATGAGTGTTTTGGAGTTGGTTGTCCCAGAGGTGTGGTTTATAAATGCGATTTGGTGGTCAAGGAAGTTGTTCCAGAGGTGTGGTTTATAAATGCGATTTGGTGGTCAAGTAAGATGGCCGATAAGGAAGCAAGTTGGCGTGGATATCTTTTCCCTCGTATTATCGGCTTTGTCTGTTGTCGGTGCGGTTTTATTTTAAAACAGCATAATACTGCATTTCTCTTTTGGTAGTGTATATGGAAAAGAAGTGACCGATGTTGTTTTTTTGGGGGGGAGGGGGGGGGGGTTTAAGGGTGGAGTTATGGGTTATAGATCTTCAAATAAAACAAGATGTAAAAACACAAAGCTTGTTATATAAAAATAAATAAACAAGTTGGGGGGGGGGTGTTACTTAGTTGTATATTGCCTATTCTTTTCTTATATGTGTTAGTGGTCATAACAGAGTGATACAGGCGGATGTAGCTGTATCAGTAGTAGTAGTGGTAATAGTAGTAGTAATAGTAGTAGAAAAAAGAGGTGGTCGTGGTAGCAACATTAGTATTAGAGGGGGTGGTTGTAGTTGTAGTAGTAGTATTTGTATTTGTAGTAGTAGTAGTAGTAGTAGTAGTAGTAGTAGTAGTAGTAGTAGTAGTAGTAGTAGTAGTAGTAGTAGTAGTAGTAGTAGTAGTAGTAGTAGTAGTAGTAGTAGTAGTAGTAGTAGTAGTAGTAGTAGTAGTAGTAGTAGAGGAAGAAGTGGTGGAGACGGACTAATAGAAGGACTAATAATAGTACTAATAATTGTGGTCAGTGTCAGGTCTTAGTCAGATATGACTCAGCTACAGTATGACGGTAGACGGTACTTCCTGCTTTCTGTTAGCGCCGAATGTTAGGAGGCAACCACCAAACCTAACATCCCACATTGTTCCAATGGCTTCGGGTGGAAGAGCGCAATTGTAAGGGTACAAGCCTTATCCAGGAGCGAGCAAATGCAACCTAAAGATAAAATGTCATAGCGTTGTAGACCTGGCCCTAAGTCTTGGTTGGCAGCTGGTCTAGGATCGAAGCTCCGACAGGCGGACAGTTAGAGCATTGCTTTGTGGATCCGGCAGCTTCTGCAGCTTGTCTTGTTCCAGATGTATTGCTGTTACCAATCCTCTGGAGTGAACTAGGCTGGCCGAGAGAGGGATCATGCTGCATGGGCAACACGTGGTTTCTATAATTTAGCCCAAGCTTTGTGCTATGGAGAGGTACAACTCCATCCCTGGTCTTAACCGGTCTTGGAATCAAGGCGAGAGGTAGCAGTTACGGGTTATAAGTCCTTTCCATTGGTGTAGACATGGGTTGCCTCTGATGGTGGGATACACCTACAGGTGTCACTGATCAGCTACCGCCCGCCTCAAGCTGGGCAGCCCCCGGCCATTTGGGTGCTGATCCACCACAACCTGCCTACTTCAATGGGTGCTTGGGGCTAGGACAAAATCTGAATCGCAGGCTGCACAACCAATGCACCAGGTACTACTAATAAGAAACATAGAAACCTCATACTATAGTTTGCAACCTGGAAAGTAAGAATTATATTTCCAGGATGTTCCACCGACCTGACGAATATTGACGATGTGAAAAAAAAACGGCTGTGATTGATGCCGAACTCAATCGTCTTAACATTGATATTGCTAGCCTGCAGGAGACTCGTCTCGCTGAGGAAGGGCCACTCAGGGACAACAATTACACCTTTTTGTTATTTGGAAAGGTTGATCTAGGCGGAAAAAAGGCAACATGGTGTGAGCTTTGCAGTGAATAATTCGCTACCATTAATGATTGAAATTTCAGATGGAGGTAATGAAAGACTATTATCCCTGCGCTTGGTAACCTCTTGTGGTTTTGCTACCATTATTACTGCATATGCACCTACACTCACTTCGACAAATCATGTGAAGGGTTTGTTCTATGATTAGTAAGACTCTGTGATCGAGGCACTTCCAAAATCCGACTACATTTATATGATCGGTGATTTCAATACTCGTGTGGGCAAGGAATCGAGTTCATGGCCAGTGTGCCTTGGAAAATACAACATCGGTCGAATGAATGAAAATATGCAAAGGCTGCTGTAGCATTGCAAAAAAAAAAAAAAAATGACCTATGTATTACAAACTCCTATTTTAAATTAAAAGGAGCTGCATAAGGTCTCATGGAAACACCCAAGATCTTGCCACTGGCATCAGCTGGACTTCATCATCACACGAAGACAACATCTGAACCAAACATCATTAACTCGAAGATACCACAGTGCTGACTGTGATATGTATCATTCTTTGGTTGTTGCAAGTTTTAGGCTGAGACCAAAGAGAATCTACACAGTTAGGCTAAACACAAATCTAGCCGCAGGACTAATATTATTAACACTCACGATCCAGGAAAGTGCTTTCAGTTTCAACTTCAACTTGCAGAAGCTTTCACTTATACATCAGAAATTTGTACAGCAAGTGAAAAGTGGGGTAAACTTACAGAAACTATTTATAAAACAGCGGTAGGTGTTTACGGCACTGTGGACTTTACCGCAGGACTGGTTTGCGGCAAATAACCAGACACTGCAGTCCTTGATTGCTATAAATGAACTTGCATCTGGCAAGGCTCCAGGTAAGGATGGAATTCCAATAGATATTGTCAGGAGTGGGCAAGACACACTCACTCTACAGATCCACCAGCTAATAGAGCCTTGCTGGCGAGAAGGACAAGTCCCACAGGATTTCACAGATTCAAGCATTAAAACACTGTACAAGAACAAGGGCGATCGGAGCGACTGTAACAACTATAGGGGTATCTCACATTTGTGTATTATTGGGAAAGTATTTGCCAGAATTGTTTTGCGCAGACTTCAAGTCCTGGAAGATCAAGTCTATCCCGAATCACAGTGTGGATTCCGACAGAACCGGCCTGCCAAGAGCCGGAATCACTGGTCATGTCCGACATCTTAGTTTTGGTCTAGGGTGAAGTATCTCTACTGGCTCGTATAAACACTGTACGAATCACAAATCTCTCATGCACACAACAAGTCCAATGCGTCCTTAGAACACACGATCACTTTATTGTAGCACAGTTATCACCGTGGTTGTCATACACCGCCGGCTTCCTGCCTTTCAGCGTTCTGTGTTTGACCAACACACCCATTGCCTATCAATACAGAATACACGGTATAGCTAATCGTCATTAGGACCTTTTGTTGCTGCATAATATAGATTGCATAATTCACTGGTAAACTTTAGTAACACTTCTATCTACTCACGCACATTACACTTGTGACCAACCAGTCTTTGTCACGGCGTATCTCTCCCCGCCATTCTTGTCTGGGTGTTCACAAAACGGGGTCAGCTCTCTTGCCACCGCTGGTCGGCGTTTACTAGCCCATCGTCAGTAGTTGGCTTCAGTGTGTTGCTTATTCAATCACAGCCTTCTTCAACAGAAACACTCCTTAACTGTCGACTGCATCTTGCATGACTGCAAACATCACAAACCGCTTTCAAACTTCTCAACATCTCTCCGAACCAACCTGTCCCTTTCACGTCTCAGCTCTCTCTCTCTCTCTCTCTCTCTCTCTCTCTCTCTCTCTCTCTCTCTCTCTCTCTCTCTCTCTCTCTCTCTCTCTCTGCCTTTTCCGGCTTCTGACCTGACGCAGTCATGTGACCACATAACTCCGCCCCTTCGTACCCCGGTGTCCGGTTGATTTCTCAACTCGAGTCTCAGTGACATAGGTTTACACACTTTCTCTGTTTCTCGTATCCATCTCATGGCAATATGTCCCCCCTGTCACGGAAAATAAACTTGTTAGTTGTGATTGTCAGCAACTCACTTGCGACAGGCATACAAGGATTCCCTACTTTTGCACCACACGAAAGTGACAACTCGTATTGTTTGCAAAAGGATATATTTTATTAGGAGCTGATCGTACATGAGCTCCATGAGCGAAATACCACACCGGTATTAAACATCGTAGTATGTTATGAAGATGTAATGAGGAGATGATGTTAATGATACTAACTACTGAAGCTAAACTTAATCCTAACTATTGATACTGTCCTTAACACCAAAGTATCCACAGCGGATATAAAGTCTGTTCCCTACGCCGTCGAGTCTCTGTCTGACCCAAGCTCCCGATGGCGTGTTCAGCCACGAGCAATTGGTCCTCCGTGCATCCGCTAGTTTGCGTGCTTGGAGTCCCAGCACGCTGGTCACTTGGTTATAGTAACCACTCTTACATGGTTACATCTCGTGAGGCGGGGTTCCCAGTCTCTTGGGTAACCCCAGCTCACGCACACTCTTTGCCCTCTTTGTTGACACGAGTGTGTCCCGTTGTAGCACTATTTATAGTGTTTTTGTCTCTTCTGTCTGGTCTCCTATATCGCTATCTTCCTTAGCTCTATTTATAATGTACTGAGCTCTTTAGCTCTTACGTAGATCTTTGACAGACTCTCCTTCCCTCCGTGTAGTGTTACAAACTTTTAAGTCGTGGGTGTAACACGTTGTAATCTCAACAAAAATTGAATGTCTAATTTTGTCAAAAACCTCGTAAGTTCTATACTTCTTTTCTGGGGATAGGACAAGATCTCTCCTTTCCCTTGGTCACACTGTTATATTAATTCACTTGGCTAATTGTGAAGCCCATCACACTAGTACAGTTGGCTATAGACTGTCATTATACTTCTGGGAATTGTGTGATCCGGATCCTATGTCTTATGACTTATGTCTTATAACCTGTCCTCCAATTGTCCAAAATTGACAACCCATACAAGCTGCCTCTGTTACGAGTACAACACATGAACAATGAATGTCCATGTTCCCATATAATATTAGCCCCAACTCGTATACATGCTTTATGTTCTACTCTTCACCTTTTAGCTTCCGCTTGTGAAAAAATATTTACGTGTTAAAGTAAGGTTTTCGAGATGTTATTGTGTCCCCTGGTAGAGTTGTTATCGTTCTTTGTAGAAAATGATGTATGCAACTTTATGTTTTAGTTTTTCTGGTTGGTTGCGTGTTTCCTAATAAACTAAAGTGTATTTAACTTTCTAACATGTGTATGCGTTATAATCTACTTGTATGTACTCTTTCGAGCGCCGTAAAGCGGTTTATTGTAGCCATAATCGAGCGTGTTATGCTGATTCATGTCTACAGTCCCGTTTTAAGATGCTCAAAATATTTTCCTTATTACTATCACTAAAGTATCGCAACTACACAGTTAAAACATCTAACAACACATTGCTTACACAGATTGACACAGACAAGTTACAACAAGTCGCATTGTGCAGCGAAAAAAAATACCGCTAGATCTCTCTCTCTCTCTCTCTCTCTCTCTCTCTCTCTCTCTCTCTCTCTCTCTCTCTCTCTCTCTCCCCCCCCCCCATTATTTAATTTGTTCTCTCTCTCCCATTCACACAACTTTCGTTCTCTTTCATTCCACAGTAATATTAAGATATTGGTTCGTCATTACAATATGGTTCATGAAATAATAAGTGGATGAACAATAAATATATATATTAAATGGTTGGCTGAATTTAAATAGGTTTTCAAGCCAAATGAGTGTGCTGTCTCTCTGCACTCGTCATATCTATACAAAAATATACATGTTTGCGAGGATGGTTTGTTACCAATCCTATGGTAATAACTGACTAACTAATCTATTGTAAGTTGGTGTACTGTTCTAAATTAACCTAAGGGAACTAATCTAACTAATTAATTACATTTAGGAAAAGTGGGTTAGTTACCTTAAAGTGTTCTTAGTACATGGAATGATATAAATTACTAAATGATCGGGTTAATTTGTAAGTGATGTTTTAACTAATTAAATATATAAATAAATATGTTTAAATGGTGATAAACTAACGTAATGTTTAATAATTGAAAATATGCTGTAGGTGTTAACTTAAACGAGTTCTTAACTAAATGTAGATGAATTATAACTATGAAATGACATAAATAAAGTTATATAGGTAATTCTTCTTCTTCTTCTTCTTCTTCTTTGTGATCGTCTGGAGTGTTGTTGTTTTTTTCAGATGTGATTGCGGTGTGTCTGTTATGCGCCCTTGGGCCGAAACCCGTAGGCCAACACATCGACTTTAGCGTGCTTTTTTGACAGGTAGCATTCCTGGGAATATAGGTAATTCTACATTCATAATTATATTACTATTACAAAATATGAAGTTATACGCAACTGTTTATAAAAACATGTTATATACATATCACATTTAATTTCTATCTACTAAACTAATTAACTATGTCCAGATGTGATGTTGGAGAACTGTTCTTTGTAGACTGTCCTCGAAAATAGAGTTCAACTAGACAAAGTCTGATTTACGCTCTCATCCTGGGTAATGTTTATACAACTAGTATCCTACCAGTTTGTGTAGGTTCACATCTAACACTTCGATCCACTCAAGGGTTGTATAAGTGGTAGTGGTGTAGACAAATACTAATGCGTCTGTTCATGTCACTCATACTGGCACAGTTAATATTACACAGGTTTCGACGACTGGCGATGGTAACGCACTATAGTGTTTCTAATCACCACATGGGGCACTAGGTAATTACAGTGTCAATGTTTCTGGTGATATAAGGTCGCTCACTTTTCGTATTTCAGGTATTTCAATGTGAGAAGGTCGGCTCAAAGTGTCGGCCAGAGAGTTCAGGCTTCCCTTCAAATGCTTGATGGTGAAGGCATAATTTTGAAGTAGCAAGGACCCCCTGTAGATCCTGTTATTGCGATGGACCCCAGACTGCATGACAGTTAGCGGCGAATTATCGGTTTCAATAACAAACTCTGTACCCGCTAGGAATCTATGAAGTTTCCTCACACAATAGATCACACTTAAAGCTTCCAATTCAGATGCTGAGTATCTTGATTCAGCCGGGCTGATTTTACGGCTTACATACATTATTGGGTGGAACATTCCTTCATAAAATTGGCCTAGGACGCCAGAAATGGAAATAGCACTTGCGTCTGTACGAAGAAAATAGGTAAGATTTTGATTAGGCAAGCGCAAAATAGGTGGAATGCTAAACATACGTTTCAATTTTGATAAAGCACCAATTAACTGTGCATCTTGAACATTTAATTTTACAGATGCTTTCAAAATATTAGAAAAAACGCTGGTGATTTCAGCCAAATTGGGTATAAATTTGCTATAATAATTGACCAGACCAAGCAAACTTCGGACCTGTTTCTTGGTCGTTGGCATAATTAAATTGAGAATCTTGGTCACAATTCTCTCATCTGTTCTGGGTTGGCCTCTGCTGATCGTATGGCCTAGGAAGTCAATTTCTTCCATTCCCAACTCTACTTTGGTTGGTTTTACTGTAAAACCGAATAATCGAACTCTATAGAAGACATGTCACAATTTCTGTAAGTGTGATGTCCAGTCTACAGTATGGATACATATGTCATCAGTATAAGTCGACGTATTAGTAACTCCGTGCAAAAGGTCCCTCGTGAGTCGGACAAAAGTGGCTGGAGCATTACGAAGGCCAAAAGGGATGTCGAAAAAATGTCCCTGTCCTCTGTTACTCATTATCATCATCAAGTGCCGTGCCGGCTGGCGTAGGCGTTCATGGCTCTCCATAGATCTCGGTCTTTGGTTTTCTGGATCAACTCTGCTGCTGATATTCCTCCATGCCACCGTCTCAATCCATCCAGCATCACTTCTCTTGGTCTACCTCTGCCTCTCTTCCCCTCGATCTTTCCAGTTGTTACGTTGTTCTCCAATGCCTTTCTTTTCATCACATGACCGAGGAAAGCTGTTTGTCTCTGTCTTATTGTTGTATATAATGTTCTAGTTTCGTTAGCCTGTTTCAGGCAGTCGTCGTTAGTTACTCTGGCAGTCCAAGGAATTCGCAACATTCGTCTCAGGAACCACATCTCTGTTGCTTCTAATTTCTTCTCAATTTGTTCATTTACATTCCAAGATTCACTGCCATACAGCAAAACTGGTTCTACATAGCATTTCATCACTCTCTTTCTTACATTCAGTGATAGTGACTTATTGCATAAGATACTCTTCATTTTCTGAAATGCGGCTTTTGCCTGCCCTATTCTGCTCCTAATCTCTGTTGTACATCTTCCATCTGATGTTATAAATGCCCCTAGGTATCTAAAATTATCAACTTGGTTAAGGATTTTCCCTTCTATTTCTATGTCACATTTTGGTGTCCCCATTTTCTTTGATATTACCATTGTTACTGTTTTCTTGATATTCAAGGAGAGTCCTTTCCTTGCACTCTCTGTTACTACAACGTCTAATAATTGTTGTAGGTCTGTTGAATTATCCGCCACCAATACTGTGTCATCTGCATAGCGTATATTATTTATATTATAACCTCCAACTAGTATTCCTGGCATCTGTTTGATCCCTCTCATTATTACTTCGAAATAAAGGGAGAAAAGATCTGGTGACAAGACACACCCTTGTCGTACTCCTAGCTTTATATGTTCGTAACTACTCTCTTTATTTCCCATTTTAATTGCTGCTACTTGGTTCCAGTAAATATTCTTTATTATTCTTAAATTTTTTCCATCAGTGTTGATATCTTCCAACATTTTAATCAGTTTATCATGTTTTACTTTATCAAATGCCTTAGTATAATCTATGAAGCACAAATATATGTCTCTCTGTTTCTCTATTGACCTTTCTATTAGTGTCCGTAATGTATAAATTGCATTGTTTGTGCCCTTTCCTTCCACAAATCCATACTGTTCTTCACTAATTTCCATTTTTGATTTTCTTTTTGGTTCTTCTCATTATGATTCTGAGTAGAAGCTTAGTGATATGGTTTATAAAGTTAATTGTACGAAAATCTTCACAATCAATTGTTCCTGGTCTTTTTGGTATAGCTATAAATACAGATTTCAGCATATCACTGGGTAAATATCCATTGCTGTAAATATCATTCAACATTTTGGTTAATATATCTACTCCAAATTCTCCCAATACTTCTAATTCTTCTATTGTGATTTCATCTGGCCCAGCTGTTTTTCCTTTCTTCATACGTTTCATAGCGTCAGCGACTTCTTCTTTCAGAATAGGTGGACCTTCTAAGTTACTATCTTCTGTTAATGCTTCCCTTTCTCCTTCATATAATTCTCTTATATACTCATTCCACCGCTTCATTATAGCATCTTCCTCTAATATTATCTTTCCTGTTTTTGATTTCAAACACCCTGTATTTATTCTTATTTTTTTTCCTGTAAGCTCACTGATTTGTCTGTGCATATTTTTTGTATCTTTAATGGAATTTAATTCAATTTTATTGCATTGCTCGTTTAACCAACTTTCTTTAGCCTTCCCACATTTATCTTTTATTTCTTTATTTATCTTAGCGTATTCTTGTTTGTCATTTTTACTCTGTTTTCTTTTGTCCATCAGTTTTAAGATATCTTCATTCATCCATTTTTTCTTAGCTATTTTGCCTCTCTCCGGTAATACTTCTTTGCTAGTTTGATGAATGGAGTCCCTTAACATTTCCCATTGTTCATCTATACTCTGTATTTTAGTTATTGCAGTGTACCTATTTTTCACAGTCACTCTGTATTGTTCTTGCATTTCTTTATCTATTTTTTTTTTTTACTAGCTCTATGATTTGTCGTCGTTGCTCGTCTGTTAGTTTCGGTTCTAACCGTGTGCTATCAATTGTCCCAGTCGTGTCTACTGTCGGGACTGGTAATTCTATTCCGTCGTTATCTTGTCTGATTAAGTACTGTTGTTGTACTAGCTGTGTGTTCTGTTTCCTGTTTTCCTGATCGATGACAAACAAGACCCGACATTGGTCTGCAAAAACAACCGACCCTTTGATGTTGTACAGACTGAGAAAAATACGTCGTTAAAACTGTCCACACACGATCGGCATTTCTAACTGAGAAACAAGATATGTCGCGTCAAAATGTGTACCCCTGGTCGGCGAATTTTTATGATGTGGGTTGTTCGAGAAACGAATAACAATGCCAAACGTCTGCCAAGGCGGTAGTAGCCTTTGAATGCTAGACGGAAAGTCTGGACAGACGCGGTTTGGATTCTGTGATGTGGGGAATTCTCAGGTTGAACTATTGTTGTACGGGACAAAGAATTTCCCGAAATGAAAGCAAATTTGACGGCGAATTGACTCCAGTTAGTCTAGAACAGGAGGAGGAAACAAGATTCTGGACGGATCAGCGTCTAGACTTTTTGGTGACGTCACTCCAGCCCAATATAAAAAGCGTGGTGGTAAACAAGTGGAGTTAGTCGATCAAGATTTCTGAAGTGGGAAAGATCGGTGCAGTTTTCCGAGTTGTGTTCAATGAAAGAAATTAGGGTGTCAAATTGTTGATATTTATCGGCGGACATAGATCCAGTCTGTGATTGCCTAGTTTCAATTAGCAACCGGAATAGGCATATGGTAGGCTATTAATCATATCTAACTTAGAGTATGATTAGGAATAGAGTACAGTACTGTGCGGTGATATAATGTATTATAGGGGCGGTGATATAATGTATTATAGGTGTGGTGATATAATGTATTATGATTAGTGATAGAATGTTCTATAAGTGCGGTGCAGAAAGTATCATAGGAGCGTCGGCACTAGTATCCTATTGTGTGGCTTCAACTAGCTTGAGTGATATATCATTTTACTCAGGGAGTTGAGGAAAATGTAGTGGAATAATAATTAGAGAGATTAAGGATGGTTGAGAGGGAGGAGAGGAATGTGAAATGGTAGGATCTTCCAGTAGGGCATCTGCTGGGTTTCTACCCGTTCCTTTATTCTTTCCTGGTGTTGCCATGTCTCAGATCATATGATGAGTTATTTGGCCGTATGACAGAGATCGGATCTCTGTTATAGATCTGAGTGCTGCTATTGGCCTACACTCACCTAATTCCGGCCAGGATTGAGTTGCCCTCACCATAGTATTCTCTATTCTACAGGTTCCATTTACAGGTCCACGTATGTGTGCTATGATTTTCAACAGTGAAGTTAGAACACATTTTAGAAGATGATGGCTCAGAATTTGAAGACAGAAGTTGCTGAGAGGCCGCTACATTGGGCTTATACCCAAGTTGGTTTGCGGGAACCTGGCTTCTGCTGAGCAGGACATGCTGATGATATTGATGTTTAGCAAGTGATAGATGTATCACTGAACAGTCAGAACATTGTATATATACACTACTGATACCAGGAACATTCATACAAATTTATAGAAATACCTAGAACATTCAGAGTGTGGTGTTAATATGGGGAATCTTTAAAACCAGTGACACTAGATCCATTAAGATTTCCCCAGTAACAGTGACAATAAGATTAGAATTCTCTGATTAACAATCAGTTAAATAACAGAGGAAATTCATAGTGTGAATCAGACTGAAGACTCTCATTAGACAGTGTTTGTCATGGGTGTCCAAGCATCCTAGTGGTTCAAGAGACAACGGAGGAAGTCTTCACAACACCGGAGAAGCATCACCTTGGTGAGGTTGCTTGTCTGGACTGAATGGTGCTAGTGTGTTCTCAGCACAGTGATGAGAATGACTATACTCCTGAACACTGATCTGAGTCTATATACTATTTAGAATACACGTCACACATTCTACACTTTATACACACACACACACACACACACACACACACACACACACACACACACACTTCTCCTACATATACTCTTTGCTTTAATAAATTTCTTGATTTTATTTGTTGAAGCTAGAGTTGTCAAGTATGTTATGTTGGGGAAGAATGAGAGGGGGCATGATCCAGGGGTGAGTAAGAGTGAGAAGGTGTCTTCAGATTGAGGGAGTGTTGTGGACGGAGTCTGCTGGATATTTCCAGGATAGAGATATTGAATTAAAACAAATGTGGGTGTTGATTCCCCTCACTCCAGGGACGACACTAAAGTGGTAAAGAAGAACAAATAACTACTTCGACATTCATTCTTTACACACACGACACCCCCCCCCCCTTTTTTTTTGTAAAAAATGTTGTAAAAAATTTTACTACCTTTACTCAGTCTTCTACTTCGTGACATGAGTTGGATAAGTACACACTACCGTTTCTTTTGGTGGACTCTATGGTCGCACGCTTTGATCTCTCTCAATATTCGCACATATCTGTACGTCTATTGTCATTAATATGAGCTTATCTCTTCCATGATTCATTTAGACTCGTGATAAGTCTTCATCAATAAACAACATCACACACAAAATATAATATATTATGCGGACACGGTAACCCGTCTACACCTCGACACCGTGTAGTCACAGTCTCCTTTTCAAGTTCAGAGATCTGAGATCTTGTCTGACCTAGGATCCAATGTTTGTCCAAACATCCCTAGCAGCTCCTCAATCATGTAATTTACATGAGCATCTTACCCTTCTCCAAGCCCTCACGCCCTGGGTAAGGCATATGTGTGTGCTTATGGACTATGGCTTTCACTGTCCCTTCTTGTATCTATAGATCGCTCTTGTTTTGACTTTGACGTTGAAGAGTTATGTTTGACCTTAGTGCTGCTTTGATGCCTTTAGTATTTATCTCTTCTGTCATTTACCCAGGTATTTCTATTTTGGGGTATGTTGACCTGATCTTTCTTTGCCTGGAAGCTATCATTGCCCATGGATGTTATGGCGATGCTGGTTTTCTGTTTGTTCTATACTACTTTTCTATACAACTTATTCCCTTGTCATTTTCAATTATGCATTTACCAATGAGACTAATTTACTTCACTGTATCATCAAATCCATACAATTCATAAGTGTTCTATAACACCCATAAATACTAATAATATATCCATATCATGTATACATGTTTTATCATATTCAATGAATGAAAATATATTCCATCCTAGTCTATAATTTATCATCACTGTACATTGAAGCAATACAATAATATAACACATATATAAAACGTGTTCTGTTCTATTTGAAATATTCTGGTTTAGAACATTTATGCAGATTTCTACTTGTTTGTTTTCTCTCAAATTTAACGTTTCAGTTGTTGTTGTTTCATAACTTCTGTGGACTTACGACCATTCTTTGCTTTACCACTGGCCTCAATTTGTACCTTTTGTTTTAACTGTAACCACATGTGTCGTACTGTTGGACTTGTAGTTTTTATGTTTCCAACATATTAGTTATTCTGTTGTAGAGACTTCAATTAGTAGACTCATCGGTGTCTCTCGTACTATATGTAATGGATCTTCTCATAAGATCATAAGTTATACTGGGACTATTCAATTTCAAAATCTATAATAATCTATATAAGTATTCATTACTTGTCATAATGATGATGAATGAAATGATAACAACATCAGGGGAAATAACATGTTGTTCCCATTTCATTTTTTTTTTTTTTATTTTTTCTGATTTGTTTTTCGAAAAAAATTTTGATGATGATGATAATTATAAAAATTATAGTCTTAAATTAATGTCTTGAACCTAGAATCTTTTATGAATACTTATGAGATGTAGATCAACCTTGTATCCATTCAACAGTGGCTTGTAAATAGTCTGGTGGTCTATGGACTTCTATGATGCTCATCTTGTGCTCAAGTGACGTAGGTCTTCTATCTGCAGCTGCATTCTTACTCTCCATACAGCTTCAGATACTCTTACTACTATCTGAGAATAATAACACAATGGGATGTACGTATCTATGTACATATGAATACACAACAGGTATTAACACAAGATATTGTAGTAACTAATCTTAAGCTGTTTCCAGTGACATGTAAATGTCCCGATTAGCAATTCGGAGTGCTGTTGATTCAGCAAGAACCCTTGCTATGAGATGATACATCAGTGATTTATAGGTGATGTGATGTACACATGCAATTTTCTCTCAGATGTGTACATAAAAGATTTTCATATTTGCATGGAGTTTCACAGATATTCAAATCATAATGATGTAGAAGTATTACTTAACTCCATTTAACACATGATCATGATACACTATCATG